>OY979712.1:46421616-47021616 GCA_963855925.1 Inga laurina
TCTCTGTGATTTTGCTGATCCCCACAAAAAGTTTCTGCATTTTTTGTCAATTTCATTGCAAACACTTACAGGTAGTAATGTAGATTGCATAGTATATGCCGGAATAGCAGCTATCACTGAGGTTACTAGAGTTTGTCTTGCAGCCAATGATAACAAGTTTATCTTCCAATTCGCTAATCGAGTATCAATTTTGTTTAGCACATATTCAAACATACCCTTTGATACTCGTTTGTGTCGTACTTGGACTCCTAAGTACTTTCCCAAGTCATTCGTCACTCCAAATCCCAGAAATTCGCTAATCTCTTTCCTTCTCGTGTGACCCACATTGTTGGAGAAGAAAATTCTGGATTTTGCCACATTAACTCTCTCGCCAGATGCTCCACAAAAATCATCTAAACATGCTTTTATTATGGCAGCTTGAGCAGTACTAGCTTCTGCAAAAAGAATTAAATCATCTGCAAAAAATACATGAGAGACAGCCGTACCATGTCTTTTTAACCTGAACAGCAGCCAACTTCCCTCCTGGACAACACTCTGTATAAGATGTGAAAATTTTTCCATAGCCAAAACGAACAAATATGGTGACAATGGGTCACCCTGTCAAATTCCACGAGCTGGAGAAAAAGATGTGCTCTTCTCCCCATTCCACAAAACCTGCATTTTAACGGCAGATAAACAATATTTAACAATATCTACAATTTTAGGTGGGATACCAATCTCCTGCAAACATTGTAATACAAACTCCCATCGAATACGATCATAAGCCTTTTCAAGGTCAATTTTCAGCGCCATATACCCATTCCTTTTTCTCATATTTCGCATGGAATGAATGATCTCTTGCACAAGAATGATATTATCAGAGCTCTGACGACCTGGCACAAAACTACATTGGTTAGGAGCAACCACCATAGGAATTATACTTTTAAGCCTGGTCGCCAATATCTTTGTTATGATTTTGTATACCACATTACAGAGACTAATTGGGCGAAAATCCTGAAATGATTGTGGAATATCTACCTTTGGGATGAGAACGATGTTTGTGGCATTAAATCTTTTATCTCCTCTGGATTCTCAAAGATATATGTAACCAAAGAACATACTGAGTTGCCTACTATTTCCCATTAACTTTGGAAAAATAGTGGATTTAGGCCGTCTGGTCCGGGTTCTTTAAGTGGTCCCATGCTGAAAATAGCTTGTTTAACCTCTGTATGACATATAGTATTTCCCAAGGCAAGTAATAAAGACTCTGCCACCTCAGGATAAGAGCATCCAAAATTCACTATATCACTGTACTCCTGATCGGGCGTGTATAGTTTTGTGAAAAAAATAGAACCTGCTTGTTTGATTAATTTCTTATCATAACACCACTCACCATCTTCTCCTTTCAGTGCTTCAATTGTTTTGCGCCTCCTAAAAAACTTCGTTGTGTTATGGAAGTACCTGGTATTTTTATCGCCCTGTTTATACCAATTACACCGAGATCGTTGAAGCCACATAATTTCTTCCTGTACTGAGCACTTCTCAAGTTCCTCCCACACCTCCTTTCTTTCGAACTCCCAAGTCAGATTCTCATCACACTTCTTGTTCAATTTTTCAAGTTGATTTAGGAGACTAGCTTTGCGCTTATTTATATTACCGAATACATTTTTGTTCCAATCTCCCACTGCTTTTGTAAAACATTTCACATTTTCCTCCCAACATCTACTGTTCCTCCATGAATTCTGAACTATCGACGGGAACTCCTCATACGTGACCCAAGGTGCAAAAAATTTGAATGACTTCTGATGCAATTTTCTGTTCTCAGCCCCATGTAATTTTAGTAATAAAGGGCAGTGATCTGATTTTGTTTTCGGTAAGTGCAAAGCCTCAGGGAATTGTTCTACCCATTTGCTATCTGCAACCACTCTATCTAACCTGCTCGACACATTTCCTCCACTCCAAGTAAATTCAGGTCCTTGAAAGTCTAACTCATTCATTCTGCATTCATTCATCCAATGTTGAAAACCCCTATCTGGTGTACCTTGGACTTGGCGTACCAACTTTCGTTCATCAGACCTCAACGTTGCATTAAAATCACCCCCTACACACCATTTAATCACCCCATTTGAAGCAATATCACTCAACTGGTTCCATAATTCCCTTCTTATCCCCTGATTAGGATGACCATATACCACCGTTAGATTCCAAGCATCTCTAGTTCCTTCATTAACACACCCATGTACAAGTTGAGATGTTTTGAACTTAATCGATAAATCAAATATATCATCCCAAAAACACCATATTCCTCCACTATATCCAATTGCTTCCTCTACTTCCACATTATCAAATCCTACTCTACGAGCAATTCTTCGCTACATCACCCTTCCTTCTAGGTTCAAGAATGGCAATAAAGCAGAGATTGTATCGTTTCTTTAATTCAATTAAAAGTCTCACAAATATATTATCCCCAGTACCTCGGGAGTTCCAAATCATTATATTACCAATCATTAAAACTAACCCGATTAGCAATTTGAAACCTCATCATGCGATCTAAACTTCAATTGTCCTTGTCCATGTCGGACACACCATCAACAACCACCTCTGTAGCTTGTGGATTCGCTCGGATGCTAAACTTCCTCTCCTCCTTTTCTCCTGGATTCAATGGATTAGTTGTATTATCCACCACCATCTGGGTATGAGCTGTTGCAGCATTAACAACTCCCTTTTCTTCTACATAACCAATATTACGATGTTGCGGTAAACTCTCCTTGCCTTGCCGAGTTCCTCCATGACCCGTAACACTTGGTCCCATCTTCTTTCCACTTTGGTCTTCCAGGCCTAAATTTTTTTTCGCCTTCATCAAGTGTTCCATGTTTTTATTATCACTGGGTCCAGTTTGATTCTTTATATCTGCTCCATTCTTATTTTTCGCACCCACCAATATTCCAATGTTAAGCTTCATATTTTTTTGTCCAACCACCAGTTCACTCCTACTCCCTCTATTTTCTTGAGCTTTCCTTTCTTGCACCAATGATGATCCAGCAGTGTTAGTGATATCAATAGGTGCCACTTTTGGTTCAAATTTCATCCCCACATGATCATTGTGTTCTCCACCTTCTTCATTCAATGCCCCATAGCGTGACCCACTTAGCCCAACACCATGATTCGTTGTTGACTGAACTTGAGCTTCCCTCCTTTTTCCTTTGAACGTTTCAGATTTTTTGCTCCGCCGTGGACGCTGGACTACCATCCAATCATAGATAGCAGCGTCATCTTTTTTTCCGTTGATTTTTCCTGATCCGTTACATTTTTCGGATCTGTCTTCATAGAATTAACAGCATTTTCTTTCTGCATTTCCTCATCTAACTTATCTGACTGTTGAGGATAAGAAATATTTGAGCAGTGATCGACATCATGCCCGTATCTACCGCATCTCAAACAAATCATATGTATACCTTCATATTGGACCCTTTGCACCTTCCCATTAATCAATACAAAAGGACGTAGCGGTGCTTCAAGATCAAGTTCAACACACAATCTGGAAAATCGTCCTTTTTTCCTCTTAAGCGTGTTCATATCTATCTTCAACACCTTTCCAATTTGAGATCCTAGCACATACAAGATTCCTCTTTCATAATAATCCAACGCCAGTTCATCTAACCCGATCCAAGCTGCCACTCTGGTAATTTTCTCCTCTCTCGGTGTGAAATCCTATTTCCAAGGCTGTATCGCGAGGTAGTGATCAGATATCAGCCATGGCCCACCTGTTAAAGCTAGAACATAATCGTTTTCATTTTTGAATTGCACTACGAAGAATCCCATTCCCATGTCTATCACTTCAACTTCTCCTTGTCTTGACCATAACTGCTGCACCTTCATCTCAAGGCATCTTGGATTGATCATTCTACCCAGAAGCTTAACAATCAGTGTGTTTTGCCATTTTTAGCCAGTCAGTCTTTCTCTGTTGGTGATATGATGACATTAGGGCCCATATCTGTCATCTGCACCTTGATCCTTTCTTTCCATTTATCACCACTCCACCAGTCTTCCTCTTCTTCTTCCTCACCTCTGCCTTGGTTAACAGCGTCCTTGAATGATTTCCAAGGTCGTTCTACATTTCCGTCTTCATGCACATCCGTCTCCTTCGCTGCTCTGTCTTTGCTATCAGTTTCATAAACCCCCTGTTCTTCCGTTTCCATCCACTGTTCAACTCGTGGCACCAAGGATTGATCGTTGGAGTAAGAGCTAACTTCTTCACGGACTTTCTTGCGGCTTCGGATCAGCTCGTCTTGCTCCTTCGGCTTCAGCGACGGAATCACTCTCTCTCTGGAACGGTCTCGCACTCTCGCTCTCTCTGTCATCGTATCTGGGAACTACGCACATACCAACTTCACTTTGCAAAAATACTAACTTCACTTTGCAAAAATGAATTGAAATAAAAGTCGTTTTTTATCAATATTAACCTAAACCACGATAATTTTCCTTAACACATAAATGTGAGTTTTTAAAAAAGTAATTTAGTTAATATTTCAATTTTTAAGTTTTTAATTCTTTAATATAAATTTGTAATATTAATTATTTGCTTTTAACAAGCGGTGTGTAAATTTCATATACTTCTTTGGATACGATATTTTAGAAAAAAGATGTAAAATGTACTTAAAATTTCATAAACCGGATTACATCAATATAAAATTTTCCAAAAAACATCTATGTGTGTGTGTGAAAAATACAGTAAAATTTAGACTTAATTAATATATTGAATAAAATATATCTTTTTTATAGTGACATATATTATAAGTTTTTTGAAAAAAAAATTTCATGTTAATAAAATGAACTCTTTATTCAAAATATTGTAGTTTTTTTCTCTTTTGATCATAATTAATATATTTGAACTATAGATGAATCATATTTTATTGTGTTAAAATTAATTTAGATATATATACATATTGGGAAACATAAGGGAGGGAGTAATAAAACTCTTTAATGAGGAGAGAGGAGAGGGCATTAAAGTTATTTTACTCATATTTTGAAATCTAAAATTGGGTTAATGACTCAATTAGAGATTTATTGAATTTACCAACATGGATTAGAATTTTTATAGTTTCATTAGCTTTATAGGAGATTTTCCCAAAAAGAAAGGACGAAACGTAACTTAACTTCTTTTCCCTTATCATATTCTATCTCGGTTCTTAAAATGGAAGACTCGACTTAACTTTTTTTCCCTTATCATATTCTATCTCGATTCTTAAAATGGAAGACTCGGTTAATTATTTTTGAAGAGATTAAGGAAGCTAAATATATTTTTTTAATTATAGTATATGTTGTATTTCATTAAATTATATGTTAATTTATAAGCCAGATTAATTAGTTTGAAGAAAAAATAATAAATATAAATACTTTAAAATAATCTATTTAGTTTCCTTCATTTCCACATAAAAGTTAGGGAAAATCCCATATAAAGTTGCCTGAAATAAGAAAATTCAAAATCAAGTTGTTCAACTTAATAAATCCCTAATTAAGTTATTGACCCAATTTAGAATTTTGATATATGGGTGAAATAACTTAATTTATTGCTCCCTTCTAGTCCCCTCTATTCTCTTAAAAGAGTTTTATTACTCCATAACTTAGTTTTTCAATATATATATGTATATAAACACAAATGCATAATAAAAAAAAATAATGCGCTTAAATTAAAAGAATTTTTTGTGTTTTTGAAGAATCATTAAGAATAATTAAAGCCAAAAAGTGAAAAGAAAATCATAACCCCAAATATTAATTAAATTATTTTTAGTTAAATATTGTGAATAGTAAATTTTATTTTTTGAAGAACTTGAACTATTTTTTTTTTAAAAATAAAATCAAACTAAATTAATCCCACAATTTTGACTCGTGTGATACATATGTTACTTTTTTTAACAATGATCAAATACTTTTATTTCATTGTTAATGAAACTCCTTTTTATTATATGTAGTTAATGAACTCTTTTATATATATTTTGATAAATCAAATATATATCAGATTTTTTTTCTTGGGATTAGCATAGCTTGATTTTTTTCTAGTAAAAAAAAATCAAGCTATGCTAATCCCAACAAAAATTATCGTAAAAATAAATCAATTCAAGAATAAAGTTTTTTAATTCTTAATATTAAATTTAAAATTGTTTAATTGATATTAGGGTTAAAGCTTATTTTTTAACTTGAATTGTACTTGATCATCCTTGTGGAACACAAAAACTCTTTGATTCAAGTGAGTCATATTTTATTTTATTATATGTTAATGTTTATATGTGTGTGTGTGTGTGTATACTTGTTGAAAAAAAAAATTACAAGGCAATGAAACTCTTTTAATATGAGAGAAGAAACTGGGGAGGGCAGTAAAGTCATTTGATACACATTTTGAAATCCTAAATCAGGTCGATAACTTAATTAAGGATTTATTGAATTTAGCAACTTTATTTAAAATATTTCTATTTCAGACAACTTTATATGAGATTTTTCCTAAAAGTTAACTGAATCTTATATTTAGGACCAAAGGTAATACCAAAGTTTTCTAATGTAGATAAATAACAGGACATTTAATTCACATCACCTAAAAAAAGGCACATGTATATCATCTAAATAATTTAATTGAGTTTTATATTAAGGACTGTAGATATTGTAGGAGAGGGTCTAAGTTTTTTCTTTAAAAAAAACCTCTACTAACAAAATTTGACGACTAACGCAGACCAAAAAAAGGTGAGAGAATGCTAGGCATGCCGCATTTGCATGTTTGGTCAACAAACAATGACCGTTACGGCTGAATAATGAATGGGGTAAAATTACCCATTTTTAAAACTTCCAAGGCATAGTTACTCCCTCCAAAACTTTAAAGTGTCCAATGCCTAACGTGATAACTTTTAGGGCATTTAAGCCCTTTAACCCTAGGTACTTTAAAATAGTTTATTTAGCTTCCTTAATCTCTTCAAAAAAAATTTACTGGATCATCTTATATTTTGAACCGGAGGTAGTACAAAAGTTTTCTAATGTAGATAAATAACAAGATATATTTACTTCGCATCACCCAAAAAACAGGCACATGTACATACTTCTTGTGTCCTATTATATGGAATTTCCAACATTTTTCACACACCAAGGGAAATTTGATATCTCATTAATTTTATCGTATATAAAATTCAACAGCCTTCCAGCTCACCCCTATTCAATATACATAATACAAAATAAAAACAAAATTAACACAATAATAAGTGAAGAGTTAAATTATACATTCACATTAAAACTTTGATAAGATGCCTTACAAATAGACAAAAAAAACAAAAAAAACCTCCTCTTTACTCTATAAATAGGATATGAGAAGTACATGTCTAAGTGGGGATCAACAATTGACGAGAATCCGAGGAAGAGAGGGACAATGAAGTAGAAGCTTGGGGAAGATAACGACACAAAGGGCATGTGCCCTTCTTCTTGAGCCAGCTATCTATACAATGGGCATGAAAATAGTGATCACAGTGAGGAATGATTCTTAATGTGTCCATTGGCTCATACTCGCTCAGACATATAGAGCAAACGTTGTCACCTGCCGGATTGGGCAATCTTCCACTTTGATCAACTTGTGTCCTCGGATACTGTTCAATGGTTGACTCATCAAGCCCCATTCCCACGTCAACTGATTCCGCTGTAGTGCTTCTATCCGACTCTGATCCGTCCATCCTCGGCCGTCCACCGTCCGGCCGTTCCACCTTAGCCCCCAATAAGCGTGCAAGTCCCGCCACACAAAACAATAACGCTCCAGCTACTCCCACCGCTAATAATTTGTAAAATTTGGAATGTGCAGGTTCTCCATGCGCGCAAAACGATTCGTTTCCATCAGCACATATATAGCAGTCAATAATGTAGTTTTGATTTTTTTCATAATGATTTTTCAAAAAAAAAAATCAAAATTGCATAGTTTTAGAGTACTTTTCATTAAAAAATTGTAAAAAAAATAAAATTACACCATTATTTAGATATCAAAATATCTTTCATTAATTAATTATATGTGTCTCTCATATATTTTTCCATCCATTCTGTCTCATTTCTTTTTCCACATCTATTCTCTCTCTTATATTCAGCCTCTCTATAACTAGGAATTTGTTTGGAAAGTATGTTACCAAATATATATTTTTTAACATATTTTTTGTCTTTAACCAGTTTAAACTAACTTTTTGAATTGCATAATTTAGTTATCCGATTTTTATATTTTGAATTAGAGGTAGTATCAAAATATCTTTCATTAATTTTATGTAAAATACAATGATGAAAAAAAAAATTTTGTAAAGATTAGAACTTGCAAATTAAAGGACATAATATGTAGACACAATAAAGGCCTTAAACCCGGTCCTCTGAACATGTAATATGGTGCTATGATTAAGGTTCTTCTCTAATCTAAATCTATAAGAACAGTATTCGGATTGATATATTAATTCCATATGTGGATTGATATATATTCCATAGGTACGTACCTGGTTCTGGAACATTGTTATTCCAAGCAGTAGTACCGTATTCATCATCAGGATCCGGATACTTAGAGCTGTTCCATTTGAGCCGAAGATCGGAGTAAAGGTGGTTCCATAATTGCTCCTGTTCGAAACCCTCAACGGGAAGTGAAGTCGAGGAAATATGATGGCATTGATCTGGGGGGAACGGCGTGGATGTTGTCGGAGAGGAAGGATCCAACCAAACGGCGACCACCGTGAAGTTGTCGGCGCCGGTTTCGCTGAGGCAAGGTATTTTCTTGTGAGCGAGCCGAAGGGAGTTACGTGGCAGTGGGGGCCTACATTTGAGAAAGTCAACGTGGGCGAAGTCGACGTAATTGGCGATCCATTGAAAAGGCGAACCATTAAGACGAAGGTCCAAGTCGCCGTTGAGGAATCGTAAGGGAAGGCAGCTATTTGGGTCGTTCATCAAAATTTGGTGGTCCTTCAAGGAGATCGCTTTGACGACAAAATCTCCGGCGTCTCCGAGCGTGATCATTGTCTGATTAAGTTTGTTGCATGAAACTCCGAAGTTTGGGTATCCACATTCATCGCTTTGAGCTCCTTTTAGATAAAATGGGGACTGAATTGAAGGTCCAAGAAAGGGGTCTCCGCAGTATTTTGTTCCACATGGTTGTTGGGTGGTTCTTGTTATGTGATGAAGGAAAAGTAGAATTGGAAACAAGAAACAACCTGGGTGAAAGCTAGCCATTAGCTAGGCTAGGTAGGTACGTATGTAAGACTAATGAAATCCAACACAAGATCGAGATAATGTTGCAGCAATTCATTCATGTCACAATTTTGTTGTATTGACTATATTGAATCTAGTTTTAGTCGTCCAATGCATCTTCTTCGCACTAAGAAAATTTGGATTACTTGATGAGCTTAAAATTCCTTTCATTCCTAATAGCTAGCTACCAATCTACCATTATTCATTTTACACGAATTTAAATTTTCTTTGCGTCTTGATGATTTCGATGCAGTTTCAATCATACGATGTTCCCAATGAAAATAAAGGGAAAAAATTGAAGTTACCGATTAATTTATACATTTTCAAGTTTAATATAATGAGACTTATAAAAAACAAAATTGATGAAAATTAAATTTAGGTGAAGGAGTCTTTCACACTAAATATATAATTATTATTTTTTCTATTAATTGCATTTATGATGACCGGTTGGAATATAATGTGGCATCTTATTGAATATGCCTCTTAATGAGAACGCTTCATTTTGGCTCATATATAAATGACTGTGATGAAATCTTAATATTTGTTTGGGATAGTTTTTTTTTTATTTATAAATACTTATAAATCATGATTCACGGTGGAGCTTTATCTTAACTTATGTAATAAGTACTTATTTTTTTAAAAAAAAACTATTCCAAACATATCTTATAACTAGTCTCTTAATTAACCTTTTTATTAGACGGTTGTCTGCTGCCTACTGTTATATTTTGTGTTTTTTTGGTAATTTTGTTTGTAATATAATTGTTGTAAATACATATCTTAGGCTGTTAGGTTAGTTGGGCCTTAAACCCATTAAGGCCTTTTAGTGTGTGTGTGAGAGTATATAAGAGGCCTGGCAGTCAGAAAACAGATTGTTGGTTACTTTGCCAAACCATTATTTTGATTGATCAATAAAGTTAAGGATTTTCTGGGCCATATGTGCGAATTCCACACTTTTGCTTAATCTAAATTTTAAAGAACGGTGATCTTGCAACAGATAGAGACAAGCTTGCATCAGTGAGATCACAGGAACCGGCATGAGAAGCGCTTAACAGCAACAAAACGGCCAGGGCTCGATTATCTGGTGTAAAACATAGTGTTGAAATAAGAAGGATCACAAGACAATCAAAGAACAATTGGACCAACTGTATTTTGGGTCCAAGAACAGCTTGCTCTTGAAACCATGTTAACAATTTTGTAGAGGAATAAATATAATATAAAACGGAAAAACTACATCCATTAATCATGAAAGAGCAATACGCTCATACGACAACAACTCACAATAAATCCTCTTAAAATGTAATGCTAATTAACCATTTCTTAAGGGGAAAGAACAAACCCCAAGCCCATGGGATGACAATGTGAGGGAGTAACACCGATAAACTCCCCACACACCTAGCTAATATGTATAGCTAATATATGATTTAGAGGTCCTCTTAATTTATAATCTTAAAATTATTAATCATTTATAATTGTGACCTTAACTATGACAATGCATATCATATCTCCAACATCTATAAAACACACACTCACACAATGGTTAATGGAGGTCTATATCTTACATGGGAACTTCGTTCATATTAGTGGGAAGACACTGCTATAAAAAACGCTTTTAACGTCTCTTTTTTAGGCCTTTTAATGTCTGAAAATAGGGGGACGTCTATCTGAGCAACGTAGAAAAAAACTGTCAATAACGTCCCTAAAATAGAGGACGTCTTTAGGCCAGACTTTAGACGTCCTCAGTTACCCCCAGTCATAATTGGGGACGTCTAAAGTGATTTAAAAACACTATATACGTCCATAGTTACGACTGGGGATGTCTAAAGTTTTTTTTATGGTCTTTTATATACATCACTGTCCGCGGCGGCATCAAAGCTTCCAACTAAACAATTTTTAAGCCTCCACAATTTATAGATAAGTATTATTTATCTTATCACAAGAAATGAGCTCTCTTAGAATGCATGTACCACCCTAGAAAAAAATTGCCATCTTCATACCTATTTTATGGCATGATTGATGTTGTATTATATTGTACCTTATCAACATTACAGAACCATACACGCATTTGAGGCAAAACTCTGACATATTTTTGTAATTTAGTTGACTTTTGAATAATGTTAAACTAGACTAACCTAAGCCAAACCAAATTCATTTCTAAGTATCATTGTCATTTTTTTTAACTCATGTCATATATATATACATCACTGTGTTGAAGTCTGCTGACGAAAAAAACAAGTATGCAATAATGACAATCCATTTCCATATCAAGCAAATTAGAAGCAGATTAAAAGTATGCATATACAAGTTACTCTGTTTTTTCAGTTTCATAATCTGATTTAAATTAATAGTTACAAGCATTTGTTCAATCAATTGTGTCCAAAGTTGTGGGAGTGAGAGACAAACATGTGGGCGACGGAAATGGAGATGACTCACGGTGCCATCAGCCAGGAAGACGACAGTTGTGAGAG
The DNA here is from genome assembly GCA_963855925.1 of Inga laurina. NCBI lineage: Eukaryota > Viridiplantae > Streptophyta > Magnoliopsida > Fabales > Fabaceae > Inga > Inga laurina. The sequence goes on from OY979712.1 coordinate 46,433,301, forward strand.
GGAGACACAAACAACTGTGCTTTTGTCAAAGAGGAGAGAGGGAAAAATAGAAATATGATTATGAGAAAGAGGAAGGCAGGCGGGGAACAAAGCACGGGAAAGAGAGTTGTAGCAACGAACTGAGAAAGAGGAAGGAAGACGGGAAAGGGGAAAGAGGAAGACAGCTGGGAACGAAGCTTACTAGGGAAGCTAAATGAAGCTTGGGGAAGGAAAGTAAAGCTGCTGACTGCTGCTGATGGGATAGGTGATTGACAAGCTTTTCCGCATCCCCAGTCAAACTGGGGACGTCTAAAGTGCATAAAGGGCACACTTTAGACATCCCCAAAGACTCTAGGGACGTCTAAAGTGGTACAATTTTTTTTTTGTTTTAAATTCAACCAGCGCCAATGGTTCACGCTAAATATTGAACTTTGGGTGTCCCTAATTTAAAAAGAGACGTCTTTTAGGGTCGTTAAATGTCTAATTTGTAATAGTGAGAAGTCAATAACTACACGAGTTAGTCCAATCTCTAAAAGCATGTTAATTATATTTGCAGCTTGATTTCTCAGAAGTGACATATTCCTTCTCGTCCTCAATACTAAGACATCAACTGTCATTTCTCGCGGACTAAGAAATGGAAGTTAAGTCATTAAATTAGTCCAAAATTGATAGATATTTCAACTTTACCCTTACTTTAATGATGTGGATTCTAATGAGTCAATTAAAAATGAGGGCATAATGGGAAAATAATAATAAATGAGTTAGTTAGAGATAATTGGTGTCTTTTAACAATAAGGACAAAAAATTGCTAGTAATTGGTACCTTATAATAAGAACCAAAAGGAGTATGAAAACACACATTAACTAATGATTCAAGACATGCCTTAATAAAGAGTGACTGAGTCCTATAAATTTAATTTTCATTTTATGATGTCCTTATTTTTATTTTTAGAATGTAATTATAATTAAAAAAATAAATATTTATGAAAAATGAATTTGACAGGTAATTACTAAAAAATGTTTGGATAAAAAAATAAATAATACTAATATAATTTTAAAAAAAACTAAAGGACACGTGGCCCTTTAATTTAAAGGCAGTGGGGGTGATAATAAATGCCCATTCCCCACGGGCCTGTTTGATTTAAAGGGAGGGGATGGAATGGGAGGGGCTCATTATCCATCCCCTCCAAAATCCCCCAATTTGGGGGGAACAAAAATGAGGGGATGGGAGGGATTGAGAGCCCCTCCTTTGGAGCCCCTCTCTCCAATTTTTCAAACTAAACAAGGGGAGGGGCTCATTTTTCATCCCCTCTCATCCCCTCCCCTCCAACCAAACAGACCCCACCTCTTTTAGTTCATTGTTGGCGAAAATAGTAACGAGCAGGGGAGGCGCGATTTTGCAACGCTATTAGGTTAGATTTTAAATTTTTTAGATAATTTTAATATTTAAAATCATTTTTTCTTAATTTTCTTTATAAAAGTTGCTCTACATATTTTTATCTCTCTATTGGTAGTAATATTATGTTGATTGGTAAAAATTTTGGGGTTAAGATTTTGAGAGAATTTTAAGTTTTGACAAAAAAACGGCTATAAATATGTAAAGAGTAAATAATAATTGATTTTAATCAATTTAGATTTATTATTTAGTTATTTTATAATTTTATAATTAATTTCTTTTAAAAAATATCATAATTTATATTTAGGACGTTTTTTATTTATTAAATTTGGATTAAACAATTTATTTGAGTTATTGGAGATATTTTTAAAATTTTAATCGGTTTAATTTGTTAGATTTTAAGCTATATAAAATTATAAGTTATGATTTGATATTTGAGTTAGAGTTTGATATGATTTTGATTATGTGGAGGTTTGTAGAGTTATTTAAAAATTAGATTAAGCTCATATAAGTTAGAAATGAGATTTAATTGATCTAAGATGTTGATATTGATTATTGTATGACTATAACTATGTTAGAGATGAAATTTTAATTTATAAAATTGAGTGATTGATGTGAGAGCATAGTATAGATGTTATCTAAGGATTTTATTAGGTGAAATAGAGTTGAGGAATTTTAGGATTTGTGATTTGAAGATGATTTTTTGGATAAATTATAATTTGGAGTGAATTTTCTGTTTATGGAGGAATTATTGCTAATTTTTGAAGTATTTTTTGAATGAGCAATTTGGACACTATTTGCGTAAGGAATTATTTCAATTAAAAACTTAAGTTAATAAGGATCTTGTATTTAAATTTTCACAGTGATTAGACTTAATTGGAGTTATCGTTAAGTACTCAAAATTCTTATTTAGAAAAAAGGGGATTTTGGAATAATAGTGAAATTGAAACTTATAGATTTTCTTGTAGCCTTTAAAAGTGATTTGAGATTAAATAAAAGGTTATGAAATGTTTGAAAATTTGTAGAATTCATTTGTCAAGTTTGAATTGAAAATTCTATATAAAAAAACAGAATGAATGATTTAGTTAAGTAACAAAAATTATGAACTTGAACATTTGAGCTTAGAATTGGGAAATTATAATTTAAGTTGAACATTTGAAAGTTAGTTAATGATTTGAATGAGTGCAATAAAGTGGAGGCGTAACGAGAATATTATTAGGATAGTGAACATATGAATGATAGAGATATTATGAATCTTTCTAAGGAACAATTAGGTAGATGTTGGAGGTTTGGTTACTAGTTAACCATTGCGTTCGTCAGTTATCATCTTATTGATGAATATTCGCATTTATTACGTTGACTCTTTTTAATTGTGGTTGATCACGGGGTTTCATAAGAGTTGTTGTATTTTTTATTAGTTTTGAAGAGAGTTAACTACTTTCCAATTTACGTTGTATGTTTGTTGAGGTGATTATATGTTGGTATATTTAATTGCTATAAATATGATAGAGAATTGTAGATATGAAAAATGTACAATAACAATATGAATTTTATTTTTAATAAACATGTTAATTAAGTGGGCCTAAATGGTTCATTTTGATTAATAATACATGGCATTTTTTAGTATTGATTACGAGAACAACATGATGATATTGGATTTGTGATGTTAAATTATTGGACTACATATCGAGTTATGTTGGATTACAGAGTTGTGATTATGGGAGGTTTGAAACTATTATACCACGTGGTATAGCCATCACTTGGCGCCCAGTGGCTAGTTTTAACATTCTTAGGGTCTTTGGTTTCACCCTTTCCTTTACCTGGGTTAAGAGTCAGCTTAAGGGATAGGTAACCCCTTTCTATATTAGACGGAAAGGGAACCCATAGTTTGATATGAGTTTGTAGCCTTTGGCTTGGTTACACCTCATTATTGGAGAGCTTGATGCTGTCTTATTAAAGAGACCAATCCTATTATGTATTGCAGCTCATGGGTTTTGTTAGCAGTTATAAGGATGGTTGAGGGAGTTCTATACATTTTGAATGATTTTCTTGAACTACTAATATTTTCAAAAAACTATATGGCTTTGTTATATGAACGTATATCTTGCCCACTTAACTATCTTGTAATAATTTCTTGCATGCTTGTTAAATTGGAATTGTGGTTATTGGGTCCATGTAACTCACCCAGTGGTTGATTATTAATTTTCAACCAAGGTTTCTCATGGGATACGTTTAGGGAAGGTACTTAAGGTTTAAGTTAGCAATTGCGCCTTGTAAATCCTCCATTGTTAATTATGTGTTGACTTTGTATATTATCACCCATGGCTCATTCATACCCTGTTGTGAAAAATAGTTTTCAAACTTGCATGCTTGGTTTACTTTTTTACCATAGTAATGCTCAATATTTTAATAAGTTGTTTGAAATAGTTAATTACACGGTAAATATGGAGGATGTTACACATTCCCTTTCAAGTCATATATAGGCGAATCCACATTAATTTATAATTAATAGGGTTAAGGTGCTAAAATAAATTTCAACTTTTATTAAAAATGCAAAAGTAACTGTAAACTATTTTTTTGACTTTGTATATTGCCACCCATGGCTCATTCATACTCTTATGTGAAAAATAGTTTTCAAATGTGCATTCTTGGTTTACTTTTCTACCATAGTAGTACTTAATGTTTTAATAAGTTTTTTAAAATAGTTAATTACACAGTAAATATGGAGGCTGTTATACATTCCCTTTCAAATCATATATAGACGCATTCACATTAATTCATAATTAATAGAGTTAAGGTGCTAAAATAACTTTCAACTTTTATCAAAAATGCAAAAATAACCATAAACTATTTTTTTGAGCAAAAGTAAGCTTTCAAAATTGGAGCAAAAACATTAAATCCAACTAACTTCTATCTGTTATAATGGAAAAAATTAATCTTTTGACCTTTACAGTTATAGCTCACTCATAACTCAGTCTATGATTTTTTTGAGTCATCTTATATGGCAAAAAATGCTAAATACTATTAAAAATTGCTTAGGTAGATTTTATGTAAATTAAGAAATAAAAAACAATGTCCCCTTCCCCACCAACTCACATCCCCCTCCGCTTCTATTTTCCAGAAACCTTACTAGGCATCTGCAGCATCTATAACAGATCCTTCAAGGGCTCCTTTCAAGCATCAGGTGGGATCGATTTTCTTATATTAAAATGCTTTCAAAACTATGAGCATGTGTGCTGGGTATGTTGTGAAGTGAATGTGCTTCAACTTTTTCTAATTTCATCATCTTCCAAGCACTATTCATCATTCAAAAGTTAAGAAATCTTTTTTTCCACAACGGCTATTTCTTGCACACTTGCGTGCTTTATTAGAGTTAAAAGCATAATAAGTGGCTTCAATCTACTCTTCAATTCGAGTCATTCGCTACCCCTAGTACTTCAGAAGGATTTGTAATGGACGCTGCGGTGCCCAACGCTTTTGGAAAACAAAGGTGGAGGGGGCATGTAAGTTGGTGGGGACATGGGCGCTATTTTTAATTATTTTTTTAAATTTATGTAAAATCTACCTAAGCAATTTTTAACAATATTTTAACATTTTTTTGCCACATAGGATAACTAAAAAAATATCAGGGACTGAATTGCAAATGAGTTAAAGTTTAGGGACTAAATTATAAGTGAGTCATAAATTTAAGGACCAAAAGATTAATTTCTCCTATTATAATAGATAGGAGTTGGTTTGGTTTAACAGTTTTGCCCTAATTTTAAAAATTTATGATTGTTTTTGCTCCAAAAAATAGTTTATGACTATTTCTGCACTTTTGATAAAAATTGAATGTTATTTTAACACATAAACCCTAATTAACACACTTGTAAATTACGTACATTAAGCAGAAATCATTTTCTAGCACATAAATGAAGAAGTCAAATGCAACGTATAATTAATAACTGCTTTTCATAATTTCTACGTTGGGTTAACTCTTTCAGTATGTTGGTAAGAATATCCTTTGAATAAACTGAGAAAAATCGCCACTAATAGCATCTTCAGGTTGGTAAGAATTATAACTTTTAATTTTTTTGGTAAATACTAGCAGTAATTAGTAATAATTATTCTGGCAAAAAAATTAGTACTACCTCCGGTCCTAAATATAGGACATAATTTGTAGTGAGCACTACAAACTATGTCCTATATTTAGGACCTGAGGGAGTAACTATTATCGCTAGTTTATTTCTTTTTTTTTTTTTGACTTGATACTGGAGTACATTAATCCAACTAGGGATTAAAAACAAGAACAACTTCTAACAGAGGCCCCACTAAAAATCTCTCATCAACTACCGCCTACCAAAAGAGCAGGATCGCTAGTTTATTTCTTGTGATAAAAAACCATCACAGTCAAATAAAACTGCATAATTAAGCACCTTATTATTAGTCATACTTGAAAACTAAATTTCAAACATGACACTATATTAAATTGCGTAATTCGAATGCAAGATTTTGAACCCGAATTGCTTCAGTCAACGTACGGTGCAACCCTGAAGAGATTATGATATTGGGTGTGTTTGGGATAACGGTAGGAAAAATGACTTATATAATTTAGGCTTATTAAAAAATGACTTAATAAATAAGTCAATATTTGTAACGTGATATATGTTTGGATGAGCGGTTGAATAAGTGATTTGTCATAACTCAAAACGTGTTTGGATTAGCGATTTTTATAAGTGCGTTTTTAAAAATAAAAACTTGAAGGGTATTTGTATATTCTTCAAATTTTAGATAGATCATATATGCGATATCCAACAGTAATATATCATTTGTATATTCTTCAAATTTTAGATAGATCATATATGCGATATCCAACAGTAACAATATGATATTAGACAAATTATATATTTGTACTGAACTAAAAGAAACTCAACAAAAAATTAATATAGAGAATTTTTTTTAAAAAAAAATTCGGAATCAGGAATTCCGAAAAATTTTCCGTCCTATTCAAAAGGGAAATAAAACTCCTTCTCAAATCATATTCAAGCATTTAAATAAACCTAAACGTTTTACATGATTATTTATAGACATTTTTTTTTATTGAAATAAAGGAAAACAAAAAAGGGTAGGGGTTGACCAAAAATGAACAAAAGATACAATAGTGGTCCACCAGGAATGTCCATACGGTACAACTTGGTTTTTGACCCCAAAAAAAAAAAAAAAAAAAAAGCTGGTGAGATAAGTAAGTAGATGGAGCTTTTTAAATAAGGAGCTTTTTAAAAAACGTGACCCAACTTAAAAAAGCTCCTCCAAATACTCAAAAAAGAAAATCCATTTTAGTTGGGTTTTTTCTCAACAAAAACGGGCTTATTTGGGAGAAAAAGTGGTACCAAACCCACACATTATCTAAATAAATAATACGTTGGCCAAAACAAATAAATAATACGTACCGACGGTGCACGAAACGCAACATGAAATGAAAACCTTTAACAATTCTTTATATATACGAGACACTATTTCAACGAGACTGTTCACGCTTGGGATCCATGTATATATCAATATGCGAATTACATATACGTAGATAAATAGGCTTCAATCCCACCAAACGCATCTTCAGTTCCTAATAACTAATGATAATAGCCTAATAATTAATCTCAACTTTCAACCCACTTATAAGTTTTTAACACATATACCAATATACATACATACATACATATATATATATATATATATATATATATATATATATATATATATATATATATATAGTATTTCAAATAACATCAAACTTGATCTTCCAAATCGTATATTAGATTCTTCCCAAAAGTTTATGGAGTTCCTAATATAGTACTCCCTAGTCCCTCTGGCCATTAATATAAAATATGTTTAAGGAATTAATCTTAGTTCTAAATATAAGATGTGTATATTTTTTATATTTGTTAATATTTTCTTAATTTACCCCGAATTGAAGCTTTTTCAACAATGATCAAGGAAAATAGAGAATAAGGAAATTAAGAAAGATAACTAAGGTGTTTTAAAAAATACATGTCATACTAATTAACTTAACAAACTCCTTTAATCTAGACAAATTAGATAAATATGTATTATATTCGGAATAGAAAGAGTAATATTTTCCTATCATATTATCAACATTGATAGACTCTATTAGGAGCATACTTTTCTATCTGCAAATAACGTCATTTACTGAACTTATATTTCATGACATTTGATCTTTCTCTCCCCAGAACACAACCATGTCAACACCGTCCTTGGCACGGAATCTTAATTATATGAAGAATTTTGATTTGGGTATTTCACTAGAAAATGACAGGTTTAGAATGATTCAAATATTATACCAGCTAGTATATATTCGTCATCAGTAATATTTGATTGAGGGCTTAATTATATGATTCGTCTGGATGTTTTTTCATTAATGGCGATCCTTTGGTAATTTAAGTTTGTTTAACTATCAAAATTATCAATACCCATTTTACTTTTGAGTAAATACTGAATACCAATAAATCATCAGGTAAATAAAAACATAAAATTAGTTCCCTTCATCAAGACTAGGCGGTGATTGATCAAGGATTAAAAAACAAGTCTCTATTCTATGTGAGAGTTAAGAGGGTGAGCATTGTAGCAACGATAAAGACTGTTGTCATGTGATCAAGGAATCGTAAGTTTAAATTCTGAAAATAGCTACCTGGTGGAAGCCTTATGCATTAGGCCACCATTTTATGCCAGAGTTAAGTTAAAATAGTCTAATGACGCACACCATTTAGTTTTTATGTTAAATTCAATGTATGGAAAATTGGACTGAACCGGCTGGTTCAGATCGGAAATCGGTGAACTGGTCACTGGTCCGGTCAGGTTGGGCGAAAAAACCGGTGAATTGGTCAACCTGGTCTGACCCGGATTAGTCATGGTCTGGGCTTTTTTTTTATAATACTTTTTTATACTCCAAATGAAGTTCTTTTGGCTTTTTTTTTTAAAAAAAAATATTTTCCTAACATTTTTTTTATTTATAAGGAGCTTTAAAAGGATTGTGGAATACTTTTGACATTGGTTGGGGAAAAATCCTTATGTACTTAAGGATATTTTTGTAGGTATTAGGTTCAGGAGGTTATATTGGACTATTAGTTGAAAAATAACTCTCATATAATTTTTTAAATAGTATATATGAACATTTAAATTATATATATATTTTTTTAATTGACCTTGGTCTGACCCCCTGTTTAACCCCCTGGTTGATCCCGGTCTGAACCACTGACCCTTAATCTAATACCTCGATCGGTTCAATATCCGGTCCGATTTTCAATACCTTGATTAAATTATTATTGAACATATACTATTTCCTTGGAACTAGCTAGTAATTAGGATGTAAAAAGATCCATTACGGAGTTGAATAACATACTATGTCCTCCGTCAGACTTCCAGAAAGGACAAAGATTTGCATCCTAAAAAACCGTGGGGCTTGTTTTGGGCCTTAACAAAAATTGTCCTTTTAAATATTTTTGTCCACTGACAGTCTGTCATTTTATAGCTCCCCATTTCCAAAAAGAAAAGAAGAAAAAAGCTTCCCTGCTCTACCTGCATCCATCTATTAATGGTCTGATTATAAAAATATATATATATATATCAATGGTCTGGGCTTCTGCCTCGAGCTTGTAGCATGCATGGATGCTTCTTTACTTTGTGGCGAGGGAAATAAATTAGATGATTGATAATTACTTGCCGCATACTCGATTTTTTTTTAAAAAAAAAACCATGAAAACAATAGATGGTCTGGGGCATGCAAGAAATTTATTTTGGGGGGGGGGGTGGTGGATCATGCCAACAAGTCTTGTTCATAAATCCAGTTTATTTAATTTTCACATATTAAACAAAGTTAGTAACTTAATAAATATGTTTTAAATTGATACATTTTTCTAATTTTATCTTTATTTATAAATTATATTCCCAACCCGCTCTTTCATCGTTCTCTCCTTCCAAAATGATTAATTCATTTTTTAATTTCATTTTATTAGGGCAAAATTGTAACACTATCAAAATTCAAGTTAAAATGTCAAAACTTAAAACTCAATGAGTCATGAGGTCTCTCTTCTTCCTCTAAATCCTCTCCCTACGCTATCGTGCATCTTTTTGCAGCTTCTCTAAGCAAATCAAGGTGTGTACTTCTCTCCCTCCCTCCCTCTACATATAATATATATGAAGAGAGAGAAAGTTATATTCAAGTTTTTAAAAAAAAATTGGTGAAAAATTTTGTTTCTGAAAATGCTATTGGCATGAAAGACCTGCATTCAAGTACCTTGTACCTTTTGGCTAATAAAATTTTTAAAGAGAGATTTTTAATGGATCTAGCTAATTTTAAATTTATAATAAAGTCTGACAAGTGTACAATTAGATTGTAATTAAGTTAGTTACACTACTAGTTGCAAAACTACTTTCTGTTATGTATATCTGATTATGTGTATATGTTGTATATATATAGATGTTAGTCAAATCAATAATATACAATTTCATTTTTCCTCTCACACAATAATATTCTGTCACATGGTATGACTTTTTTTTCCCTAAACACTTCCCCCTTTGCTTCATCTTTATTCCTTTCTCTTTCCTCGAGTTCTTCGTTCAACCTTCCATGGTTGCTCTAATTTTTTATCCTACAAGTCTATTTTTCATTCATCCAAATGAAAACCCTGCAATAGTTCTCGTCGCTTCTCCCCTTGACGGCTCCAACTATCATAGTTGGGCCAGGGCCATGCGTAGTGCTTTGCTCACAAAGAACAAATTGCCTTCCATCGATGGCTCTCTTCCTTCCCCGTTGAGAGATGATCCTTCGTTTCTGACATGGGAACAAAACAACAACCTTGTCCAAGGCTGGATTATGAAGTCTTTGTCTCCTACTATTGCGAAGAGCAAGTTCAATTCTGCAGTTGAGACTTGGAACGATCTCAAATCGCGTTTCTCTCAGGCTGACCTGTTTCAAATTTATGATCTTCAAGAGGAAATTTGCAATTTCCGCCAAGGTACTCTCAGTGTTAGAAAATATTATACCCGATTGAAGATTCTTTAGGATGAATTAATCCATATTTTTCTGCTTAAGTCGTGTAAGAGTGGATCTTGTACTCTTGCTCTTCAATACCCTGATGAAGATCAGGTCATTCATTTCTTAAAGGGTCTCAATGAGCAATATTCTACCACTAAATCTCAGACTATGCTCTTGGATCCCTTGCCTTGTATTAATCGGGTCTTCTCTTTGGTTCTTCAACAAGAAAGAGAACTTCATGTTCCTGCTGAATCCAAGATTTTACTTGCTAAGGCTTCTTCTTCTAATTTTTCAGGTATCAAGTTGAAGTAGCGCTCTTATTGTGGAAAATCCCTTCATACTGAGGCTACCTGTTATAGGAAGCACGACGTTCCTCTTGGCTTCAAATTTTAGTCCAATGGCTCTTCTCCAATGGTAAATCATGTTACAACTTAGACCTCTGGCAATGCTCACTACTCTTCTACTACTGATGTGACTTCATCTTCTTCGATTTCTTCATCACCAGCTGCTGTTCTTCCTCAACTATCCGCTACTTAATATCCTCATCCTCTTACCTTGCTTAATGATTCTCCACCTTCCCAACCATCCGTTAATTTTTTAGCTACAACTTTTGCTCCCATTACTGGTATGTGTTTTTCTTTGTCTTTCGCTTCTCATGTCTCCCGGATCCTCGATTATGGTGCAACTGATCATGTATGTTGTTTTATTACTTTATTTTCTTCTCATCATTTCATTCAACCGATTACTATTAGGCTTCCTACAGGGTCTATTGCTGCTGCTTGCTTCTCAGGGACAGTTTCATATTTCTGATTCCTTAGTTTTGCACAACGTTCTTTATCTTTCATCATTTTCCTTCAATATTTTGTCTATGTCTTAGTTACCTTCTTTTCTTAACTATTCTATAACCTTTCTTGCTAATTCTTATTTGATACACTCAATTCAACCTTGGCTGATGATTGGTTTAGCTAGACTAGTGGAGGGCTTATACATTTTGCTTGTAGTAGCCTCATCCCCTGTCTCACCCTTACAGATACATATGACCAACAGCTCCCCTGTCTCAGATTCAATCCTTTGGCACCTTCGCCTTGGTCATCCCTCTGACTCAACACTTAATACCTTACATAAACAATTTCCTGAAATTCCTTGTATTCATTCTTTATTTACGTGTGATGCTTGCTATTTGGCCAAACAAAAATGTTTATCTTTCCATGTAAGGACAAGTTCATGCAATAAAGTTTTTGACTTGGTTCATATGGATATTTGGGGTCATTTTTCTGTGTCTTCAGTTCAAGGATATCGCTATTTTTTAACTATAGTTGATGATTACTCTCGCTTTACATGGATTTTTCTGCTACACCATAAATTTGATGCTCGTACTCATATTAAACATTTTCTCTCTCTTGTTGAAACACAATTTTCCACTTCTATTAAAGCTTTGCGCACTGATAATGGTGTTGAGTTCAATATGTCTCAATTTTATGCTTCTAAAGGTGTTATTCATAAAAAATCTTGTGTTGAAACTCCACAACAAAATGGTTTAGCTGAAAGAAGCACCGACATATTTTAAATATAGCACAAGCCTTATATTTTCAATCTCATGTTCCTTTACCATATTGCTCTTTTATGGTTCAACATGCTATATATATCATTAATTGTTTACCATCCCCTGTTATCAATAATCAAACTCCTTTTGAATGTTTATATGGTTTTTCTCTATCTTATTCCCCTTTTAAGGTTTTTGGTTCCCTTTGTTATACATCTACTTTATCAAGTTAGCGATCAAAGTTTGATCTACGAGCACGACAATGCATTTTTTTTTTTGGCATTCCCCACAGTTCCATAGCTTTTACATTACTAGATCTTTCTACTAATCAAATTTTTCTTTCCCGGGATGTATTTTTTCATGAACATGTGTTCCCTTTTCATAATGGAACCATCATTTCTTCTTCACCTTGGCCTGAACCGCAAGCTTTTCCTTCTCTCCCTAATGTTATTTCTTACCTAGTTGTGCCTATTTCTTCCCCACTTATTCCCTCTACTTCTATCCCTGTTCTCCAACCACATTACACATACCTCCATCAGCTTCCCCTTCTCTTCCCAGATCCACCAGACCTCATCATCCTCCCTGTAATACCCCAAATTTTGATTAAGGGTTAATGACTCTAAAGGTGAAGGTGATTATTGTTAAATCAACACTTTTGGAGAATACGAGGTGAATTATGATTCTAATGCGTCATGAGCAGTGCCTAAACCCTGTAGTTAAGTTCAATTATGGATTAACAACTAAATTGAATTGGAATAGAGGGAGGGCGCATATTGTGGTAAAAATGGTGTCATATTGTGTCATTGTGACATTGGAATTGGTTTGGAACTTGAAATGGAAAGTTTGACAATTTGGTGGTTTGTGTTATATTTTGGTTCAAAACTGGATATGTGTGGATGTGATAAGAATTTGGTTGTTTTAGTGATTTCAATGGTTTCCTTGTGAAAATTTGTGTGGGAATAGGGTTGTTTGTTGATTTGGAGCTATTGGACACATTGGTTGGAAACTTGAAATTCTGTCCAGTGTGAACTCTGTACAGGGCAGTCAGTTTGTATGAACATTTTAAATAGGCAAATGGTGTCTAAAAATTCTAAAACTTTCCAGTCTTAAAGTTCACATGCCAAGCTTTAAAATGAACATATAATTCATGCCATTTCGATTTGTGAGTTGGAAGTTATGATTTTTCAAAGTTTGAAATTAGAACTAAAATTTGTTTTGGAGCAGTGTTGGAATTTGTGCAATTCTATATTTGTGTGGTGGCGGCTGGTGATAGTTCATATTTTTTTTTCTATGAAGAGGACTTAAATAGATTTCAATAGGATTTAAGATCACCTCATTTCAATTTTTCTAGAATTAAGAGTTTTCAAAGTTTGGGCAGAAATCTGCCAAAACTTTGAAAAAATCTGTAATTGTTGGAAATTAATAAATAATTAAATTATGACATTACCCTAATATTAAAATATCATCTTCCTCTTCCTCTTCAGCCCAAACTGACGCCATTTTCAAAAAAATAGAGAGAGGAAGTTGTGAGCTTTAGGAGAGAGAAAGGGGAAGAGAACTTGTAAGGTAAGCCGATTTCTCCGATGATTTAGCTCCTAACGCGTACAACTATACTCCTAAACTTCTCTTCCATGTTCTTGAAGGTTTTTGAAGCTCAAATCTTGGTTTGGAAAGTTAGGGTTTTTCAGCCATATTAGGGAAAAGCCAGAATGAGCTTGAGATAACTTCCAAACTTTCATATAGTGCTTATTCTAGCTGTTGTGGGCAATTTAATCGGTGAAATTTCTCCGGATTGCTATTGATTTTAAAGTATGGAAATGATATGGCCTAGGGGTCATGCTGCCCAAATTGGATCTTAATATTAGTTGTAAACTAATGGAATAGTTAATAAAGTGGTTAGAAGTAGAAATGAACGCGTTTACGGAGCCGACATTGCAAAACCCCAATTTTCCCCGGAGTACCTGAGGATTTCGTCTAGGGCTGTTAGAAGGCCTTAGAGTTGGATTTTCAATGATTTGATGGTTCCATTGAGTTTATGAGCAAAAATTAGGTGGGCTTACAGTTGGTCACTTTTTCAGAAAAGCCCCAAAAAATATAATTACGAAAATGCCCCTGAAACCCTGAAACAAGGGCTGTCAAGGGAATTTGGCAATTCTGAGTCTGGAAATGGATTCGTTGGGTAAAAACATGTAAGAATAGCCCATGTCAAAATTTCAGGAAAAGTACAATCGGATCGGATACGGTGGGGCCAGGCTAGGGTCCATGGGGTATTTTGGTAAATTTTCATAATAGGCTCATATAACCCCTAGAAACACTATGGAAGTGTCTAAACTGGTACATTTGACATTTTAGGACTAAGTTGAAAGCCCGAGGGATTGGCACGCGAATTGAAGCACACGATTCGATTTAGAAAAGGTTTAAGGTAAGGAACTTACCTCTCCTGCATGTATTTGATATTTGTGTTGGTGTATTGATGCATGTTATTACTTTGCTTGATTATGTGAAACATATATGAATGATTAAAACTTTGTTTCTATTTATGCTATAGCTAAAAGAATGTTGTTTGAAACATTGAGCATGCAGATATGTTATTGTGTTAGCATGAGTTATGTATTGCAAGCATGTCATGTATTAAGCACTTATCCTATATGCATATTAGAATTTGTTTCCTACTAAGATTCTCTCGAATCTCACCCTCCCCTACCAACAATTTAGACAGGTGAATACAGAAGGTATGCAGAGATTAGAGACGAGAACTACACGAGAGGGGATTGCAATAGTGGAACGAAGACGAGAAGATGTCTCCGTTTTACTAGGATAGGTTTAGATACCCTAGTAGTCCTGTGCGGCTACATTAATTGTAATTATCATGTACGAATCTCTGAGGGGAACTTCCGTAATCATGCACATATTATCAATATATTTATGTTGTTTCTGTATTGCCCACCGAACCGCATATCATTTTCTTCGAATACTCTGGTAAAGGTAAAATTAAAATAAAGGCTTGACATTTTGGTATAAGAGCTTGAAGCGGTTTTGGAAGAGCCCAAGAGGTTCTAACAGTGGGGCAGTTTTGACAATAGGATGGTATACTGATATGGTCTTGATTACACTGTGCTAGAAAATATGCACGGATGGGAGGTATCAAAGGAGGGTATCTTCCCGATTTGTGAATCAGCCCTGAGAAATTATGAGTACTGAAGGGAAGCGGTGTAATACTAGACAAGAATGGTCTAAGGATATTACGGAACCCGAGGAAGTAGGTACGACCAAGGCCAATGTGCGGTCCACACCCAATATTTTGGTGATCGGAGATAGCTGGTAGGTCTTTTGAGATGAGGGTAGTCATGGGGTACCCGTGAACGGAAGCAATAGAAGCCGGTATCTCTATTTGGGCATGGGTACGCGAAAATTAAGCATGCTCAACCCACGAAATCCAAAGATGTATGACTCCCTGGGGAGTGAATTGATAGGGTCATGGAGGCTTGAGACATAGTGATTATCTTAAAGTTTTTCCATGACTAATGATAATTTATGTTAGATGATTTAAAGGGTGCTTAGACGCATGGAGATAATGATGATGTAAGTATTGATTTTAAATCGAAACATTTTTGTTGGAGTAAATACTGCCCAGAAAGATAGAGAGAGGAAGTTGTCAGCTTTTAGAGAGAGAAAAGGGAAGAGATCTTGTAAGGTAAGCTGATTTCTCCGACGATTTAGCTCCTAACACGTATAACTTTACTCCTAAACTTATCTTCCATGTTCTTGAAGGTTTTTGAAGCTCAAATCTTGGTTTGGAAAGTTAGGGTTTTCCAGCCATATTAGGAAAAAGCCAGAAGGAGCTTGAGATAACTTTCAAACTTTCATATAGTGCTTATTTTGGCTGCTGTGGGCAATTTAATCAGTGAAATTTTTCCGGATTGCTATTGATTTTAAAGTTTGGAAATGATATGGCCTAGGGGTCATGCTACCCAAATTGGATCTTAATGTTAGTTGTAAACTAATGGAATAGTCAATAAAGTAGTTAGAAGTAGAAATGAACACGTTTACGGAGCCAAAATCGCAAAACCCCAATTTTCCTCGGAGTACTTGAGGATTTTGGCTAGGGTTGTTAGAGTGCCTTAGAGTTGGATTTTCAATGATTTGATGGTTTCATTGAGTTCAGGAGAAAAAATTAGGTGGGGTTATAGTTGGTCACTTTTTTGAAAAAGCCCGAAAAAGCATAATTACGAAAACGCACCTGAAACCCTGAAATAAGGGATGTCAAGGGTATTTTTGTATTTTGAAAATGGATTTTATAATTTAGAGTCTAAAGATGAATTCCTTGGGTAAAGATATGTAAGAATAGCCCATGTCAAAATTTCAGGAATAGTACAATCAGACCGGATATGGCGGGGTCGGGCTGGGGTCCAGGGGATATTTTGGTAAATTTTCATAATAGGCTCATATAACCCCTAGAAACACTATGGAAGTGTCTAAATTGGTACATTTGATGTTTTAGGACCAAGTTGAAAGCCTGAGAGATTGGCACGCGAATCAAAGTACACGATTCGATGTGGAAAAGGTCTAAGGTAAGGAACTTACCTCTTCTGCATGTATTTGATATTTGTGTTGGTGTATTGATGCATGTTATTGCCTAACTTGATTATGTGAAACATATATGAATGATTGAAGCTCTGTTTCTATTTATGCTATGGCCAAAAGTATGCTGTTTGAAACATTGAACACACAGATATATCATTGTGTTAGCATGAATTATGTATTGCAAGCATGTCATGTATTAAGCACTTATCATACATGCATATTGGTATCTATTTCCTACTGAGATTCTCTCAAATCTCATCCTCCCCTACCAACAATTTAGACAGGTGAATATAGAAGGTATGCAGAGATCAGAGACAAGAACTACACGAGAGGGGATTGCAATAATGTAGCGAAAACGGGAAGATGTCTCCATTTTACTGGGATGGGTTTAGATACCCTAGTAGCCCTGTAAGGCTACATTAATTGTAATTATCATGTACGAATCTCTGAGGGGAATTTCCATAATCATGCACATATTATCAGTATATTGATGCTATTTCTGTGTTGCCTACCGAACCGCATATCATTTTTTGTGAATACTCTGGTAAAGGTAAAATTAAAATAAGGGCGTGACACTCCCTCTTACCGACAAGATTATCGTTGTGCTCTCTCCTTTTCTACTGACCAATCATCATGTCAAGGTAGTCTTAAATACCCTTTTTCTTCAATGCTTTCATATTCTGGTTTATCTCCTTCCTATAAAGCTTTTGTCAATTTCGTTACTAGTTTTCCTGATCCCAAATCTTATAAGCATGCTATGCAACATCTTGTTTGGAGAGAAGCTATGAATACAGAACTCACTGCACTTGAGCAAAACCAAACCTAGATTTTAACTGATTTACCACCTGGGAAAAGGACCATTAGTTGTAAATGGGTATTCAGGACCAAATTTAAGTCTAATGGTGAGATTAAACAACACAAAGCAAGACTTGTAACCAAGGGGTATACACAAATTGAAGGAGTCGATTATTTCAATACTTTCTCCCATGTAGCCAAGATGACTACTCTTCGTATGTTACTTTCAATAGCTACTGTCAAGAATTGGAATTTACACTAATTGGATGTAAACAATGCTTTTCTACACAGGGATTTGCATGAGGAAGTTTACATAGACCTTCCTCCTGGGTTTACTCCTTCTAAACCAAATCAGGGTTACAAGCTTCAAAAATCTCTCTATGGTCTCAAGCAAGCAAGTAGGCAACCATATTCTAAATTATCTTATGCATTGTTATCATATGGTTATACTCAATTTGCCTCTTATAATTCTCTCTTTTACAAAGCCATTGATCATTCTTTTACTGTCATTCTAGTATATTTTGATGATGTTGTTCTTGCTGGAAATGGCATGAGTGAAATTTGGTAAAACAAAGGTTACATGCTACCTTTACAATTAAAGACCTTGGTGAACTTAAATACTTTCTTGGCCTTAAGCTTGTTAGATCTAAGGATGGTATTTTTTTGTCTCAACAGAAATTTGCCTTAGAATTATTTGACGATACCGGTTATTTGGCTTGTAAACCTACTACTTGTCCTATGGATCCACATCTCAAACTTTCAAAGGATAGAGGGAAACCTCTACTTGATCTTGAGTCTTATTGACAATTAATAGGCCTCCTCCAATAACTCACAACTACTCGGCCAGATCTCAGCTTTGTTACTCAACAACTTAGTCAATTTATATCTGATCCTAGAGATGTTCATTTGGTAGCTGCATATCGTGTCCTTCAATATCTTAAATCTTCTCCTGGTGCTGGACTATTTTTTGATGCTTATTCAAATTTAAAATTACGTAGTCATAGTGATTTTGATTGGGCCGGTTGTATCGATACTCATAGGTCAGTCACATGTTTTGCTATTTTCGTTGGCCCCTCTTTGATTTCCTGGAAAGCTAAGAAGCAAACTACCGTTTCTAAGTTTTCCTCTGAGGCCGCATACCGAGCTTTGTCCTCTACTACTTGTGAGCTTTAATGGCTCATTTATCTCCTGACAGATTTTCATATATCTCACATTGATCTTGCTCTTCTCTTTTGTGATAACCAATATGCCATTTAGATTGCTACAAATCCTACATTCCATGAGCGCACTAAACACATCAAACTTGATTGTCACCTAGTTCGAGAAAAGCTCCAAGCTAAGGTTATCAACATTCTTCTGGTGTGGTCTTCTAATCAACTTGCTGACATTTTTGCTAAGCCCTTACACACTACGCGGTTTCATGAGCTCGTTTCCAAGCTAGGCATAAAAAACATTCATGCTCCAGCTTTCGGGAGTGGTGACAAGTGTACAATTAGATTATAATTAAGTTAGTTACACTACTAGTTGTAAAACTACTTTCTGTAATATATACCTGATTATGTGTATATGCTGTATATATATAGATATTAGTCAAATCAATAATATACAATTTCATTTTTCCTCTCACAATATTCTGTCACAAAGTCTGAATCTGATATATGTAAGGTGTGTTTCGCAAATAAGTCATGTCATTTTTTATTTTCCAACCAAATAAGTCATATCATATATACAACACACGCTGAGCTTCAACTTTGCACGCACGTTGAGTGACCTGCGTTTTATATCTTTTTTTTTTTTACTTGTTACGATACTGATTCGTTCCATACTGAGAATCTCGATGGTTAGTTACAGCTAGTATGTATGTATAGTGGTTAGGTCCTAATTTGGTGTATGTGCTGTTCAAAAAGTGAACAATTTGTTCCCTGGTTACAAGTTGGACGATGAGAAGATTGATAATATACAAGTTGATACGCTTTTAATGTGTTGCCATGAATTTTGGTGATCAGTAAATTAAATACTTGAAGATAATATGTTATATATTGAGGTGGGGTACCCTGAATCTTTGATCTTTGATTTGTGCAGTGACTCGCTCACTCTACTCAACATCAAGGGGCGAGTTAGTCAACCGATTTAAACAGGCAAGGACAAGATTAGGTGTGTGTGGATCCACCCTCGTATATATTTGCATGTGGATCTACAGTATCGTTAGAACTCTCGTGATGTGTTCCTAATATTTATTTATTTAATCCAGTCATTTTCTCACCTAATTAAACAGCCCAAATATACATGCATGATGATACATGCCCTCTAAGCATTCCTAGCTTTTTTATTATATGCGTTCATATAGGTGACACCAAGGTTATACATTTAATGTGTGTTTGGTATTATTTATTGGAGATCAATAAACACTTATTACGTAAGTTAAGATAAAATTCTTCTCACATACTTATCTCATATATCGTAAATCACGATTTATAAATACTTATTATCTAAAAATGAACTATCCCAAATAAACACTTAATTAATTTCATTCTGATTAATTATTCTCCCCCACACATGCAGAGACGGTTTCTCTTGTAAACTAATATGTAAATTAATTAATATGACTTTGTCCTGTATGTCACATGGTTTTGGCGTCAGCATGATATCACCGTGGCTCTATCTGTTTTTTTTCTGGTGGCGTTTGTCTTGATATTGGGCCCTTGGGGTTGTTATGTAGGAGAAAGGAACATTTACGTATGTCATAATTGAGTAGTGATTACTTGCGGAGGAATCTTTAAATATTATCCTCTCATCTATATTTTGATTAATTAAAATATAATAATTTATCTTATTTTAATTTTATATGATTGATAAGTCATTTAAAAAAAATTAATTTTTAAAAAATAACAACTTAAAGAAGGGAATTATGTTTTTTTTTTAATTATAAAGTTTATATTTTTTTTAAAATCATAAAGTTTGAATTTATCTAGATGACTTATCAGTCGTATAGGATTAAAATGAAATAATTTTTTATATTTTAATAAGGTGATGTTTTTAGAATATGTATGTATTTCTATTAAGTGCAAGTTGCTAATTGGATTGAATTGGGAAAAAGGTTGAGACAAGGGAACGTAAATTATGCCTCATTCTCATGAGGGCCAAACACAGACAAAACGGATAATGACATGAAAAAGCAGCGTCAATTAAAAAGGTTGTTGAAATTAGGCAAAGGCTAAAAGTTTTTAACGTTATGATTATATTATAATCATACAATCTTTGCCGGATTAATCACGTAATTGACAGGCGCGCTTCATTTTGCTCTGATTTTGTAATTTCTTCTCTTGTCAAATGATTAATAATTAGTAGCAAATAGTAATTAGTGTTTTTCTTAATTAATTTTAATTGTCCACTTTCCTTGCGTATGCCTAACACAGCCTCTGTGACTGTAATAATGTTGTGAAAAAAACGTATGCTGATTTGACGCTTATCAGTATTAGAGCGAATCTTCGTCCACTTCAATTCCAGTAATTATTATTCTTAAAGGAATATAATTGACCTTTATGTGAAAGTTAGTTTTAATTAATTCAGTTATTGCCACTGCATAATCAGGCTTGAAAGTTTGAACACAGCCAATTGACCCAAATGTTTGATAGTAATTATCTAAATTTTATATTGAGAAATAAGAACATGAGATAGTATAAATAATGCATATTATAAAAAATATTCAGGAATTTTCTCAATTCATGAAGGTTGTTCCTGCCGACAAACAATGAGTTAAATGTCTCCATCCCAAGCTAACAAATTGAATCGCCAAATTTTCGTACGTTGCCTCTCAGGCATCATCACATGCTAACTTTTTTTTTTTTTCAAATTAATTTAAATTTTCAACCATGACAAAATTATTAACGTTTAATATAATTAAATAGAAAACAAAATAGAGCAAATCTTCGAAATATTTAACCATACTATTTAATATTTCAAAATGCAAGATTAGATAAGTAGAGAAGATTATTTAACTTACTCCCCCTTCAAAAACAAAAAACCAAATTGCCCCATTGCTCCATTATTTAGGTCCTGTCCATTCAGGGACATGACTTAAGCCTTAAAATAAAACTAGAAAACAAACAAATACAGATGGCAAAGCAATAGGTTGTGTGTGTGTGCATGAAACAATGAATTAATGCAATTTTTTAAAAAGACGAAATACACAAATCTCCGTGAACGCTTGTCGTTTTATTGACTATCCGTGACCATGAACCCCCATTTTGATAGTTATATATAGGACGACCCATAACTATACAGCTCACCCTCCATATTTCTCTCCCCATACTCTGCACTAACAACCTCTTTCAATCTTCAAAGCGCGTCTCCCATCTGTCTTCATTCCGTATCAGAATCCAGTATTGAAAGAGAAGTTAATTTGCAGAGGAAAAACAAACAAAGCAAGGTCAAGTTCAGGAGCTTTCAACTTGATATGGGGAATTGCATGGAGAGATCTAGTGATGAGATTCAGTGGCAAGAACAGGGACAAGAAAAAGAAGAGGTGAACCAGAAGCAGGCAGAGGAGGAAGAAGAAGAAGATGGTGAAGAAAAGAAGAAAGTAAGGATTAAGGTTGTGCTGACGAGAGAGGAGCTACAATGGCTTATACTTCAACTCAACCAGAAGCAAGGCATAGGACTGGACCAAGTACTTGAAGAGATACAGAGAAGCAGAGAGAAAGCTGAACAAAGTTGGAAGCCTTCTCTAGAGAGTATCCTGGAAATTCCTGAAGTTCCTGAAATGGACAGATGACTCTCTCTCAGAGATTTTGTTTTTTGTAACAATTGTTGTAAGTGATGATAACTGCATTTGTAAATATTAGTAGTACTTCAAATGACGAGTCTAAAGATGATGATCTTGTGCTTAGTGTACTACAATCCTGTTCCCTTCCTGGCTTCCCCTGCTTTTTCTTTCTATTGGCAACAACTTTCCCCTGTTTTAACTAACCCTGTTTTCTCAAGTATGTGTACAACATCGTTCTTCATCCAGAGTTTTGTTTTCATTTCTTCAACTAGCACTCCACTGTGTTTTGATTCAAATTCAAGTTTTCAAAGTATAATTACTGACAGTAGATTCAATGATCAGAATAGTGGAAAGTAGAACAGATGATGTTTGTCGGAACATGTAAAGCTCATTTACTGGATCCCAAAGAATTGAAAAGAGAGATGTATAATTTTGATGTGAGGCAATCAAAAAAGCGTTCCCAAGATGGGAAACGAAAGTTGAACTTTGAGACTTTGGCTGTATATTGAACAGAGAGTTGAAGAGCACAGGTTGTAAATTGAAATGATGCTCCCATGTCAAAATCTAGGTTTGATTCAACAACGCTCAAAATTTTTTTAAACTTAGGTTTTGATCGTAAATCATGGAAAAATTTATTTTTTTTTTTACTTTTTTTTTTTGTATAGGCCCCATCTTCTCTTTCTTATTGGTCTTTTTTTTATGTGAGCCCCACCCCCTCTCTCATTCTTTCTCATTGACAACGCCAGGAGCCTGTATTGACAACTCCATGAGACCATTTTTTCATTTTACAATCTATAGGGACCATTTGTTCATTTTTTTTCCTTATATGGGACCTAAGTGTAAATCTCCCTAAAAAAAAATTATTCTAACCATAATACCCAAACACTTTCATTTTATCAAAATCACTTTTTTTTCATAATATATTTTCTTTAAAATTTATTCTCCTGAAACTGTTCTTCACTTTTTCTTCAGAAGTTATTCTTCAAGAGTTAATCCAAACACATCTGTCATAAAAAAGAACAAGAATCATGAGGTCTAATACATCACTTAGCTAGGTTCTTTAAGTATCTAGTTAAAGTTTTGATCTTTGATAGAGTGTATAGAGAGAGTCTCATGACCAACACTAAAATCCTTTTAGAAAATATACGGTTTGGGAGAATTAGTCACCGCTACTAATGATAGATACTCTAGGCCTAAAAAAGAAGAGAATGGTTTCTGCGACGGAGCGATATCTTTCCTGTGTACCGTAAAAACCCAGACAGGCTGGCAGATATCCTAAATTCATAATCCAGCAAATAAGATTCTTTACGGGAAGTAACCTCACTTCCTGCATTTTCTTTATTCTACTAGTTTTGGCAAGAAGAAAGAAAGAAAGGCTCGTAGCAAGTCAAAAAAATAATCCTGTACTAATAAATAATTATAGCGAAGCAAGCAACATTTATTATAATTATAATCCAATTAATTTGTCAGAGCAAGACTTTGAATCATAGTAATAGGATAACCGATGTCGATGTGATTACTAATAATTGCTTCATGTTCTGATACGTCATACTTCATTATTTTGGCTGGAGAGGCAGTAGGTGGCTTGGAATGAAATTTCTATGGTTCTTGTGATGAGGAGTAGGTTTAGTTTAATTTTTGGAGAATAATTTTGGGAGAAAAAATGATAAAAATATTTTTAGAGAATAGATTCTGAACAGAATAGATTATGAAAAAAAAATTGATTTTAATAAAATAAGAGTGTTTGAATATTATGATCATAATCATTTTTTTATGATTAAATTATTAAAAAACACATTGAATTTTATGATAATAACATATAAAAAGATAGAAGAAAAGGGGGGGGGGGAGGAAAAGAGAAAATGGATTGGAAAAAGAGGAAAGGGACAAGAGAGAGAAGACAACGAGGAAGGGAAGGAGAAAAGGGACAGGAGAGAGATCGGTCAAGAAAAAAGGTAAAGAATAGCTTATCTCAAAACCATCGTTTTGAACAGCAAAACTATAGTTTTAGTCTAAAATGTGTCTAAAACAGGGTTATGCCTTTTTTTTTTTTTTTTTTTTGAGTATTTGAGTGTCATTTTATAAAACTATAGTTTCAGTCTAAAAATACTTTTTTTTTTTTTTTTGTTTCATCTAAACACACACCTTGTCCGTGTTCCAAGTGTCAAAAATTAATGTCTCTGTTATCAGAGTTTGGGTTTTGTGTCTGAGGTTTATTAATTACTGTCCTCAGTATAATTGTATAAAAGTTAGACACGTTCAAGCACCTAAATTCACTTTAAATTTATCTTCAAATTTATAATGTTGCCCTTAAAATATCCCTATAATAGACTGCATGTTGCAAGGAGGTTTCCATCACACTCACAAAGGTCGTTACAATATCAATGCACAAGTTCAGAAGATGTATTTTAGTGAAGTTGATATACATTTGTTACAAATAATTATATTAGTTATGTTCTTAATATCTATAAATTAGTTACATACCTCTTATATTAATGAAGAGAAGTAGTACCACCTTAGTCTCTATTACAAGTTATTTTAAAATTATTTTATGAGAATAAAAAAATAATTAAAAGCAGTTTATTCTTTGAAGTGATAAAAAATCATTACTAACATTCTAGTTTTATTTATAAGTTAAACTTAACAAACTCCTACATATTAAGGAGAGTTAATTAATTTATTAATTATAAGTTAATTTTTTATTTTTGTTCTTGTTTATGATTGGTTACAAGAGTCAATATGAATCAATTATTTTTATTTATTGCAATTAACATGAACAAAACTATAAAAAAATGTATTTATACTCTGAAACTAGACTTGTAAATAGGATTAAAATTTTTTGTCAAAATAGATTTATAAGTAGGATCAAAGTGGTATCTTTTTACATATTACCCCCCAATTAAAATCAATATATCTTAATTACTTTTAATTTATATTTTAAATAATCTTCACACAATATACTTATATAGTTAATGCGGACATGACATTTTGTTGGTCGAGATGGTATTGTTACCCGTAAAAAGAAGAACACACATAGACACACTAGCTCGAAAAGGTAAGATCGCTTTGCACTTTAATATGCTTGATTATGATTATATACCAAGCTTCCTCTCTCTCCATTTTTTCGTATTGTTTTTTCTTTTGGTTTATCACTTAGACCCATGTAGAATGAGTGGAATAGACCTAAAGCTAATTAGGGGAATTAGCCCTTGCACTTTGGGGATGGCGAAGAGGGGGAGGGATTTTTTTTCCCTAAGCATGAAAAAGAATTTCTTTTAAAAAAAAAATTTACAATTTGACTGGCTAATAATGTTTTAACTAAAAAATATTTGAAATTTAAAATATTTTTAAATATTATATATTGGTGGATTTTTCGTGCTATTCAAATCTCAACAAGTACAGCAGTAATAAATTAATTTGTTGTTTTTCAGATTTTAATAAAAGATTTTGAATGAGTTATTTAATTGTAATTTTATATGTTAATTTAAAAAATCACGGAGTTGGCCAGCAATCACTTGGAATGGATCAAAATCTAATCAGAGGTGCTCCTTCAGAAAGGACAGGATCATTCCATATGCAAACAAGACAATTTCCAATTATGCTTTCTTTTAGTATGACAACTAACAAAAATTGAGGACTTGAGGTGAATTACTGAGAAATACTATTAGATTATTGCTCATGAAGTTAATTTTTGAGTATGGTCAATCCTATGTTGCACGGTCAAGAGTTAGATCAATGCAAGATTTGAAGATTATTGTAGACGAGAGTGGAAGCAACTGCAAAAAATAACTACAAATGATGTTTGCTGGGAGATAGTTAGAAATTCGTTATAATTGAAGAACGTTGTTTTTAATTTATTTAAACTAGTATGATGGATGATGTATATAATTAATTTGAAGTAATATTTATCCTTGTTTTAGAATTTTTCCTAGTTTATACGACCTCCTATTAGAGCCCGTAATAAGGGTTGAACCCGTGGGCTGAACCCATCCAACTCATAAAACTTGGCATGTTGAGGTATGAAAATCCAGGATAGTTTTGATGTGGGTCTTTTTGGCCCAAACCCATTTAATGCGAACCCGCGACCTATTAGCCCTCCAGACTGGCAGGTTAACCCGCTTTGTTTTGTTTTTTTTTATTGTACGATGTAACACCTCATTATTATAAACCAATATATTTAATATACAAGTCCAAAAGACACTTACCAAATAGTTTCAAATGTTATTTGAAATATTTAATTTAAAAAGAATTATTAGTCAAAGGATTTTAAAACAAAAATAATCTTAGTGTTATGGCAATCAAATATAAAATGGCATAACATGTGCTTCAGGAGCACGACAGAGCTTTCAAGATTCACTCCACATGTGCCTTCCCTTATTTCTTATTATAACATTCACTTGAAAAATGCTAATATAAGGGATGAGATTTCACGTCTTAGTAACTACTGAAAGTTTCTACCATATATAAGTAAACTCTATATGACAAAAAGAAGGAAGCGGTTAAATATATATTTGCATATATCACAATATTCATATAAAACTATTTCAAGTTAATCATCATTAAACAACCTCTATTCTTATTCATAATATGTAATATACAATTGTGCAATATGTAATATGCAACGACCTTTATATCACCATCCATCTTGATACCGTTAACTGTGGTCTTAGGCTAACACATAGTCTAACAGAAACCAGAGTTGTTGAACTCGGACTGGACCGGCAGGTTCGACCCAAAAACCGACGAACTGGCCAGTAGACTGGTCCGGTCCGGGTTGCTATTTTTAATTTTTTTTTACTTTTTCTTTACTCTTTAGAATTTCATTTTAATAAGCCTAAAATCTTTAATTTCTCACCGGTTTTATCCCGGTTTGACCCACTAACCCTTAACCTAGTACCCTGACTGGTTTAATACCTGGTCCGATTTTAATACCTTAACAGGAACACATTTATTTGACTGGATTGTCCCAAATTTATCAGTTCTTAATAAGATACACTCGACCGAAAGTGTAGAGCTTAAGTCTGGATTATAGCTCATTTCCTTAAAAGAACACAACTAAGGAGGTGTCACATGTCCCACAGTTTCAATGCAATCCCCGCCAAAGGATAACGTGGAAGAAGGGGCCCTGACAAATGTAACACCTCAATCGAACCGACATATTTTATTTAACGTTCAATCCGTTAAAATGTCACTTATTATCTTAGGGACTCTATCCCAACAAAACTTGAACAACACGAACTTAATACTTTCAACTATTAGTTCAAAGTTCTAGTTTCAAACAAATATTTATCAACCGAAATATTTTAGGATGAAAAATAATCCTAGAGTCATGGCAATTAAATATAAAGTGGCATAAAGATGCACGAGGAGTCTAATAGAGCCTTCAAGGCTCACTCCATAGGTGCCTTCCCTTGCTCCCTATTAGAACAATCACCTGAAAAATGTTAAGATATAGGGATGAGATTCCACGTCTCAGTAACAACTGAAAGTTTCTACCATACACAAGCAAATCACATATGACAAAAAGAAGGAACTGATTACATATATATTTGTATATACCATAATCCTCATACAAAACAAAAACAAGTTTAATCGTCATTATGTCAATATGTATTTTCATCACAACATGTAATATACAATCATGCAATATACAATATGTAAGATGCAACCTCCCTTATATCACCGTCCATCCTTATTCCGCTGACTGGAGCCATAGGCTAACACATAGTCTAACAGAAACTCATCCATTTGACTAGATTGTTCCAAGCTCACCAGTTCTTAAGATACACCCGGCCAAAGGTGTAGAGCTTAAGTCTGGACTATGGCTCCCCTCCTTAAAAGAACACAACTAAGGAGGTGTCACATGTCCCACAGCTCCAATGCAATCCCGGCCAAAGGAAAACATGGAAGAAGGGGCCCTGACAAGTACCATCCACTGTGCACCGAGTGATGGCATACCACGTGGTAAAAGATTTCAACATACAAATTCCTCCTTACTCCAACCCATCACAAATGCAACCGCCATGACAGTTATATAAAATCACCAATAATATAATTAAAAGACAAGGTATAATAAATCATGCTTCAATTAGAATAAAATATCATCACATATTCAAACATGCCTAAAGGGAAACAATAATCCAACAATACATTAATTATAATTAAATTATTAACTATGTGAATAAAGTGAGTTATAAAGAAATTTACTTGTAACATTACTTACATGAGAATTTACAATACATACACATATGCATATAATTCAGTTCATTTTTTAAAAAAAATAAAAGATAGTCATTCACAATCATACATAATTTACAAGTATATAGAAGAATATTCAGAGTTACCTGTAACTCCAGTTAAGCTCATAGATAATTATAAATGGCTTACTCCAAATCTCTAAAAGATAGTCTACACAAATTTTTCATATAAACATTTATCAATAATTTACTCAAAAATTAGCATAGAGTTACTCTAAAGATATTCTAAGCCCACTCTATAGCCTTAAAGCCACCCCATAGCTTTCAATTCCTAAACTAACCTAAATTTATGATATAACATGCACATATATTCATACATAGACATGTCTGTTAAAGGAATGAGAGTAATTTAAAGGAATTAAGAATTTGGTAGGGAAGTCCCAATTTCTTGAATATAGATCAATATTGGAGAGAAAACTCCCAGGCTCAATATGACTCAATACTGAAGGGCAAATTCTCTGTTTACAATGTAGTATTATATTGATGTAGATAAAGGAGAAAGAAATTAGAGCTGAAACATAGAGGGGAAGATAATTGTGAAATGTGCTCATTAAAATTTTGAATCAAGCTATAAATATAGCTAGGCAGCTGTAAATATATATGCACCGTAGGAAGTTCACAAAACACATGTGCCAGGGAGGATGAAGGGGCATAAGAGGTAATAGACAAGAATACCACTATATAAAAATGGGATGAAGGAAAATAAATAAATAGACATACAGGAAAGATTAAAAATAAAGAATGCTGAGAAATGGAATAATATGTAATACACGCACTCAAGCACAGTGTTGGGAAGGAAGGAGCTTGGGTAATGAAATATAATATACACATACTTTTACACACTATTATTAGAATGGAAGCTGAGGCAGTGTGGAAAAAGAAAAACGAAAAAAAATGCGTATATATATAATACACACACCAACAGTATAATACAAAGAAAGGGTAAAAAAAGGTGTTGAAGAATAAAACAAAGTGTGCATGTGTGTGTGTGTATATTGAGACCCAAGCAGTGGGGGAAAAAAAAACGAACTCAGAGTTTCTGTGGAGAAGGAAAATGAGATACACAACAATGATAGAAAAATAATGGAGGAAAAGGGGATCGATTTGACAAGAACAATTAAAATAGAGTACTGTGGAGGGAGGGATTAAGCCAAAAAAAAAAAAACAAAAACAAATGATTGACAAGACATCCTTTAACTGGAGTGTAGGTAAATATGACAGAGAAGAGATATGAAGATGAGAGAAAGAGAGGTGCACACCTGTGAAGCAGTGGAGCGGTGCTGGAGTGAGTGAGAGGTGAGAGGAATAAGAGACTTTATAGAGGTAGGGTTAGGGATTGGATTCCTCTAATTAAAATATAATTTTTTTTTCACATAATTATTTTTTTTTCTGTTCTATATTATTTTTCATTAATAATAAGATAAGTCTACACACACATACTGATATGTTTAAAATAATTATTTTAAGAAATATTTCATTTGTGTCTTTTTTTTGTTGGAGTATTTGTTTTTTTTTAACTTGATACTTCTTATAAATTATTAATTTATTTTATACTTAGTCTAAAAAAAATATAAACTACAACTAACTTTAAATGCTTAAAATAAAGGATGTTACAACAAAAGCCACCCACTATGCACCGAGTGATAGCATACCACATGGTAAGAGATATCATCATATAAATTCCTCCTGACTCCAACCCAATACAAATGCAACCGCTATGACAATTATATTCAATCATCAAGGAATATAATATCATTAAAATATCAGGTACAATAAATCATGCTTTCATCCATATCAAATGTCATCACATATTCAAACACGCCTAAAAGGAAATAATCATCTAACAATTTATTGATTATAATTAAATTATTAACTATGTGAATAAAGTGAATTATAAAGAAATTTACTTGTAACATTATTTACTTGAGAATGTATAATACATATAAATATACATATAATTCAGTCTATTTTTTTAAAAAAATAATCATTCACAATCACACATAATTCACAAATTTATGGAAGAATATTCAGAGTTATCTATGACTTCAACTAAACTCATGGATAATTATAAATGGCTTACTCTAAATCTCTAAATAAGAGTCTACAAAAATTTTTCATATAAATATTATCAATAATTTACTCAAAAACTATCTTAGATTTACTCCAAGGATATTCCAAGCCTACTCTACAGCCTTAAAGCTACCCTTTAACATTCAATTCTTAGATAAATATAAATTTATGATATAATATGCGTGTTTATTTATACGTAGACAAGAGTGTGTGTAAAGAGTGAGAGTAATTTAAAGAAATTATGAAACTAACAAGAGGGACACAAGCTCTTCAATATATATCCATATATAAGAAGAGAAAACTCCCAAGCTCAATATGACGTAAGAATAAAAGAGGAAATGCAATGTTTACAAGGCAATATTATACAGATATATATTATACATAGGAAAATAATTGTGAGATGGCCTCAGCAAAATTTGAAAGAAGTTGTACATAGAGGAAACCACACACACACACACACTTTAAAGTAGAAAGCGTCTCACAAGGGATGCGAGGTGCGGAAGGAGTTAAACTCACACAGGGTGTTAGAAAAGAGTATCTTGCGAAATGAAATATTACTTTCCATCCTAAATATATGACAAAACTTTAAAAAAATTAATTCTGTCTTATATTTAGGATCACAGGAAGCATTCATATAATATACTCACTGTATCACACTGGTATTGTTGGGATGAAATGTGGGGGTAGAGCCGGAAATAAGGTCTGACCCGTTTAGGTCCGCTTTCTAAAAAGTTTCATATTTTTAAAGTCCGCGGCCTTACAGGGCCGGCCCTTCACAAGCTCAGGCCTAAACAAGCTTAAACTCATTTTAATTCAATTTTTTTAAATTTTACAATTTATTTATTATTTTGTTTTGAATCGAGATGCATTATTTTAAAACTCATGAATTTTTAGTTAAAATAATCATCTAATATCCAAATTAAACTTTTTTTAAGTTTAAATAAATAAACCATTGTAAAAAATAAAATAAATCAAATCAATTAATAAGTGTTTTCCTATTATTAATACTCTATTAGGTACTTAGATGCATCCCATATTGATAATTTAATATAATGATATTATATTTATTAATTTATTCAAAAAAAAAATATTAAAAACCCTTTTAGGCCTGCTTTCTTTTTTGACTTCTAAATTTTTAGGCCTGCTTTCTTTTTTGACTTCTAAATCATAAACATGATCCTTAAAAGATTTGGGCCTAAACAGGTTGGCCCAACGAGTTTCGCCTAATTTTCCGGTTTTTGGCTGGGGGTTGTGGTTTTTTTGGAGGAAATAATAAGTACACACACAGTCTCCAACACCAACAGTAATAAAAAAAAAAGGAAAAAAAGAAGATGAAGGAAGAAGGAGGTTGAAGAATGAATTAAATTGTGGAAAAATAAAGAAGAGTTGGTATGAACAGTGAAAATGAATTACACACATGTGTTGGCAAAAAAAAAAAAAGTACACACATGGACAACAATATAATGGAGAAAGGGTGGATGATTTGACAAGACAAAATTAGACAGAACACTAAGAGGAAAGAATAAAGACAAGTGGAAGGATTGACAAGACATTCTTTGACTGTAATGTACATAGAGACCACAGAGAAGAGAAATGCACATTTAGATAGTCTGTGTTTGTTAACATCTCAAATTATGCTTTTAAATCATGATTTGTATAAATCGAAATAAAATTCTTCTCACATACTTATTTCCTAAGTCGTAAAAGCTATTAAAAAAAGCTAATACAAACACACACTGAGAGTGGAGCTGCTGGAAGAAAATAATGAGTGTGGAGAGAAAAAATTTTGTAGGAGAGGGTTACAGTTTTCTCAACATCTAGGCCTTTTATAATTTGACTATTAAAAAATCTGCATATTATTTCTATATTTTAACTTGAAACTAAAATTTAAATACACTTATTTAAAGGCTATCCGACTCAATTGTTTTAAAACCTTACATTTTTTTATCATTATTCATTTATTAAAAAAATTAATTTACTTTTATTTAATATATGTTTACTTAAATATACAAACATATTTTATAGAGAAGGTTTTTTTTTTTGCCAGAATTATAGAGAAGATTTTTTATTTAATACTTGTTCTCAATTTTTTTAAGATTTAATACTTCATTAAGATGTGAATTAATTCTAAATATAGTCTTAATCCTCTAAGTTTAAAAAGAAAATGTTATAGGCGAAGGTGCAATTTTACCTACAAATATTTCTGGAAGAGCTATCAATAAATATTTCTTAGGCACAAAAATACCAATAAATATTAAAACGTTGAACTGAAAAAGACGTGTATTTTTTTTAGAATGACCTAAGTTAGTGGCTTTGTATTGTATTTTAGATTAGTTTTATTTGGACACCTCATGACACAATAGTTTAAAAATTCATTAATGTTTATTTACCAATTTTACCATTATAACTAATGCTTGAATGTGGCACTTCTTATTTTCTCTATTATTTAAAAACTCATTAATAGGGATAAATTTAGAAAATTATATCAGTTTAAGATTTGATTTGAAGAGTTAATTGTCATTCATTACTCATACTAATTTTCGTTTAATTTATTAAGCACATTAATTATTTTTTTATTCCATATTTTTTACCTTGAAGTTTAATTCCATATTAATTATCTTCTTTTTTATCAATAATTTTAAAAACCTTTTCTAATGACGCATTTTTACTCTAAAAATTTAAAATCAATAAAACAAGCTCATCCTTAATTCTAAAAGTAAGGTGATGTCATTCTGATACAATAAAGAGAGCTCTGTGACGTCATTTAACTTGTTGACCAAGTTTAGTTTTTCCTCGTCTCATGTTAGAGCTCGAAGAAGCATGAAAAATTGAAAACCTTGGAACAGCCGAACTGGAGTGTTGAACTGCTCTCCGTCATGCGGCTAAATCTCCTTTATCCCAGGAACCGACTCTTCATCACTCAATGGCTGGAAAGGAGTGTACTTTCCTCATCCTTGTGCTTTGTTTCTGTAAACCAAAGGGCTTGGAGCAGTTTCTGTCCATTCACGAATTCGGAGTTCTTCGGAGACCATCTACTTGTGGACGGAAAAATAGACGAACACAGGGTGGTTTCACCCTTGTCCTTCCAAGTGGTGCTCAGCCTCCTTGCCGCTGGTTCCTGCGGTTACACCCGCCGTCAGCTTCTCAATATCTTCGACTCCGATTCTGTCGATCGTCTCAATTTCTTAGCCTCTCAAATTTCCGATGCCATCTTTGCCGACGGTGATCCCGCCGTTGGCCCTCGCTTGCGTTGCTCCAATGACTTTTGGCTTGATCAATCCCTCACTCTTAAGCCCTCTTTTAAACAGATTCTCGACTCTGATTATAGAGCCGCTCTCAACCCAGTGGACTTTCAGAAGGTAATTTTTTCTCGAAATATATCTTTAATTAAATAAAGTTTAAATTTTTATGTTACTCTTAGCATTGTGAGGTTCTGTTCGATTAGTTGGCTCTCTGTCTCTGCATCAACTTCATTGAGTCTCAACTCCGAATTACCCTCTCTCCTTCCTCTCCATCCTTTTGCCTCATAAAAGAAATCATCTCGTTAATTCTTAAATTAGTTGATGCTTGATATGTGTAGCCTGTATATATTCTTCTTAAATGTATAATCAGCCTTTGTAGATTGTAATGTAAATGTAAAGTGGTACGAATGCCCTGTTTCTTCCCTCAAGGCTTGAGGTGCCTGTGAGCTAGATTCTAATATTATGTTTCTTTTCTTATATATGCAAGGAAATGTGCTAATGAAATGGCTATAATTAGTACAGGCTCCTCATGTGAGGCAACATATAAATTCCCGGGTGGAAAATGAGACAAGTGGCCTTGTTAAAGACCTTATTTGTGAGCGGTCTCTCAACAACTCAGCCAAGCTCGTCTTTACAAATGCACTATACTTCAAAGGAGCTTGGCATAGGGAAGAACCTCCACCCTCTGTAAGCGATGAGGATCGGCTCAATGAAAACTATGTGCAGGCTACCTTCATGACTGCCAAGAGGAAAGAATTTGGTAGATACTGCGTTGACTGCCATTCTCTTTATCAACCATTTAAAATGCAAAGTGAAGAAAGGCGGGCTTTCGCCCTGGAGTTCTCTTATCCATGGACCTATTCTCTATATGAGCGTATAACCTTTGTTACTGAAACCCTAATGGATGTAGGTGGCCACATGACCCCAAAATTTAACTTTTCTTCTGAGGTGGAAGCTTCTAATGTGCTGAGACAACGAGGTGTAACATCTCTATTCTCTGGAGGAGAGTTGACCGAGATGTTAAGTTCTTTTGATAGTCAAAAGTTATATGTTTCCAACATATTTCAGAAGGCAGTCATCAAAATAAATGAAGACGGGACTGAAGCTGCAACAGCCACCGTTGCAATAGTAATGTCTGGGTGTCCACCCTATTTGCCGCCTGTACCTGCAATAGACTACGGATGTTTCTTCCCATGCCTTCTTCGAAGAGATAAGTATGGAACGATTCACATGGCTAAAACAAGGCTGGTGATTAATCAGGTGATCAGTCCTCTTCCAAGGTAGTATTCCTATGTTATGTGTCGTCATTACAAGTCTTAGTTTAAATGGTTGACCCTGCCCTGGTATTTATCCCAAAGATTAAAGGGAAAATTACCGTGAGATTTCATGGAAGGGCTTTAATAACCAAAAGGTCTCAATGACAAGTGAGAAAGTTAAACTTATTGTCATTTAAAGTACTGAAACTTGTCAATACACGCTCCTTAATTGTTATTAGACTTGTGAGTGATTAACTCTTTTTCTTCGGAACTTATAGTAGTTCCCTCAACAACTAATCCCATGACTTGATGGTTTAATATGATTTATTATGACATTTTTGAAAGTGCGTTGTGAATGTCATTTATATTTTATTAAAAAACTCGTATTAAACATCAGTGGTCAGAATTTTATAAATACGACGGAATGACGTTTAAAAGATTTTATGGAGCATGCAATCCAATGCTTGTTTTGACACAGTTTGCCATTCTTGGAGTATATCTCAGGTCCGTGAGCAAACAATTGACTGTGCTTGGAGAATTAGGAGCTCAAGTGCTCAACAATGTCTCTTCTCACATCTTGATCCCATGCCATCTTCACTCCTGAGACTAGGGCCCATAATTCAGCTGTTAAACTATCACCCTCACTGGTCCCATGCATAAATCCTGCCACAAACTCTCCCCTCATTCCGTAGCACTCCTCCACTACCCACAACAGCAATTGGAAATTATCTGTCAATATTCATCTTGACCCAGCCGGCAGGGGAGGGCAACAGTAAGCTTCCCTGACATGAAATCCATGAAATTTTATATATTAAAATTAATTATTTTTTACCCTCAATGATATATGCTTATAGTTTCAATAAAAAATATATGCTTAGAACGAATCAAATCATAAGGCCTAATTCAAACAAAATAAATTAAATGTATTTATCGGAAGGAATGAAAACTTTTTGCTCTCTAAGTTTTAAAAGATGAAACTCTTGATCAAATATTAAAAAAAAAAATTGCACCTTAATGAAGTTAGATTTAAAACTTCTGAAGTAAATTTGTAACGTGGATGACATGTGAACTGTCAGTTTAACATATTTAGTTAAGAAACAGTCAAAATTAATTGGCATATTGATTAAAGTAAAATTCTTCTCTTTTTTACACCCCGGGCCAAAACTGTCCCTTACCCCTTAAATTTTTGGGACAATTACAATCCAGTCCCACATAAGAGAAAAAATGAAAAAATGGTCCCTGAAGTTGTTAATGACAAGTTGAGGAGCGTCCATTAACAAGTCGAGGAGCTTACACTGACAACTTCAGGGGCCATTTCTTCATTTTTTCTCTTGTATAGGATTTCATTGTAATTACCCCTAAATTTTTATGTTACCGTTAGCATTGTCAGGTTCTATTCGATTATTGGCTCTCTGTCTCTGCTGGCAAAAAGAAAAAGTTGACTCTGTCTCTGCATCAACATCGTTGAGTTTCAACTCCAAATTACCCTCTCTCCTCCCTCTCCGTCCTTTTACCACATAAAAGAAATCATCTCGTTAATATATTAATTGATGCTTGATATTTGCAGCCTATTTATATTCTTAAATGTATAATCAGCCTTTGTAGATTGTAATGTAAATGCAAAGCGGTGCGAGTACCCTGTTTATTCTATAATGAAGGAAAAAACCATAAATTTTTCTGGCCAGTGGACGACAATATCAACAAATGAAGAATCAGTCAACATGAAATGCAAAAGTGGCAGGTTGCAATTTATGAAAGGGTCTGATTAAATAAATGATCCCATTGGAAGTGCATGCAAGCCGTAGCATCATCTCATAACTTGGAGCCGTTATTATATTGAAGCAGGGCACATTTAATGTGAATGGATACACCAGCAAGAATCACAAACCAAGAGCAAGGAATACCAACAGCCAAAGAAGAAGTAGCAACTCTCACTCAAAATGAAGGCAGGAGTCTACAGGAGTAACCATATATGCAATAATATCTTTGGATCATCACTTCAAAACGACTAGCAAAAAGTCTTAGATAGATGGTTTAATGCCACAATAATTTATATTGCTTCTAAACAACAGAGTTGTTTTTCCTTGGGAACCAGCCACTGAAAAAGCATCCCGTGTGTTGGGACTTTTGAACATATCTGATGGTTACCTTCTTCAAACTTTGGAAAATGTAGTTCGACAAACAACCTTAACATATCTCTTCTGGCATCAGGTTTCTAGTGAATTGGATCCATGTAACTTATACCCAGCAAACTCAAATGACTTAACTTCAATTCTCTAGCATGAATATCCGTACTGACAATAGATTTAAATCAACTCAAACTGTGAAGGGAGTTTGCAGAACAATAATGTGGTTATAATGCAATCATTCGATTCAGAAATCTCATTAAACAAGTGGCTGGTTACCGTTCATCATGCAAAACTGGGTCCTTTTGCGGATAAAAAAATCACTGAGGCACATCTATGATGTCATCACTATAACAGATGGGCCAAGTTTTACCTGCAATAAAAAATTTGCAACCATTGACATCAACAACACAATATATGTTCTAGAGTGCAGTGCTCGCACCAAGTTCCTCTTCCATGCTATCAATCAGAGAGAAAAACAAAAAAAAAGTTAAAAACTACTACCTTGCTTTATTCTGGTTAGCATCCGTACTACGATTTGAAGCTCTATTGCGTAGAGGAGCAACTGCAGCTTTTTGTTCCATCACAGCTGCAGCAGGAAATTGGTTTTCTTGGAAATTTGATCTTCTCTTAGCAAGAACACCCTGATCACAATTCAAGACATCCAAATAATTTAAGGAAGTTATTAAGAATAATAGCACAAAAAGAATGATAAAATTTTAGGACAGAGGGCACCTCCAATGTCTGGTTTGAGACATTCAACTAAATGTTGTCGCGTTCCAAGAGATAATTAAAGTGCTAGAACGACTCATCAAAAGTTCGCATCTCAGTATAACGATCCTCAATCAATGCATGCTATGCCAACCAATTGGCACATGAATTGCCACTATGAAACACATGGACCGAAATGGACTCTTTCTAAAACTTCTTGGTCAATAAAAGATTGAATACTCTTAATTTCTGAATTTTCTATTTTCGGTGTTTCCAACTCTTGTGTTATACGATAAAGATGTTAATTGTCACTTTCAATTTGGATATTTTCATATACATATATATTTTAAAGCAGCTTCTATTCCTTCCTTCAACACTAGGAGCTCTACTTGAAAACTGTTCTTTTTTAGTGCTATATGTTGATAGAACCCTTTGACTAGTCCCCATTTCTAATCCTAAATAGACCAATAATACCAACCCCAAGCATATCTTTTTCAATGCTTGTGTAACATCTCAATGCCTCGTTCTCATTATTGTTCACCTTTGGGGAGGAATCGAGAGCGAGGTATTGGAATGTTATAAATGGTATCAGAACCAGGTTCAGGTCGATGTGCCAATGAGTATGCTCGGCCTAAAGGTGAGTGGGATGTTATGTCCCACATCGGCTAGAAAGGTGAACAAAAAGATATCTTATAAGGGTCAGGATACTGTGAGAGGTAACAGCTCACAAAACGAATAATATCGAGAGTGAGGCGTTGGGATGTTATAAACGGTATCAGAATTAGGCTCGGGTTGATGTGGGTTGATGTTCCAATGAAACGCTGGGCCCAAAGGTGGGTGAAATGTTATAATGGTATCAGAGCCAATCGACTGAGATTTTATAGCTTCCGTCCATGTTAAGCTTAAGAAAACCAATGTTAGGTGGGGCTCAGACCACCGCATTTCTCATTTTTTCAACTACGAGATCATAAGCCTTCTCTAGTTGATGAAGAAACTTATTCCAACTGTATTGATAAAACCCTTTTTGAAATTCATGGACCTTTATAGATGATAAGAACTGAAAGCTATATCAAATTAATTCCGCGAAATGCTTCACAGCATAATCATATTGTTCTTCATCTATAAAATACCTAATTATCCTATAATGAGTTAAAAGTGTACTTTGACTTTTATAGCCTTCATACATTATGTACTTCCTTAATATGTGTTCAAAATAGTTCTTTGATTTCAAACTCTGAGCTAGTAAGGTTTTTATGGAATAAAATTCAGAAGATCTTGAAGAAGATGACCTATCCAAATATCTTCTCCAGAAGCACATATTATATATATAGTGCTTTTACACAACAACCATCTTTGTCAAAGCTGGGCGGATGCAAACTAAACTCAAGGCAAACATATCATGACTTTAAAATGCGTTAAGAGGGGAGGTATCTAGACTGTTATCATACTTTTTTCGTTCCCCTCCGTAGTCGATGTGAGATATAACACTCTACTCACCTTTGGGCCTCCCTAGCTGATTGGCTCTGATACCAGTTATAACATCCAGCGCCTTGCTCTCGATACCTCCCCAAAAGTGGACAATATCAAGAGTGAAGTGCTTGGATGTTAGAAATGGTATCAGAGCCAAGTTTGAGTCAATGTGTCGTGAGAATGTTGGGTTTAAAGGTGGGTTGGATGGAAACAAAAAGTCATGCAAACAATTATGGCTTTAAGACAAGTCGAGAAGGGAGAGATCCAGACCCTTATAAGATGTTTTTCATTCCCCTCTCCTGTTGATCTGGGACAAAACATTGCACCCACTTTTGGGCCTTCCCCGCCGATTGGCTTTGATACCAATTGTAACATCTCAGGGCCTTGCTTTTAATACCTCATCAAAGGTGGACAATTCGAGAGCGAGTCACTGAGATGCTACAAATGGTATCAAAGCTATGTTTGGGTCGATGTGCCAGCGAGGATGCTCGGCCCAAATGTGGGTGAGATGTTATGTCTCACATTTCTCGTCTCAGCCGATGTGAGACATAACACTTCACCCACCTTTAGGCCGACTAAGTCGATTGGCTCTGATACCAATTCTAACAAATGATATCAGAGTTAGGCTTAGGTTGATGTAGGTTGATGTTCCAGTAAGATACTGGGCCCAAAGGTGGGTGATGTTTTATAATGGTATCAGATCAATCGGCTAGGATGTTACAGCTTGCTTCCATATTGAACTTAAGAAAACCAATGATAGTATAGCAGCAGCACATCCAATCAGTGCATGCTAGAACGGTTCATGATAGTAAAACAGAAGGCACATCCAATGTCTTGTTTGAGACATTCAACTACATCTTATTGCGTTCCAAGAGATAACTAAGGTGCTCGAACGGTTCATCAAAACTTCGCACCTTAGTATCATGATCCTCAATCAGTGCATGCTAGGCCAACCAATTGGCACATGAATTGTCACTACAAAACACATGGACTGGAATTGACGTTTTCTAAAACCTTTTGGTCAATAAAAGCAGAATACTCTTAATTTCTGGATTTTCTATTTGTGTTGTTTCCAACTCTCGTATTATACGGCAAAGATGTTCATTGTCACTCTCAATTTGGATATTTTCATATCCTTTTTTTAAAGCAGCTTCTATTCCTTCCTTCAATGCTTGGAGCTCTGCTTGAAAATTGTTCTTCTTTAGCGTTATATAACGCAAGGCCCTGAGATGTTACAATTGGGATCAAAGTCAATCAGTGGGGAAGGCCCAAAAGTGGGTGCAATGTTTTGTCCTAGATCAACAGGAGAGGGGAATGAAAAACATCTTATAAGGGTATGGATCTCTCCCTTCTCGACGTGTCTTAAAGCCATAATTGTTTGCATGACTTTTTGTTTCCATCCAACCCACCTTTAAACCCAACATCCTCACGACACATTGACTCAAACTTGGCTCTGATACCATTTCTAACATCCAAGCACTTCACTCTTGATATTGTCCACTTTTGGGGAGGTATCGAGAGCAAGGCGCTGGATGTTATAACTGGTATCAGAGCCAATCGGCTAGGGAGGCCCAAAGGTGAGTAGAGTGTTATATCTCACATCGACTGCGGAGGGGAACGAAAAAGTCTGATAAGAGTCTAGATACCTCCTCTCTTGACGCATTTTAAAGTCATGATATGTTTGCCTTGAGTTTAGTTTGCATCCGCCCAACTTTGACGAAGATGATTGTTGTGTAAAAGCACTATATATATAATATGTGCTTCTGGAGAAGATATTGGGATAGGTCATCTTCTTCAAGATCTTCTGAATTTTATTCCATAAAAACCTTACTAGCTCAGAGTTTGAAATCAAAGAACTATTTTGAACACATATTAAGGAAGTACATAATGTATGAAGGCTATAAAAGTCAAAGTACACTTTTAACTCATTCTAGGATAATTAGGTATTTTATAGATGAAGAACAATATGATTATGCTGTGAAGCATTTCGCAGAATTAATTTGATATAGCTTTCAGTTCTTATCATCTATAAAGGTCCATGAATTTCAAAAAGGGTTTTATCAATACAGTTGGAATAAGTTTCTTCATCAGCTAGAGAAGGCTTATGATCTCGTAGTTGAAAAAATGAGAAATGCGGTGGTCTG
This sequence comes from Inga laurina, assembly GCA_963855925.1. Lineage (NCBI taxonomy): Eukaryota > Viridiplantae > Streptophyta > Magnoliopsida > Fabales > Fabaceae > Inga > Inga laurina. The sequence continues at coordinate 46,474,666 of OY979712.1, forward strand.
AGCCACACCTAACATTGGTTTTCTTAAGCTCAACATGGACGGAAGCTGTAAAATCTCAGTCGATTGGCTCTGATACCATTATAACATTTCACCCACCTTTGGGCCCAGCGTTTCATTGGAATATCAACCCACATCAACCCGAGCCTAATTCTGATACCGTTTGTAACATCCCAACGCCTCACTCTCGATATTATTCGTTTTGTGAGCTGTTACCTCTCACAGTATCCTGACCCTTATAAGATATCTTTTTGTTCACCTTTCTAGCCGATGTGGGACATTACACTCCACCCACCTTTAGGCCGACTAAGTCGATTGGCTCTGATACCAATTCTAACAAATGGTATCAGAGCTAGGCTCAGGTTGATGTAGGTTGATGTTCCAGTAAGATACTGGGCCCAAAGGTGGGTGATGTTTTATAATGGTATCAGAGCAATCAGCTGGGATGTTACAGCTTGCGTCCATATTGAACTTAAGAAAACTTATGATAGTATAGCAGCAGCACACAAAAAGAATGGTAGAATTTTAAAACAGAAGGCACATCCAATGTCTTGTTTGAGACATTCAACTACATCTTATTGCGTTCCAAGAGATAACTAATGTGCTCGAATGGTTCATCAAAACTTTGCACCTTAGTATCATGATCCTCAATCAATGCATTCTAGGCTAACCAATTGGCACATGATTTGCCACTACAAAACACATGGACTGGAATTGACGCTTTCTAAAACCTTTTGGTCAATAAAAGCAGAATACTCTTAATTTCTGGATTTTCTATTTGTGTTGTTTCCAACTCTCGTATTATACGGCAAAGATGTTCATTGTCACTCTCAATTTGGATATTTTCATATCCTTTTTTTAAAGCAGCTTCTATTCCTTCCGTCAATGCTTGGAGCTCTGCTTGAAAACTGTTCTTCTTTAGCGTTATATATTGGAGCTCTGCTTGAAAACAGCTTATAGTCCCTATTCCTATTCCTGAATACACCAATAATCCAACCACAAACATATCTTTTTCGATGCTTGTGTAACATCCCAGTATCTCATTCTCGATATTGTCCGCTTTGGGGGACTTTTACCCCTCACGGCTTTAAAACGGGTCTAGAACGGAGGTATCCAAACCGTTATAAGAAATATTTCATTCCTCGTCTCAGTCAATTTGGGACATAACACCCCACCCATCTTTAGGCCTCCTAAGTCGATTGGCTTTGATATTAATTCTAACATATCAGCGCCTTACTCTCGATGCCTCCCCAAAGGTAGAAAATATCGAGAGTCAGGTGTTGGTATGTTACAAACGGTATCAGAGCTAGGTTCAGGTTGATATAGGTTGATGTGCCAGAAAAGTTGCTGGGCCCAAAGGCGAATAAAGTTTTATAATGGTATCAGAGCCAATCGGCTGGGATATTACAGATTGAGTCCACGTTAAGCTTAAGAAAACCAACATTAGGTATAGCACCAGCAGCACAAAAAGAATGATAGAATTTTAAGACAGAGGGCACCTCCAATGTCTTGTTTGAGACATTCAACTAAATCTTATCGCGTTCCAAAAGATAACTAAGGTGCTCGAACAGCTCATCAAAAGTTCGCACCTTAGTATCATGATCCTCAGTCAATGCATGCTAGGCCACCCAATTGGCACATGAATTGCCACTACAAAACACATGGACTGGAATTGACTCTTTCTAAAACCTTTTGGTCAATAAAAGCATAATACTCTTAATTTCTGGATTTTCTATTTGTGTTGTTTCCAACTCTCATATTATACAGTAAAGATGTTCATTGTCACTCTCAATTTGGATATTTTTATATCCATATTTTAAAGCAGCCTCTATTCCTTCCATCAACGTTAGGAGCCGTGCTTGAAAATTGTTCTTTTTTAACGCTATATGTTGATAGAACCTCTTGACTAGTCCCCATTCTTGTTCTTAAATAGATCAACAATACCAAACCCAAACATATTTTTTTAATGCTTGTGTAAAATCCCATTGTAATTTCTCAATATTATCCGCTTTGGGGCCCATCACCCCTCACTCCTTTAAAACGGTCTAGGAAGAGAGGTATCCAAACCCTTGTAAGAAGTCTTTTATTCTCTGTCTCAGTCGATGTGAGACATAACACTCCTCCCAAGTCGATTGGCTCTGATACCAATTCTAATATCTCAGCGTCTTACTCTCGATGCCTCCCCAAAGGTGGGCAATATCAAGAGCGATGTGTTGTGATATTACAAATGGTATCAAAGTTAGGTTCGGGTCAATGTGCCAGCGAGGATGCTCGGTCCAGAGGTGGGTGTGATGTTATATCCCATGTCGACTGGAAAGGGGAACAAAAAGACGTCTTATAAGGGTCATATACTTATCCTCTCGACTTGTTTTAAAGTTGTAAGAGGCGATGTGCCACAAAAATATGAGAATATCAAAAGTGAGGTGTTGGGACATTACAACTGGTATCAGAGCTAGGTTCGGGTTGATGAGGGTTAATGTATTGGCCAAGACGCTAGGGCCAAAGGCGGGTGAAGTGTTATAATGGCATCTGAGCTAATCGGCTGGGATGTTATAGTTTATGTTCACGTTGAATTTAAGAAAACCAATGTTAAGTGAGGTCTAGACCACCGCATATCTCTGTTTTTTTTTTAAATTTGAAATCATGAGCCTTGTCTAGTTGATGAGGAAACATACTCAAATCATACTGATAAAATCCTTTTTTAAATATGTGGACCTCTTCAAAGGATAAGGACTTAAAGTCATATCGAATTAATTATGTGAAATGCTTCACAGCATAATCATATTGTTCTTCATCTATACAATACCTAATTATTCTAGAATGAGTTAAAACTGTACTCTAACTTTTATAGCCTTCACACTTTACGTACTTCCTTAAGATGTGTTCAAAATAGTTCCCTGATTTCAAACTCTGAGCTAGTAAGGCTTTTATAGAACCAAATTCAGAATATCTAGAAGAATATTGCCTATCCAAATATCTTCTCCAGAAGCGCATATGATATATATATATATATACTACTTTTACACAACAGTAATCTCTGTCAAAGGTGGGTATGATGCAAACAAGAAGCCATGCAAACATATCATGGCTTTCAAACACGTGAAGAAGGCAGGTATCCAGACTTTTATAAGGTGTCTTTTGGTTACCTCCAAAGCCAATGTGAGCCATAACACTCCACCCACCTTTCGGCCTCCCTAGCCGATTGGCTCTGATACCAGGCTCTGATACCAATTATAACATCAAAGTGCATCACTCTCGATACCACCCCACATGTGGAAATATCGAGAGCAAAACGCTGGGATTTTTATCGGTTTAGATTTATATAAATCGTTGATGCATTAACTGGTGCCTTTCGTAATTGGAATGACTGCAATATTTTTTTTTGGGTCAACAAAATGGCTGCAATATTAGTGAAGTGTGACATGTGATATCAGTGCTATCAATTGAAACTGATATACCCGTAGTATATTGAAACCTTAAAATTGGAAATAGCCCCTTAAATGACTTTATGCGGTTAAGGATAATAATGTTGAGCCTTTTCTAATCTAGCTCTAACATTAATTCCACAGTTTCAATCCGCACAATTAATGTAGCAAGTTACACATTTGATCCTATTATAAAGCATTTCTATCTTTTGGTGCAATCCTAATAAAATAATTAGCTATCATATTTATCAATTTATTTTTCAATTTAGAAATTAAATCATGTGATAATGATAGCTAGGTTCCATAATATGCTCTTTAAAATATACTTCAACATGTATAACTTTTCTTTCAATTTTATTTATTTCCTTTGTTGAATATAACTTTATAAAATTTATACCATTTTTGGTAATTATACATTCATAAGTAATTTTAATAAATAAAGTCCAAACATAATCACAATTGTTAAAGTTATTTGTGAAAAAAACATCCAAACAGAAATCTCAATTGAGGACCTTTAACTAACGGCACTTTTATCTAATATCACTTATGCAAATCATGATTACGATTATCCACCTCTGATCCAAATAGACACTACTTCTACTACATTTATTTTTTTCATTCTTTCTCTTCTATAATCCTCTTTATTATAATAACTACTCCCTACGGTTCTTTTTAGTAATTATACATTCATAAGTGCTTTTAATAAATGAAGTCCAAACATAATCAAAATTGTTAAAGTCATTTGTGAAAAAAACATCCAAACAGAAATCACAACTGAGGGCCTTTAACTAACGGCACTTTTAACTAATATCACTTATGCAAATCATGATTACGATTATCCACATCTGATCCAAATAGACACTACTTCTACTATATTTATTTTCTTATTCTTTCTCTTCCATAATCCTCTTTATTACGATAACTACTCCTTACAGTCCTTTTTATAAGAACTCAAAATTAAATTTGAATTGACTTGATCCTTTTTATAATAGCCTCAAAAAAGTTGTCTCAATGTTTAATGAATTTTTTTCATTTGTGCTCTTCATTAATTATATATATTATATTAATTAAAGGATTGATGATACTTATATTTACTCTATTTCTCTTTTATTTAAATATAATGGTTGAATGGGGGCATAATTTAAGCTTTTAGAAGTCGTTTATACAGCAAAGCGACCTTAACACCCGAGTATCGAAGCCGCTGGTAGTGAAAAGCGACCTAAATATAACTTTGTAATCCTTGATCAAAGTCGCTTATAAAGAAAAGTGACCTAAATATCTCAAGACAGATGTGGCTTTTACTGAAAAGCGACCTAAATGTGTCTCTCTTTTTACCATCACATTATAGGCACGCGAGTGATTATGTGTTGCAACAACCATCTCAGTTGGCACTTGGGGCTCTTAATATTCCTGTTTTGTTTTCTCATCTAACAGATCGTTTTTAACAGTCTTTTTTTAAAAAAAAATTTATTACCGCTTATAATGTGCAAGTTCGATACAATCAAGCTCTTAAAACCCTTTTCTAACAATAGAGCTATTAAAACCATTCTTTCCTTTTTATCTGAGAGGAGAATAAAATAGTATTATTTGTTTAAAAAATTGTGCTTGTTTTATGCTTATTTTTTTTTTATTTTACCATCATTAACACTGTTAATCACTTAATCATTGATAACATATGCATAATATAATATAATCAAACGTTATTATAATATAATAAATACTTATTAAAAAATATTATAATAGTATAAAAGAAAATGAATAAAATATGCTTAATTTTGCTTATACTTTATAGTTGAAGATTTCAAATTACAACCTGTTTTTTTTTTTTTTTTCATTCAAAGATTAGATAGCATCGTTTTATTAATAAAAAATTGGTGTACAGCAACAATACATTCAAGAAAGTTAAAATATTTATTACTAAAGCTTAAACAAACTACATATCCTTAATCACTCCTCTGTAAATGATTATGTGTTTCTCATCTTTTACGATCATTATATAGGCACGTGATTATGTGTTGCTACAACCATATTAGTTGGCACTTGGTACTCTTATTCCTTGTTTCTCAAGTTGTCCTTTTTAACTCTCATTTTTTTTTAAAATTTATTACCGTTTATAATATGTATGTCATCTACCATTTTTTAACAATTGAGCTATTAAAATATTTTTTTTCCTTATTAACTGAGAGGAGAATGAAAAATTATTATTTATATCTATTATAATACTCGTAGGCGTAGCAACACCGTTAATTCATATGATTCAGCCGCTTGAGAAGGAGATATACTTTCAGTCGAATTCTCCTTCCCAGTGTCAGCTGGTTGATGTTGATGTTTCCCCCAAAAGCTGAAAAGAAGAGGCAAATGCTGGGCAAGTCTAGAAAGCATGCCACTACTCTGGGAAAACTGTTACATATTTATGCTGCTAATCAAATGGAACAAATCAGATATGGACAGAAATACTGCAAAACAGCAACAGTTATGCCATTGACACACTTGATTAATGCTTCCCATCAACATTATCCTTAAATTACCAGCAGTGTCACACATGTTAAAGTGATCGATGACCTTGTGGAAATGGTCACAAAACCCATGTGTATTAAAAAAACATAATTAACATACGGATTGAAAAACATTACAATATTGGAAAGATTTAGTTCAGATTTGAGCCGGAAGTGACTCACTAAAACAGGTTTGATGGGTGAAGCCAATTCAAAAGGGCCAATTTATGAAAGGCTAATGTATCTAGGGTTCATATCTGAAATATGAATTACGATGAAGATATGTTATATAGAATACGGATGTCAAGATTATTTCCATCTTTTAACTCAGTGAGCAGATAGATGAATATGGTGAATTGGGAGGTTCACATACTTCCACATGCACTCAGTATAATGTGTATGAAGATAAATATTTACTGTGAGGTAATGATATAGCTGGATATTCACAAAAGATTCATAAATCATTTCCTAGGACCTGTAGCAGAACATAAAGGAAGGGAAATAATGCGAAAAAGGGGGAAGTTCAGTCTTTTGGTCCGTGAAGTGAGTTTGGGAGACTAATGGCTTCTCGAAAGTCCAGTGGCTTTTGTTCTATGTTGTGTGGACAGAACATGAAGTTCAACAATAAGCGTTCAAATCACCAAGTAGTGTACTTACCACAAACTTTTTCTCTTTTTCTTCTCAAAATCGCATTTCCACCCTCAGATTTAACAAATTAGATGGTCTACATTTCATATTTTATAAAACTATTATTTTAAACATAAATAAATAATAAACTTAAACTGTTAAAACATGATCCATACAATTTATAACTGTAACATAAACAAAATTAATAAAAAGAAGTGATTTATAAAATACTATAATCATAGTTTTAGAAAATATTAAATCTGAACCATCCATTATTTTTTATCTAAGTGTGGAGATGGGAATCTGAGAACAAAAGGAGAAAAAAGATTCTGAGAGGATCCTCTTCCGTGCTTAGAACAGTGGTGATTAGCAGGTTTGACTCAAGATTAGGCTCATGGTCTGTAGATATTATTATTTCCCTTGTGTATCCAGTAATTGTTTGATGGAAAGTATGCAGAAAGGCGGCAATATCATTCTCATTGATAGGAACTGAACTTGTGATATTGCATATCACCATGCTATTTGAGTCCTAAACAAATAATATGGATCGTAATAATCAACAAATTAATTTAGTTGGAGTAGAAGAAAACAAGCTGGCACACATAAAATTGATATTGAGCATCGTTGCTGATCATGTGTAGTGCACAATTGATTGATAGTTGCTCCTAGTGCCGTGGGGCATGGATGACGCATCGTAACATTGAAGTGAGGTGCATAAATTATTCCATCCGATCCTAATTATAACATAAAGTTAATTTTTTTAGAGAAATTAAAGAAGCTAATTAAATTGCTTTAGAATATTTTTATTTTTATTTTTTTTATTTAAACTAATTAGTTTAACTAATAAATTAATATATAATCTAAGAAAAAAATGACATATAATATGATTAGGTAACTTATTTAGCTTCCTTAATTTTTTCAAAAAAAAGTCAACTTTGTCTTATAATTAGGATCGGAGGTGCATAAATTATTCCATCCGATCTTAATTATAACATAAAGTTAATTTTTTTGGAGAAATTAAAGAAGCTAATTAAATTGCTTTAGAATATTTTTATTTTTTTATTTAAACTAATTAGTTTAACTAATAAATTAATATATAATCTAAGAAAAAAATGACATATAATATGATTAGGTAACTTATTTAGCTTCCTTAATTTCTTTAAAAAAAAGTCAACTTTGTCTTATAATTAGGATCGGAGGTGCATAAATTATTCCATCCGATCCTAATTATAACATAAAGTTAATTTTTTTGGAGAAATTAAAGAAGCTAATTAAATTGCTTTAGAATATTTTTATTTTTATTTTTTTATTTAAATTAATTAGTTTAACTAATAAATTAATATATAATCTAAGAAAAAAAATGACATATAATATGATTAGGTAACTTATTTAGCTTCCTTAATTTCTTCAAAAAAAAGTCAACTTTGTCTTATAATTAGGATCTGGGGTAGTACTAAATTAAATAGCAACAAATTAACCGTAAAACAAAACACACACACACACACACACAAAAAACAGAATCATACTTCAAATATGACTTCAACAATTACATTATAATATTGTATGATACACCACTAAAATGATACACTGAACAAATGGAAGAAGGCAAAATGTTTAAGAAAATCGACGTACTAGTCATGAAATGATTTTATTTGTACCGAGAATATCATTAGAAAGACAACATTGGAAGAAAAACACTTTTGAATATCATCATGACACATCAATAAAGAAAATTTACCAATTAATTCATGTTATGAAGATGGGTTATACCTTCAAACTAACGCCAAGGAAAGGACAATCAAATAAAGACTGTAGAATATAATAGAAGTTTTCGTGTTTTATGCTGCTCCAAATCCAATTCTAGCTTCCTCATAGCTTTTAAATATCTGCAGACAGAAACTGCAGAAAATCTATCTTAGTTCTAGAAAGGGGAAAACAAGTAAAATTTGAAGTTTGGTTCCATTTCCGTAGTGTAACAATGCTGCAATAAAGACGCTAATTTGTATGGGAGTAAAGGTCTAAAACAATTTTTACCCAAAAAAAGGTCTAAAACAATGGTAAATGATCTTAGAATCTTACTGTATTAATTTCCAAATTACTGACTTCTTTCAAGCCACCACCGTGCAAGCCATCTGTAAGTTTCCTGTGCATCTCCTAGAAATGTCCAAGATGGAACCATATGAAATTTTCTAAAAACTCTGACAGCCAGAAATAAATAAGAACAATGATAACTTACTGATTTGAGAACAGATATGGCATTATGGGCAACAAAACTGCATCATTCGCAGTTTTTATAGCTTCATCTAGAGTCACCAAGTCTTTTTTAAGTAGTGAATCAATATCAATTTGTGTGTACCACAAATCGATAGTGATTAGTAAGTGGTCAGAAAGTTTAAAGGCATTGGCAATCTGAGAATGCAATTATACTTTTCTCTCTCTATTTACCTCAAAAATTATTTTTCATCAACTTGCAATAACAACAAACACAATGTCATTGACTAATATTTTAAATGAACAATTTTAATCCTTATTCAGTTTATCCCATAAATAAGGATCATTTAAATCGTCATAAACTTTAATTTACATTACATAAAATCACCCAAGCCTTAACCCGCCTAATAGGATAAAGCCTGTTGTTTTCATCCATAAAACCACCAATATTATAATTCTTTCCCAATCTAAAAGCTTCCTTCTTCTTGTCCCCAAAGACTTTGTGATGCTCTTTTAGTGTGTGTTTGAATTCCAATAAAAAAGTGCTTTTACAATAAAAACCAAAGTTTTGAGAAATTTTTTTCAAACACCCTGCAAAATACCATAATCTCTTTTTTATTTGAAACCATGGTTTTGACATAATCTATTTTTTTCGCTTTTTCCTCATATGGGTCCCACGCCACTCCCTCTCTCTCATCTTTTTTTATTTTTGAATTTCGATGTTGCTCTATTCTCTCTTCCTCCGTTTTTTCTTTTAAATTCTCCATTTTATATATCCTTAATATAAAACCAATTTATATAATTTGATTATATTAAAAAAAATTATTTAATTTAATTATAATTACATATAGACAAATTTATTTCATTTTTGGTATTAATTATGAAATTTAATATTAAATAATGGGTTAAGATACATTCTTTTTAATGCTGTTAGGGGTTTTCTTCTCTTATAATTTAACACCCTTAGGTCAAATTTAACGATTCTGTTAAATTTACATTCTTTTTAATTGTTCATTATTATTTTTACCAGATGCCCCTCAGGAAAAACTTAACTGTTAAATTTGGACCTTAATCGTTAAATAATACATAAAATATAATATTATTCTTTATATGTAATTATCACAAAATTTAATGTTTTTTTTAATAATTTGACTATGAAAAAAAGTTATTTTGATCACAATATTCAAACACTCTCATTTTATCAAAATCATTATTCTCCTCATAATCTCCAAAAACTATTCTCCACTTTTTCTCCGGAAGCTATTCTTCATAAGCTAATCCAAACACACTCTTAGGTTTGAAAGTGTGCGTTTGTATTAGCTTTTGAGAATAGTTTTTACGATTTGTGAGGTAAGTTTGTGAGAGAAGTTTTGTTTCGATTTATGTAAACTTAGGTAATTAGGTCACTTTACTTGCCCTCTATCATTACATTTCAACCATTTCAGACCTATTATTACCATCCTCAACCAGAAGCACCTGTGGGCTCTATTAAAGCATTTTATCAGAGTATGAAAAACCGGACAAGCCGGTTCGACCGGTCGAACCGGGAACCGGTCCTTGGTCCGGTCCGGTTTGATCAGTAAACCGGTCAGAACCGGTTGGACCGGCCAGAACTAGTTAAAACCGGTGGTCCAACCGGTTGACCCAGTTTCTTTCTTTTTTCTTTTTTGAAATTTTCCAAATTTTTATTTTATGTTTTTTGAGGGCAAAATGGAAAATTGAAGACTAAAATGAAGAGAAAAATAGATAAAGAAAGAACAAATCTAAAAAAATGAAGAAAATAATGAAAAAAATTATTGAAAAAGATATAATAATTATAGGAAATGAGATATCTTTGCATAACTATAGGTATTATAACTAATACTAATAGATTTTAAACTTTTTTTTTTCTAAAAATCTTTATTTTTATCTATAGAAGTTTAAAAATATATTAATATATATTATCACTAATAAATTATAATATTTTAATATGACTGGTTATGACTACCGGTTTGACCCCGGTTGACCCATTAATTCTTGAACATGTGCTGTGACCGGTTCATTGCACGGTCCGATTTTTCGTTTCTTGCATTTTATACCTACAACAGGCCTGCCAAGCTCTGGCAATGGCAAAAGTATCCACCCTCATAACCCCTGCCTATTAATAAACTTTTGAGCGACTATTATTTGTTCTCCTATTGTAAGCAGAGAAGGTAAAACAGGGTCACCGACAAAACATACAGGTTCATTATAAGTCCATTTATAATATTGGTATAAAGAGAACCAGAAAAGCGCAGACATGATCATTCTCAACTAGACAATCTTACAATACATATAACTCACCGATGAGTAAATCTGTGTTCTCCTTTAATACCACCACCAAATTTTTGACCTGTAAATCAAGTTATGACAAATAAAAATATAAACATGAAGTTTTTAATGTCTGTCAGTATTTTAATTGTCTTGTTCATTTAAAATATACTTAAGAAAGATAATTACATTATAGAATTTAAGAAAAAATCATGTTAGACTTAAATTTTAGATATTGAAAATATAGTTTGTTAGTATCATAGAGATATAGTTACAATCATAGCATTGTCAGATTAAAATTGACACCTAAACTTAGTCCTTATCAATTGATACAAGAGATTGACCATTTTATTGGGATAAAGATTTGATTTTGATTCAAAAAAGTGCAATCAAATGTCTTTTAATCTAAGATAAACACACATTTTTGTTGGATTATTTATTAAAGGTAAATTAAATTAAGTCCATGAAATAAAAAAAGGATAGATAATTATAGGTCTTTAGTTCTCGTGAAATTAAATTTAGTTTTTTTTTTCTTTATCTCCTTTGAATTATTATAATTAAAATAAGAATTGAATTTACTTAATCTAATTAAGAATACAATTGCGATAATTAATTCGTTTTTATCATAATTTTTGTGATAACAATATTAATTATTGTACTATTTACGATCCGTACGACTTTCAGATAAGTTAGGGGCGCGCACTCATCAAATCTCAAACTCATCCTTCTCACGTCTCTTTTCACGTCAAAATCTGCTTTTCCCTTCTCGCATGTCTTTTACTTATGCACTGGGGGGAAGCGGATGAACTCGATTGAGTGTGGACGAGTTTGAAATAGATCTCAGATCTAACAAAAAAAGCTGCCCAGTGCTTGTATAGGATTGATCGGTTTATATTTAAACAATTTAATTGGATTTGATCGGTTTAGATTTAACTTTTTTATTTTTTATTTTTTTAAAAAACTATTTTAATAACTACAGAATCTAAAATAAAAATAAATTTTTAACTAATATTTTTTAAAAAATAAGTTTTTTTATTAAAAATCATTCATTTTTTAAAAAACAAATATATACCGTCCAGATTAGCTCTCGCTGCCAATCCAAAACTGGTTCCATGATTTTACACATCTGAAGAAACAATTTTCTCCCTCTACAGATTACACTCTCTCTCTCTCTCTCTCTCAACTCCTTCATAGTTCATTAACTCACCGACTCCTTCACTTCTTCTCCCCCGTCTTTGCCAAGGCAAGGATCAGAACTAATGAACAACACAACCAAATAAGAACAACGAACACAAAATGGTAAGGAAAAACCAAAAATCATAAAAGAGAGCATTGGGCACCAGTAGTTCTTGCTCAAGTAGAAGTTGAGGGTGGTTTCTTGAAGTAGAAGTTTGGGCAAGCTTCTGAGTTCTGACTGGACGGCTTTTACATAGCCGTCCGGGTTCCAGCATTATGATCATTGCCGGCTCTATAGCAGCTCAACACAAGCGAATCTAGTCCAAGCTTTTGGGCTCGTATCCCATCTTAATTGAGCCGGAGGAATGTCCGGCCAATGGACGGATAAGCCGAATTGTCCGGTTCAGCTCGGATATGTATACATTGCTTTAACCCTTAAAATATTTTTGTGAAATAGACTATAGGGAAAATTCCAGAAAACTACAAAGAAAATTAGAAAAGGACAAAAAGGTTGGGTGAAATTCACATATCCCAAATCAGTGAGGGGTGATGAATCTGGAATATGAAATCTTAAGACAATTACCTAAATACCCTCCTCCTAAGTGACAGCTAAAAGGGAAATGAAGAGACACGAGAAGGCAGAGTTGAAAGGGTGTCAGAACAGAGAGTGATAGGAAAGCTTGGGGAGACGGAGAGACGACGCGAAGGATGGTGGGTCGACGGTTGTCGTTGGCGATTTGTGGTGTCGTCGATGAAGGCGAACGAGGCATTGTGCGGTTGTGTGTTCAGCTTTCCCTCTGTCAGAGCTTCAGTGGTCAACCGTTTCAGTTGAGGTGTTGGGTGGCGCGGGGCGATGAGTCGACTGTCTCACAGAAAATCAGACAGCAACTTGTCATGAAATATGCAATCTGACAACTGATAAATATATGAAGGTGTTAATCAACAGAACGATGTTGTTAATATAGAGCAGTTTGGTGTTATTACCCATGGAACATCTATCTTTGCAAACTTTTTCCTACACACGTCTTCTGTTGTCTGTGTGAATGGAAGATGTCAAAGATGTTGCGTTTGGGCAGTGACACTAAAACTTTCTCATTTCTTGTTGGCCAGATATTAATCAATGAAATAATGTCGTTAATAATGAATATGATCTTGTTAACTGTGGGCGAGGTGTTGTTTTGGGATCGAACTTGTGATTTGGCAACTTCATTCCTTTTAAAATGTTAATGAAGGATGTCGAGTTGGTAATAACGAAAATAAAGTTGTTACTTGTGGCTAATATGTTATTTTTCTCCATCTACATTTGGACCATTCCAACATGTTCCTCTTACAATCTTAATAGAGGAAGTCAAATCGTTAATAATGAATCTGATGTTGGTAATACGTGGAGAGATGTTGTATTTTCCCATCTACATTACAACCTTCCCAGGTATTCCTCACAAGATGGTAATGGTGAAAACTGAGTCGTTAATAGCGAAGATAATGATGTTATTATGGGAGAGATGTTGTGTTTTCCCATCTATATTACGACTTTCCTAAATTGTTCCTTCGAAGATGTTAATGTAGGAAGTCTAGTCGTTAATATCAAAGATAACGATGTCATTACGGGAAGAGAGGTGTTTTCCCATCTACATTACCACATTCCTAACTTGTTTCTTTGAAGATGTTAATAGAGGAAGTCGAGTCATTAATAACAAAGATAATGATGTTATTATGTGAATAGATATTGTGTTTTCTCATCTACATAACGACATTCCTAATTTGTTCATTTGAAGATGTTAATGGAGGAATAAGAGTTATTAATGAAGAAACTCATGTTGTTAATTGAGAATGACTTGTTGTGTTTTCCCATCTACGTTAGGATATTCCCAACTTATTCCTCACAAGATGGTAATGGATGAAATGTAGTCGTTAACGATGGAGGTAATGTTGTTAATCAAGGATGACTTGTTGTGTTTTCCCATCTACGTTAGGATATTCCCAACTTATTCCTCACAAGATGGTAATGGATGAAATGTAGTCGTTAACGATGGAGATAATGTTGTTAATCGAGGGAGAGATGTTGTGTTTTCTCATATACATTAGGATGATCCCCACTTATTCCTCACAAGATGGTAATACAGAAAACAGAGTCGTTAACAACGAAGATGATATTATTAATTTGGGGAGAGATGTTGTGTTTTCCTATTTACATTATGACGTTCCTAACTTATTACTCTTAAGATGTTAATGAACGAAGCGTAATCGTAAACAAAGATGATGAAGTTGTTAATTATGGCTCATATGTTGTTTTCGGGCATACAACTTGGGACATTGCAAAAGCTTTCGGTTGAAGATGTTAATCTAGCAGGTAGAGCCGTTAATGAATCATGTGGTTGCCAAATCACAAGTTCGATCCCAAAACAACACCTCACCCACAGTTAACAAGATCATATTCATTATTAACGACATTATTTCGTTGATTAACATCTGGCCAACAAGAAATGGGAAAGTTTTAGTGTCATTACCCAAACGCAACATCTTTGGCATCTTCCATTCACACAGACAACAGAAGACGTGTGTAGGAAAAAGTTTACAAAAATAGATGTTCCATGGATAATAACACCAAACCGCTCTATATTAACAACATCATTCTGTTGATTAACACCTTCATATATTTATCAGTTGTCAGATCGCATATTTCATGACAAGTTGCTGTCCGATTTGTTGTGAGACAGTCGACTCATTGCCCCGTGCCACCCAACACCGTCAACTGAAACGGTTGACCACTGAAGCTCCAACAGAGAGAGAGAGCTGAACACACAACCGCACAATGCCTCGTTCTCCTTCATCGACGACACCGCAAATCGCCAACGACAACCGTCGACCCACTATCCTTCGCGTCGTCTCTCCGTCTCCCCAAGCTTTCCTATCACTCTCTGTTCTGACACCCTTTCAACTCTGCCTTCTCGTGTCTCTTCATTTCCCTTTTAGCTGTCACTTAGGAGGAGGATATTTAGGTAATTGTCTTAAGATTTCATATTCCAGATTCCTCACCCCTCACTGATTTGGGATATGTGAATTTCACCCAACCTTTTTGTCCTTTTCTAATTTCCTTTGTAGTTTTCTGGAATTTTCCCTAGACTATATATCTATTTACAATCTAGTAATTTTAAAAAAATAATAAATATAAGATATAAAATAAAAAAAATAATCTTATATTTAAAACCAAAATTCACCCATTAACTAAGTCATACATTCGGAGGAGTACAACATTTCTAACTCTTAAAAGAGTAATATATAAATGTTCATGTATGAAGTCGAGAATAATTCTACATTGCATATGATTGCTCTTGATTTTCTTTGTTGTCTTTGTAAAGGAGCAAAATGATGATGAATTATGGGGGAAAACCTAACACTAGTCCAAGATATTTTTTTTTTCCAAAGATAAAAAACAAGGTTATTAAATTTGGACCGAACATTGAACCGATAGAGATAGTGGGTTAACGATTAGTAAGTTAAACTGGAGTCAGACCGATTATAATTAAAATAATATAATTTAATCAAAATGATTAAAAATACTTATATTTTACTTATAAATATCATTTTTAAATACATATCCATGTTTTACAAAGTATTTAAGTATTCATGCATATAAAATTATTTCTTATTTTCATTTTATTTTTGTTTCCTTTCAATTTTTTTTTTACTGAATTTCTGTCAAGTAAATATATTTATTTGTATTATTACGTAAAAGGCATTCCACTCCTCACCATATTTTTTCTCTTTCCTCCTTTCTTGTCCTTCTCATGTGAACTCCCTCTTTCCCCTCTCTCTTTTTTCTCTTTCATGAGCTTCTTCTTCCTTCTTCCCCGACCACGAATAGCGAAGTTGCAGCATCCATGGCTTCTCTGGAGAGTGATGAGGGCAAGAAAAAAGTAGACTAGAGTTGGGGCCTTGACCGGATTGTCCAATTAACCAGTTCGTCAAGTTTCAAGTCAACGCGGTCAGTTCGGTCTAAGTTTCATGACCATGAAAAAAAAATTAATCCTGGGAAAAATGAATCTAACGTCTATAAAATAATTGCTATGGCTATTCAATAACGAATTCTCTATAACTACTCATAACTTCAACAGTGTTGCCCTTATGCTCGGCTTAGTCTATTTATTCCTAATTTTTTCTCCCAAGCCCAGGCAAGTGATTGTATCTCAAGAAACAAAATGAGTTCCTTGTGGGGAAATGAGCTACCAAAATTTAAAAAAAAGATAATTTTAGAAACCGTTTTTTAAAAATGAAAATTAGATAGGGTTCGAGAGTCGATTGTATATAAGGAAGGTGTTAGACACCCTACAACATCCATTCATAAAAACGGTTACCCTAAGTCAATTACTTAAAAATGAATATTGCCTTTAATTTTATTATAATTACCCAAATAAAAAAGAATATTTGCGAAAACAAATAAAATGAAAACTAAAGAAAAAAGGAACATTTATTTACAAAAGAAAAAATATATTTATTTATAAAATTGAATTTGACCTAGTGCCTACGTACCCTTTAGAGGGATTAAAGCCCACGTAGTTCTATGATAGAAATGCGTGTCACTTTGTTTGTGTTTTTTAAGGAATTTTTTTTTTAAAATTTATTTGAGAAAATGATTTTTTATTTGTTTGGTATTTTTTATTATATGAAAATAACTCTTCTATTTTTTTATTAAATAGAATAAAGATTTTTGGAAGACTCTTGGACTAAACTTCTTGAGGAGATTCTCATAATCTCACACGGAAGAATAATCGATTTTTATCTAAGGAGGTCCATATGATAGAAATCCCTCTTAAAATCAATTTCATTTATTTTGATGAATAGAAAAGCTTTCTTCTTTGGTATTTTCATTTATGAAAATGGGTCACAATCATTTTTCTTTTTCCTTTTTATAAAGAAAAACTTAGGTTAGAGGCAGAAATAAAAATAACAAATAAGTAATACACATCCAAACAATGAAAACAAGTGGTGGAAGCAAACCATTACATGTCAAGTCAATGAATGAAGGATTAGAGCCGGGAATTCGGGCCAAGCTCGTCGAGCCATCCTGTTTAGGCCTGAGCCCGTCAAGGGCCGAGCCTATGATTTAGAGGCTGAAAATGGAAGCAGGCCTAAAAGGGTCATAAGCCCTATAGGACCGGTCCTTTTAAGCCTGTTTAACTTTTTTTTTTTAAATGGGCAGCAAGCATTGGTCAGAGGGTAGAGTTAACCTAACATAACCCTCATATCGGAAATGCTCTTACATTGACTCAGACCTCATTTGAAGCTTCTCTTTTTGTGTTTTCTTTTTTCTTTTTCTTTTTTTGCATGTGTACGCCAAAATCCAAATCATGTGATCTATTATTACTGACATTTGAAGCTTGTAAACTTGTTTGATTGTGGCTGTGAACTTATTTGATTGGTTATGAACATTAATTATGGTTTGGACTTAAGTCTTAGTGTTTGTGTTCTATTAAACTTGGATAATATTTATGTTTTAAATTAATGTTGATGATATTTATGTTTTAAATTATGTATTTTGGTCTTTAGGAGAATAAGAAAAAAAATGCATGACAAAAAAACTTAAATGGGCCTAAAGTGGGCTTATTTTAAATGGGCCAGGCCGCTATAAAAGGGTATGATTTTGGACTCGGGCCTAAACGGGCCGGCCCATTTTTCCAGCTGTGTGAAGGATGCATACCTTCTTCCAGGTCCAAGTAACACACAAATATCATTGGGCATATCCTCGCAATATCAATAAGAAGAGAGTAACATAAATATTGTTGGGGTGGTGGAGTGATAGAAGTAAAAAGAAAGAGGCATGAGTGATATAATCACATGAAACTAAAAATATTAAATATAAAAAAAATAACGAAAAGAGAATAGAGATGAAAGATATAAGGAGAAAAATAAAAGAAAATGAAAATAAGATAAAATGATCCAAATCATATTGGATTACACCGTCTAGTCATTGATGCTTAAGCTTGCATATGTGATAATCATCACAAAAGTATAGGCTTTCCTTGGGTTGTAAGAAAAGGAAAATAGAAGAGAGAAGGAAAATGAAAAATAATAAGAAAATGAGTTAATCCTCATCATATTGAAGCATCACATATGTGGTAACAACCATAAGAGCATAGACTTTTCCTTGGGTATGAAGAAGAAGAAGAAAAAAAAAAAGATGAACACAATCAATAATTTATTTTTATTTTTAGACACTTCTAGCTATTCATAATTCATTGCCTCTTTTCTCTCTCTATTTTCATGTGTTTTTGTTGTCCTAATTTTTTGTGTGTTTTGCTTTAACCCCTACTCCCTTATTTATAGTAGGCAGGATTTTCTTTATAAATGTTCTTTTTAACTTGACCCAATTATCATCAATGGAGATGTTTTTTTATTATTTTTTTATATTTTCTATTAATAAAACTTCCTAACTTGACCTAATCACCATCAATATAGATTTTTTTAAAAATTTTCCCCACAACTAATTTCTTGATTTAAATCTATCAACATAAATGAGAGATTTTTTTTAATTTTTAATTTTCATTATTTATTTATTTTTTATATTTTTTCTACAAACAATTTCCTAATTTAAACCTACGAATGAAAGATTTTATTTTTTTTATTTCTATTTTTTCCTCCACAATGACTTCACACTAATTTCCCAATCTGAATATCAAATAACATTAATGAGATGAATTATTTTGAAACTTGTTTCCATTTACTACAAAACCCCAAATTCAAGACAATCACCATTAATGATGATTATTTTTTAAATTTCAAACAATTCAATCGCTATCAATATCATTTGCTCATTAATTTAGATATGTTAAGATTAAGGAAGATTTTTTATTTTTTATTTTTTTTTATTTTTGAGTTGGCTCCAGATAAAATATGGTGTTTATAGGGCTCCTTATCGGAAGAAAAAACATAAAGGGATGAGGCCAAAGTGCAAGGACGAGAGGCTGAGACCTAATAGGTAATAGCATGGTCTAAAAGAAATGAGAAATTAAAAAAACTCAGAAGAAATGATTTAGTTGGATTTTTAAAATTTGAATATGAAGGAAATGGAGGGAAAGAATAGCAACTATAAGGCTATGTTTGGTACGAAGTAACAGGGGGTAGGGATAGGGATTGGGTGAGGGATTAAGTCAAAATATATCGTTTGGTACCAGGGATTATGAATAATCAGGGATTGGGAATGCCACGAAAGAGGGATTGCTACAAAGCCACCTCCCCCCTGGTTTTGTGTTTTCAATCCCTGGCTTCCAAAATTGTAGAGACAAAATTACCCTTGATTTAAATTTTATCAGACAAAAATACCCTAATTTTATCCTAATCAATCTCTCTCACAATATTTTTCCTCACCAGCGGCGAAACCATCACTCTGAACCATACAATCGAAATAGAAAAACGGAAACTGCAGAGGCCTTCACATGACTACCTGCTCCTTTATCCAAAGCGCTATGCTCAGCCTCCACTGCCGGCGCATCAGTCGGAACATCTCCTGGAGTCTCTTTCGCCGGTGCCGGAGGTGAAGCAGCAACGGGAGAGGGGGCCTCAACTGCCAGATCTGGGGCCAGAGAAATCGGTGCTGGTGAAGGAGAGCTCACTAGCTCCAGAGCCGGAGCCGGTGACGGAGACTTACCGAACAATTCTCACTCACACCGCATTGAAAGCTCCGTCCTCCAAAGGCAAATGGTTTCTTGTTCCCTTTAGTTCTCTCGCCTATGACACTTAGATCGATAAATGCAGCGACACCTCTAAAACTTCCAAGACCACGCTCAGTGAAGCTCAACAATGGCGACATCTGCTTTGTCCAACGTCCTTCTCTCTCCTGCTCGCCCATATTCTCTTCCACTTCGCATCGTCCCAAATTCTCAGCTCTCAGATTTTCGAATTCTGGATCTCTGTCGATTGTGGCCAACCCTCTGAGGATGACGGCAGGTAACAGACGATTCACGGCGTTTTCTTCTTCGATCGATTGGGATTTTGGGTAGGGTATTGGTGTCATTTTATAATTAATATATATTTATTAAATAATATTAGTAAAATCATTCCCTCCAATTACCACCTCATACCAAACATATTTTTAAAGTATCAAACTCAATCCCAATCCCTATCCCAATCCCAATCCCAATCCATCAAAATTCAATACCACGTACCAAACATAGCCTAAGTGTTTGTTTGGGAGAGCTTAATTTTAGCTTATAAATAATTTTTAATCGTGATTTATGATATATTAAATAAGTATATGAGAGGAGTTTTATTTCAATTTATATAAAAAGCATTTATAAGTGTTTTTTAAGTTATCCCAAACAAGTCTATGACCTATAAAGGATAAAAGGAGAGAGCATTTTAAATTTCAAAATTGGAAAAGAACGGAGAGAAAGAAAAACAACTTTAAATTTGAAATTTAAAAATAATGGTGGAAAAGAAAAAACAATATCCTCTAATACAAAGTTTGAAATTTGAACGGAGCGGAGGTAAAAAAAAAAAAAAACTGTCTATTCCACAAAGTCACATGCTTTAAGGGTGTGTTTGGTTTGAAGGAACGAGAGGGAGGAGGGGGAGGGGGTTAAATTACCTTTTTAGGTTAAAAGTATTTAAATTTTAGGCAAGAATCCAAAATTTAAAAGAAATGAAAGGGTAAATTTTAGATTTCTATAATTCAAAATTATAATTTGTCACATCTCTTATCTCTCCTCCCTCCCCTCCCTTTAAACCAAACACACCCTAAAGCTGGCACTGTAGCAGTGAATCTTGAGGGTGTGTTTGTTTCAAGAGGAGGAAAGGGAGGGGATGGAAGCAAGGGGATCAAAGGATAGGAAGGTTATTTTGTTTGGTTTAATTGGTAGGGAGAGGAGATGAGAGGTTTTTAATAATTCCTTGTTTGGTCTAAGAAATTAGGGGAGAAATGATAACAATTTACCATTCTACCCTAGCATATTAGTTTTTAAACTTTATTTATATGTTATATAAACTAATTTATGCCTTATCTAATTAATATAAAAATATTTTTATTCATACTCAATATAATAATATAATTTATTTCGGGAATTATATTTTTATCTGTAATAATATATTTTTTGTTTGGCTAAAGTATACTTTCAGTTCTTTAAGTTTTACATAAGTTATATTTTTTGGTTCCTTAACTTTTTAAAGTATACTTTTTGTTATATAATTTTAACACTGTTAATGTTGCTAACATAAAAAGCTAACGTGAAAAACTCAAGTGATAACTAATAACATTAAATTACACAAATTTTAGATATTTTTCAATTTACACATATTTTAAATTTAAGATTAATAACATTTAATTATACAGTTATCACTTAAATTTATATAGTCATCACTTGAATTTGCTATATCAGCATTTTTTGTTAGCAACATTAATAGTAATAGAATTATAGGATAATAGTATATTTTATAAAATTAAAAGATAAAAAACATACATATATTTAAAAGACTAAAGTATTCGTTCTCCCCTTATGTCCGCGTATCCTGGGAATTGTGTTTTCTTTGAATTATTGACTACGGGGGTATAAGGAAGATTAAACGTCAGCACCAACCTATTGTTGCCTCCTTCAATGATTTTTTGACTTTGCTGACGTCTATAATATAAATTTGGCATTGTTACACTACAGAAAAAAAGGTATTTTGTAGCGGTGAAATTGTAGCGGTTATATTAAACCGTTACAAATTATGGTATTTGTAGCGGTTCTTAACTAAACCGCTACAAATTTGTAGCGGCAAGATTATTTGTAGCGGTTTACTAAAAAAAACCGCTACAAATTTGGCGCGAAATTCCCGCCAAAACCTGTAGCGGTTATTTTGTAACAGTTAATGCACAAAAACCGCTACAAAATACTAACACAGTATTTTGTAGCGGTTATAGGGACAATAACCGCTACAAAATACGAAAGGTCATACTTTTGTAGCGGTTATTCCCCCTATAACCGCTACAGAATTTAAAGAGTCCAGACATTTGTAGCGGTTCTAAGCAATAACCACTACAGAATTTCAAACGTTGTGAACATTTGTAGCGGTTATTGTAAAGCCGCTATAAATAATTAAATTTGTAGCGGTTAGAGTAGCGGTTATTTTAATAACCGCTACTAATATCTGGGCTATTTATACCCCCCTTCTCCTTCATTTCTCCGTTTGCCCATTTTGTTTCCTGAGATTTCTCTGAGTGATTTCTTCGAGATTTGAGCGTTCAGACGTCTCTATAGGAGTTTTTGGTCAGTATTCCGCAGTATTCGCACTTGAGGTACATAATTTTTATTTATATTTGTATTTTTATTATATTTTTGCATAATAATGGACTAATATTTTTTTTTTTAAATTTGTACAGTTGATATGGCTTCAGGACAGGATAAGGGGAAGGCCCCTCAGGTCCCCAGACCGACTTTACGGGGTGGCAGCAGCCGGGCAGGGGGCAGAGGGAGGGGGCAGCGCGCAGGCACGGCTACCGCGGCATCTCAGCCCATCCCCCCACAGGTACCGCCGACGATCCCACAGGCGACGACCGCACCAGAGGTGCCTGAGGTGGAGGGGCCAGAGATTAGCGTTGAGGACTTCCTCAACGAGGAGGAGTTCGAGATCCCGCTTGGTGGGTTCAGGGAGATGGAGCAGTTCCTCGATCAGGAGGACGCTCGGGAGCAGAACAACCCACGAGGGTCGTCTTCGCGGTCCACTGGGTTTGAGGTGCAGATCGAAGGTAAATTACTTTTTTAATTTAGTAAGTTATTTATTTAAATTTGAAATGTTAACTTTGAATTATAATTTATCTAACGTGCGGTCAACTGTGCAGATGAGCAGGGGAACGTGTCGACGAGGAGGCTGGATGTGACCGGTCTGAACAGCATGGACCGGTCCCTGCGAGTTATAGTGCCGTGGAACGAGGGCACTGACCAGCCGATCCACAATGGGGGTCACCTGCTCAACCGCTTCCTGAGCGACCTGGGATCGAATTGGATGCGGTTCCCCCTTCACTTCCCGACGTGGAGGCACATTCCGAAGGGGCCGAAGGACCAGGCTTGGGAGAAGGTGGTTCAGGTAATTAAAACTATTTAATTAATATTTTTTTAATTAATTCTATTTAATTATTTTTTTTAAATTATGGTTTTTATAATTATTGATATTTAAATGTATTTTTTTCAGCTGCGGTTTGCCGTTCGGGCCAACCGGAAGAGGTACGCCCTCATGAAGATGGGCGACGCCTGGAGGAACAGGAGGAACCGTCTCTTCCACAGTGTGGATGGGGACGGGACGATGCCTCTGGAGCAGCTGCAAGAGAGCGTCCCGGACGGCGTCCCGCCAAACGACTGGGAGCGTTTCGTCCAGTTCAGGAGGAGCCCTGAGGCGCAGGTAATGTATTTATTAGATTTTTTATATATAATTTTGTAATTGTTAAATATTAAATTATAATATCAATTTAATTTGTATTTAATTTTAAATTATAATACATTTAATTTTTTTTCTAGGAGCGTGCTCGGAGGAACGCCGAGATCCGGGCGCAGCAGACGATCCACCACAGCAGGATCGAAGACCTTTGCTGTGACCTACAGCGAGCTGGTAACTTTTCAAGTGCTTCACTTACTGTTAGCTGATTATTTCATAATACTAATTGTTTTGTAATTGTTTCAGGAGACGAGGGCACAGCAGGAGAACCGTCAGACGGATTATGCGGAGCTGTACGCCATCACACACAGACACCGTGACGGGACTGCGACCTCTCAGCAGGCAGAGGCGGCCATTGTAAGTAATTTTAGTATTATATTTTTCATAAAACCAAGTTAATAATGAAAAATGCTAATTATTAATTGTTTCATAAAATGGCAGGAGCGGATGCAGCTGTCGCAGGCTGAGCTGCGACAGACCCAGCCTGAGGAGTCACAGGGGTCAGTGGACCCGACGGCTCCTTTGAAGGCGGGTCTGGCTCAGGCTGAGCACCCCGGACGCTTGCGGGGTATGGGGATAGGCGCTAGACCCAGCATGGTCTACGGCAGGAGCGCCGCCTCTGAGGCTGGCAGCTCTAGAGGGGTTAGACGTCGGAGGGACGAGTCTATTGACCAGCTGCGGTCAGATTTGGAGATGACGCAGCAGCAGATGGCGCAGCAGCAGCAGCAGCAGCTGCTGCAGATGCACGCAGATATGATGTACGCTCAGCAGACGCAGTGGCGTGAGATTGCGAACACCATGCTCGAGGGAGCATGGAGTCGCCTGTTCCCGGACGAGCAGCATCCAGCAGTTCCCCCTGTCCCTCGCTACGTCGTCCCGAGTACTACTCATCCTCCTACTGCTCCTCCTCTTGCTGATGACGATGGTGCGGTTCACTCTGCGCAGCGGCCCGATCCAGCAGCATCTGAGGGAGCCCCACCTGAGGGAGCACCAGAGGATCAGTCCCCAGCTCCTTAGTTTAGGACATTTTCTTTTGTTTAAACATTTGTAAATATTTATGAGTTTTTATTTCAGAATTTTCTTATTGTGTTTTATATAATTATATTTATATTATTAGATCGCGTTGAAATAATTTATGAATGATTTATATCTAAATTTAAAAAAAAAAATATATATCTATATTTGTAGCGGTTTTAACTTAAAACCGCTACAAATATGTATGTTTGTAGCGGTTATTAGTGTATAACCGCTACAAACATACATATTTGTAGCGGTTATACATAACATAACCGCTACAAACATATGTAGCGGTTTATCTTCAGAAACTGCTACAAATATGTAGGTTTGTAGCGGTTATGTTATGTATAACCGCTACCAATTAGAAAAATATTTTTATATTTAATGTCCAACGGCTTTAATATTAGTAGCGGTTTTATTAGTGTATAACCGCTACAAATATATTTTCGTAGCGGTTATAAAATAATAACCGCTACACATATATATTTGTAGCGGTTTACCTTCATAAACCGCTACAAACACTCAAATCATTTGAATTTTGAAATTTCCCGCCTTTGTTCACATTTGTAGCGGTTATGTTATGTATAACCGCTACAAATTAGAAAAATATTTTTATATTTAATGTCCAACGGCTTTAATATTAGTAGCGGTTTTATATATATAACCGCTACTAATATTCAACAAGTACATTTTGAATTTCCCACCAATTAACGGCTTGAATATTAGTAGCGGTTATATATATATATATAACCGCTACTAATATTAAACGTTGGAATTTCTGTAGCGGTTGGTGTAGCGGTTTAATAACCGCTACAAAATTATAAACGTTGGATTTTCAGAATATAAGGTTCTAGGCATTCGTCATTATCTTCTCACTCATCTTCTTCTCTATACTTTCTTCTCTCTCACTTGTAGCTATGGATAAATCATGGATCAGGTTGCCGCGCAATTCTCCTGAATATTTGTACGGATTAAACAGTTTCTTAGATTTCGCATTCACTCACGCCAGCTGTAACGGCAAGATCGTCTGTCCCTGTCGGAAATGCAAGTTCAAGAAGTGGCATGCACGAAATGTTGTGAAGGAACATTTGCTTGTGAAGCCTTTCCCTGAGGAGTATACGTTCTGGGCAGTTCATGGTGAGAAGGCCGGCATTAGATATGACGAGGCTCTTCCTCGAAGTTCTCAAGTAGGCGTTCAAGTAGATGAAGATGATCCTGTGAATGATGCTGTGCGTGATGCGTTTGGATTTCAAGGCGACAACTTCAACGAAGAAGTGCACGGCTCTGAGCCGGCTTTTATGGGGAATGAAGCAGCTCGGGATTTTTTCAGCTTGATGGATGAGACAGATCGTCCTTTGTATCAAGGTTGTCGCAAATATTCTAAATTATCTTTCTTGATCAAATTGTATCATATCAAGTGCTTGTGTGGGATCACAGATAAGGGAATGTCGATGTTGCTCGACTTATTACAAGATGCATTCCCCGACGCCAAGATTCCCACAACCTTCTACGAGGCCAAGAAGATTATCAACAGGTTGGGGTTGAATTATCAGAAGATTGATGCGTGCCCAAATGATTGTATGCTGTATTGGGGAGACGATTCCAGCAGGGAGACGTGTAAGAGATGTCACACATCGAGGTACAAGACAATTCGGAAGGGGGAAAAGCAGAAGAAGAAACCTGCAAAGATTCTCAGGTACTTCCCTTTGAAACCTCGTCTGCAAAGATTATTTATGTCGTCTAAAACTGCTGAGCACATGAGGTGGCATGCCGTTGATAAAAACGAAGACGGTAAATTAAGACATCCGCGGGATGCAGCTGCTTGGAAAATGTTTGACAACGAATTTCCAGATTTTGCGACTGACCCCAGAAATGTTCGGCTTGCGTTGGCGACCGACGGTTTCAATCCTTTCGGGAATCTTAGCACAAGTTACAGCATTTGGCCGGTAGTCTTAGTTCCCTACAACTTACCCCCCTGGATGTGTATGAAACAAAGCTCTTTCATTATGTCTATGATCATTCCAGGCAAAAAGGCACCGGGCAATGACATCGATGTGTATCTCCAACCGCTTATTGCGGAATTGCTTGACCTGTGGAATGTCGGCTTGGAGACGTACGACGCTCACAGCAAGACTTTGTTCAACATGCGTGCAGCCTTGATGTGGACGATCAGTGACTTTCTTGGCCTTGGCACATTATCTGGTTGGAATGTGCATACTGGGTCGGCGTGTCCAGCTTGCAATTTCGACTCTGACACATTGCGCCTTCCCCACAGCCGAAAGTGGTGCTTTATGGGGCATCGGAGGTTTCTCGATGGAACGCATAAGTTCAGATTGCAACGGAATCGCTTCAATGGGAAACCAGAGAAAAGAGGACCACCTCAGACTTTGTCCGGTACAGATATCTTACAGCAGCTTGAGCATGTTGACTTCGAGTTTGGAAAAAGCGACGATTCAGCACAAACTCGCCAAAAGTCGCGCAGGACTTCGGCGCCTCAGCAGTGGAAGAAGATAAGTATTTTCTTCACGCTTCCATATTGGAGATCTAATTTACTTCGCCACAGTCTTGATGTAATGCACATTGAAAAGAATGTTTGCGACAATGTGCTGTATACGCTGCTTAACGAACCCGGCAAGACAAAAGATCACCTTCAAGCTAGGAAAGATTTACGCGACATGGGAGTTCGTGAAGACGCTTGGCCATATGAGCATGACAGATTTACACCGGCAAAGTTTACCCTCACAAAACCGAACAAGGATGTGTTCCTCGCGACATTGAAGAAATTAAAAGTTCTTGATGGGTATTCAAGCAACATTTCTCGATGTGTCGACTTGCAGGCTCGAAAGGTTGCTGGCCTGAAGAGTCACGACTCACATGTTCTTATGCAGCAGTTACTCCTTCTGGCTATAAAGAATACACTTCCTCCCGATGTTTCCATCGTTTTGGTGGAACTTTGTTCTTTCTTTCGGAAGTTGTGTTCTAAGGTTTTGATCGTTGAGGAGCTCGATCAGTTGCAGTCGAAAATCATTCTTACGCTTTGTCACTTGGAGATGATCTTTCCTCCGTCCTTTTTTACTGTGATGGTTCACCTCACAGTCCACCTCGTTCATGAAACAAAGCTCGCTGGACCAGTACAATATCGTTGGATGTATCCGATTGAGAGGTACTTATTTTAAATATGTGCTTTCATTTATTGTCCATATTTAATGTTTGCTGGTCGTCCTTTTCATCATTTTATATCAATTTTCTCTTATGTACTTCGTAGGTTCCTTGGGAAATTAAAATCTTACGTGAGGAATAAGGCGTGGCCAGAAGGTTCTATAGCTGAAGGCTATATAGGGGATGAGGTGCTATATTTTTGCTCAAGGTATTTTGATGATCTTGAGACGGCTTTCAACCGCCCGCCTCGTGTTGACGATTGTCCGGAACCTGCGCCGACATCAGGAGAATTTATCCCTCATGTTGGTAAACCAGTTGGAGCAACTGAGAACTTCAAACTAACGGCAACTGAGAAGTTCCAAGCACATAGACATGTCTTGATTAATTGCACTCAAGTTGAACCTTTTGTACGGTAAGAATTGTACACTCACATGTTATTCGATCTGTATCTTTCGTAACATTTCTCACTTTCATTTCACTAACGCCTTTCCATTATTAATTGCAGGGAATTCAGAAGTCATGTGAAGCGTCAGCTCAGGATCCGTACACAGACATCCTCGGAAAGTTGATAGGAGGGTCCACAGAGAATTCCCGAGCTGGTTTGCGCGCAGAATACTAAATGACCACAACCCACACTCACCAGATTTCAGAGCTCTCGCAATCGGCCCTCTTGATCATGCAAAACGGTTTACAGCATATAATGTCAATGGTTTTAAGTTTTGCACGGTTTCACGGGATCAAGGATTACAAACACAGAATTCGGGTGTTTATGGCACATTTGGGACAAGGAGTTATGCGAGCAGCAGTGACGCCAACATGCAGTTCGGAGGCGTCCCTTACTATGGCAAGCTTCTTGATGTGGTCGAGCTTAATTATCAGGGCCGTTTCACCATGACGCTGTTCAAGTGTTTGTGGGCAAATACCACTACTTCTCGGGGACTGACAACTGACGACCTAGGGATCACATCAGTCAATTTCTCACGGCCGATTCATACTGGTATTTCTCAAGATGATGAGCCGTATATTCTAGCTTCAGAGGCACATCAAGTTTATTATGTCGAGGACGAGAGGCATATGGATTGGCACATGGTCGTTCATTTAAAGCCAAGAGACCTTTACGACATGGGTGAAGGCGATAACATCGTCTACGAGAGTGGGTCATTTCAGCCAACTGATTTTGAAAACTACTTCCCTGAAGGCGATGACAATTTACCTCTACTGCGGTGAGTTTTTTAAGTCCACGTCATTTGA
Source organism: Inga laurina (assembly GCA_963855925.1). NCBI lineage: Eukaryota > Viridiplantae > Streptophyta > Magnoliopsida > Fabales > Fabaceae > Inga > Inga laurina. The sequence continues at coordinate 46,503,716 of OY979712.1, forward strand.
ATTACATTTTTTAAATTTAATAATACATCAATAACAATAATTTTTCTACAAAATTTCTGTAGGGATGGCGACGATGAGTGATCAAATTTAAAAAAATGCAAAAAATTTCTAAAAATAAAATGTAAAAAAAAAATTTAAAAAAAAAAATTAAAATAATATTAGTAGCGTTTTTTTAACCGCTACTAATTAATAAATAACCGCTACTAAATAATAACCGCTACATTAACCGCTACAAATAGCATTACGAATAATAAACCGCTACAAAAATATACATAACCGCTACTAATTAATAACCGCTACATTAACCGCTACAAATAGTACGGGGATCCCTATAAATACCCTTACTAAAACTCATTTCAAACACTCCCTAATTTCTTTTCACCTTACCTTTCTTTCATTTCCTCTCATTCACAACTTCTTTCGTATGAGTAGAGGAGCGGAATAATTTTATCAAATATGGTAACAAGATTTTTATTTTTTTTTAGAATACTTCTTTCCTTTCTATAAAATTTATTCTAATCATCTTTTTTTCTAGATATATCATAACTGTATCTCATTTTCATCTATTTTTCATACACAATTACATTATATTATAAAACATAATAATTCCTTATTACCTACCTATCCTTAATAATATTATTAATATAAATTTTATACTAATCCTATTCAATTACATTTTCCTTTTTATTTATTAATAGTTAAACTATTGAAAATAAATTATTTAATATAATATTGAAAAAACAGAAAAATATTATTGTATTTTTTAAAAAAAAAATTAAATATTTGTAGCGGTTATTAAACCGCTACTAAATAACGCGCCTTTTTACGACTCAATTTAAATTTTTTGGCGCTAAATTTGAATTTCATTAAATTAGTAGCGGTTTTGGAAAACCGCTACTAATTTCATGAAATTTAAAATTTGTAGCGGTTTTCCAAAACCGCTACTAATTTCATGAGATTCAAAATTAGTAGCGGTTTGTTAACCGCTACAAAATAAAAAATTCTTTTTAGCTCTCAATATAATAATTTTTTATATTTGTAGCGGTTATATAACCGTTACAAATATCTCTGGGTGTTCTAGCGGTTTAAATGAACCGCTACAAAATATGTAGCGGTTATTGTTCATTGAGTAGCGGTTTTAAATAACCGCTACAAAACGGCTTGAAACGTACGATTTCGTAGCGATTTAAATAACCGCTACTAACTTAGTTTGTAGCGGTTGGAACCGCTACTAATACTCATTTTTAACCGCTACTAAATCACGTTTTTTTTGTAGTGTTAGGGCTTATACGTAGTGCACAAATGGATTTATTCTCAATTTTACTTTTTTAATAATTAATGGTTATGGAGATAATTTGACCCAATTTCTCGATTCCTGATTGTGTCATATAATCTTATTAATAATTTATTAAATTTAGCAATCTAAGTTAGAATTTGGGTATTTTAACCGTTAGGATTTTCCCTTAAACCACCCAAAAACCTAGCCAAACTCAATAAAAATTATAGTTAAACATAACCACTTGATTCTGATTGAATGGGCGAGTCTGGTTTTCTCTTTTTTTAATCTGAGAGTCTGATTGATTCCTTAAATATGTAGAAGATTGTAATGTAATTGATTGAAAATACTCAAAATATTACCGCCCTATCAATTTGATTGTGAAATTAATAGAAAGATGATTATGAGTATCATTCATTTATTATTGTTATTAATTAGATTGACAGTAAAAATTGTTTTTATAACATAATTTATGATATACGAAATTAATTTGTGAAGGGAATTTATTTATCATCGTACTTCTCAAAACTCAAACCGGCCGACTATGGTTCTCCCATCCCGTGTTCTCTGATTCTCACCACTTTCCGTCGCCTGAACTTAGCCCTACGCCATGTGGCGGAACGTCGTTTCTCGCCGGGACTGGCTCTCCGTCAACCGAACAGCGCAACTCCTGAAAAGGAGTACTGTCCTTTCCCTCTCCTTCTCCTCTGTTTCGCTAAACCAAACGGTCCCTGACGGCGCAGCAAAACATGTGGATCTTGAGCAAACTGACGTCTCTTTGAGCTTCACGAAGCATCTACTCTTGAAGGAACCGAACAGAAACGTTGTCGTTTCACCACTGTCAATCCAGGTGTTGCTCAGCTTCGCCGCCGCCGGATCTAAGGGTTCTACCCCACATCAGCTTCTCTCCTTCCTCCAGGCCGATCACGTCGATTATCTCAATTCCTCCGCCTCTCATCTCTCCTACGTTATCTTTGACGAAGGCGGCCCTGGGTTGAGTTTCTCCAATGGCGTCTGGTTGGATCAATCCCGAACTTTGAAGCCTTCGTTTAAACAGATTATGGACTCTCATTATAAGTTTGCGCTAACTCAAGGGAACTTCCGAAACAAGGTACAGGCTCACGATTCTCTATTTGCATATATCAATTTTTTATTTGATTCTAAATGTGAAGTCGAACGATTGATTTGTTATTTCCTGAAGAGCTTACGAGCTATTGAGCATCAATGATTTTTTGTTTTTGTTTTTAAAATTTGACCCTAATACTTTTGAAGCATATGTGCGTCGACTTGGTTAATTTTCTCATCTGATTTTGTAATGAATTAGTAACTAATCTAAAATATGTGACTAAATTAGGGTAATCACTAATCAATATCATACTTCCTCCCTAGAAAAAAAAAACAATATCTTATTTCCTCCAATCCATCCCTTTGTTATTATACAAATTTTTAGGAATAGGAAAATAAAAATACTCTCCTAGAATTAAATATTAGACCTATTATCTTTTTTTTTTAAATTATGAAAGTTAAATAAATAAATTAGTCATAATATATTTTATGTATTATTATATTATATTTTAATTTAGAAGTCCCCTAGATTAGTTGAAGAAAAAAATGGAAAAAATAAATATTTTAAAATAATTTATTTAGATTTCTTAATCTTTTTTAAAAAAATCATTTGAGTATTATATTTAGGATAATAATTTTTAAAGACAAAACTTAGGTTGTTTAGTGAGCCAATCATATGCTGCCACATGTGTTATTTACCGATATCAACACTTAACCCCGTTAACCCTCCGTTAATCTACTAAATTTCTTTTTAAAAAATTAAATTAAAAAAAAAAAGAAAAAAAAAGATAAATAAATAACATTTAAACTTTAATATCCTATATCAGTGATTTTTTAAAAGTCTGAGTTGTCAATTATTATACTCTTTTTGTCAATCACATTACTCTTAATAAGGTAATATTAAAATCACTCCTATCTCTTCCTTTAAATAAGGTATTATTAAAATCCCCCATATACAGGAGAGGGGCCTCTCCATTTCCCTTACCATCCACTTCCCTCCACTTCTTTATTCTCACTAAGATTAACTCTAAACGGTTGAGATTCAATATCCTATACAAATTAAAAATTATACATAAAATACGTTAACAAAAGTATAAAGATATGAACAGTTATATCAAATTTTAATGATTTAAATTTATTTATATGCATTTTTGTTATTTAATATTATAATAATATTTTTATAAAATATTAAATCTCAACTATTCAGAGTTAATCTGACGATGAGAATAAAAAAGTGGAGGGAAGTGAATGGTAAGAGAAATGGAGAGGCCATCTCCCACGCTCCCCTCCGCTCTATCGAACCAAACATAGTATTATTGTGAACAGAATGAATTTAGAATTTTAAAGTTTAGTTGACATTTTTTTATCTTTTCGGGGGCAGCTGCATTAGGGTAGGGCGACCGGCCAAGAGGATTGGCGGGCAAAGGATGATTATACGAATTCTTTGCTACGATTCAACACAGGGAAACAAAAATTTAACTTTCTCCAGTATCATCAAAAGATGTGAGTTTTGCGCGAGAATGCTTAAAGTCAATTGTTTCTGAGATTGGGGGGTTTTCTTGATCATACTGGTAGCCTTGCTATCTTCTGTGTATAATTTTTTATGGTCAACAGGGCCATCACGATACAGTTTTCATCGATCAAAAATAGGATTTCTTTTTCTCAATGTTTTCTCATGATTGGATGGCTGGGTATCGTTGCTTTCATTTCAATATACAGTCTTTGGTTCCATGTCGCTCTTATGCAAAGCCAATAAATGAAATGCTTCCTGATTAGGTCACACACAGACATATACACACACGTAAGCAGGATTTTGGAGTGGGTTTTTTTGATGGAGAGGATTATCTGGAATTTATAATGCCCCTCTTTCCCAGCATGAAGCAGGATGCTGATGGTTATGGAGATGAACATGATACTTGACCTAAGATAATCCCTCCGGTCCATAATACAGGGCACTTAAATTATATGATGGAAAACAAGAAATGATAGTTAAGTCATTTAATATGTCCTAAAATATAAATTTTTTTCACGTTTACCTTTCTTGAGAAATATGTTTAATTGCATTGGTAATGTTATTTTAGAGAGAGGAGATATAATGAGTGGGATGGGTAAAGTTGGAAAGTGAGTATTAATCACAAGGGGAAAACAGGAAAACAAGGATTAATTAAAGTGAAAGTGACTTATATTTTGGATTATGAATCTCTTCTAGAGGTGTCATATATTGTGGACTGGAGGGAATACCTTAATTAGTGTGTTATTCTTATTTGAACAAAGGAATTATTACTACTACTACTACTACTATTATTAAGTGATTAAGAAACAACCAACTAATGAGATGGTGGTTATAATTTTCAGGCTGCTGCTGAAATGTCCCAACAAATTAATTCATGGGTGGATTGCCACTCAAATGGCCTTATTGGAGATGTTATCAAGGAGGGGTCTCTTGGCCACTTTGATAGAGTTGCCTTTACAGATGCACTATCCTTCGAAGGTGAATGGTTGCACAAGCTTCTTCCATTAAAAACTAAAGACTATGAATTTCATTATCTTAAAACTGATGGGAAATCTGTGATGGCTCCTTCCATGACTACCAGCCGCAACAGGAAGAAACATTTTTTTAGGCTTTGTGATGGTTTCAGTGTCATTGGCCAACCTTATAAGGCGGAGAATCGTAGTGTCACATTTTATATCTTTTATCCATCTTCAAAAGATGGACTGCCTACATTGATTGAGAGGTTTGGTTCGGAATCTGGCTTCTTGGACAAACACCTTCCTGAAAAAAAACCAGTAAGAGTAAACGATATTAGGATCCCAATGTTTAAGTTCTCTTACGAATTCAAGTCTTCTGATTTGTTGGAGGTGCTAAGGCTAACAATGCCATTCCCTGAAGGAGAATTAGCTGAAATGGTAGATTCTGTTGATCGTGAAACACCATCTCTTTTAAACATATTTCAAAAGGCTTTCATTAGAGTAGATGAACGAGGCACAAGAGTTACAGCAGTTGATACCATGACAACGCTTGAAGCAAATGAAGAAGGCATGACAACGCTTGAAGCAAATGAAGAAGGCACAGAAGCTGAGGCAGACGTTGTAGTTGATCGCCCTTTTCTGTTTATAATTAGGGAAGACATAACTGGAGCAGTGTTGTTTGTTGGGCAGATGGTCAATCCTCTTTATCAATAATTTGTTTAATTACGAGGTATATATATGGATTCCAGTGGGTCTCATATTGGTGAGATAAGGAATATATAGGGTTATCCATTAAGGATATTAAACAAGAATAATTATCCATTAGATTTTGATTTATTATATTATTATCTCATTTTGGATTTAGATTTGAATATTGAATTATTATTTTATTAATTCCTACGCAGGGTTCTCAATTGTAATTAGCTTTAATTGATTAGTTAATAAAAGAATTCATTTCCCTCTGAATATTCTCTCACCTCCTTCTGTTCGTCTGATTTCCCCCTCTTTGTTGTCCTCCTTCATATAATCTCTATCTCCTCCCCTTTTCCCAACCTATTTTACATCAATTCTGGCATCAAAGCTAGTTCCCTCTATTGCATTCACTGTCCAATTTCCCAAAAGGAAAAAAAAAAAAACACTCTTTTGAATCAGCCAAACACACCATAAGAACAGTCCGACAGCCTCTGTCATATCATACCACCGTCAGTCGTGAGTGACAGCTAAGTTTGGATACATTTCTGAAGAAATTAGTCCAGTGAGAGTTATTTGAGAAGTAAGCTATAAGTCTGTGTGTTTGGTATTGTTTATTAGGGTTAATAAATATTTATTATGTAAATCGAGATAAAACCCTTTCACATATTTACTTTATATACCGTAAATCACGATTTATAAGTATTTATTACCCAAAACTAAGTTATCCCCAATTTTTATTATTGGAAAATAATTTCTCTTATAGCTGTTGCTGTAGGCTGATAAATTTTCATAAACATTGCAAATGTCGTTTGTGAAGTTAAAAATGAAAATTACTCGAGAGCTTTTGGCTTTGAAAGTTTCCTAAAATGACTCTTGGTTTTCCAAGAGCTATAAGTAAACATGCTCATTGAACTCCTATGATATCGAGTGGGAAAATTACAGTCTGGTTTCAAGTAAAAAAATAAAAATAAAAAAATGGTCATTTAAAATTTTAAAATGAAAAAATGGTCCTATTCATAATTCTAGAGGCATCATTGACAAATTTTTAAGACTATTTTTTTATTTTGAGATTTCAAGAGACTATTTTTTTATTTTTTCTTTGTCTGTGACCTAACTGTAATTTTCCCATATTGATTCAATCAAATTAAGCAGACATGTGCCTATGTCCCAAGCAAACAATGAAAAAAAAATTTGATGTAGAAGAGAAGGGTAAAAGGGAAAGGGAGAGATTGAAGAGACCATCAACCGTATTACGGTAATCATCCAAGCCTTTAATACTAGAGAAGTAACAATTTGCTGCCATAAGAAGACGACACATTGGATCGACATTGAAATTATAAAAATAAAGAAGCCGGAAATTGCATGTTAACTGCTCGTTCTAAACCACAAATATATGTCAAATATCGCAGTCACCCGCTATGCTACTGGGGGCAAAAATACACAATGGACGTGCAAGTGAACTGCTAAAAGAGCATATCAATGAAAACAAAAAAGGAAGTAGGTTCTGCATTCGCACACTTAAAATTCCAACACGCATCAACCCATGACGCTCCAAAATTGCTTCCATTAGTTGCCAAAGCGACTCCTTCCCCATGAGGGGATCCTGGGCCCACCTCCTCCATTGCGCTGCACATTATTATTCGGCCTTGATACACCTCTCATTCTTTGCTCCTGCTGCTGTTGCTGACAAGGCCGGGCCTGCTGTGAACAAAAACAGAAATTCAACAAAATTCCCGGCTACACAGATCACTGAGGCTTTGGTTCTTTTAAATGAGCTAGAGAACCTCAAATTGCATTAGCATCTGGTGACACTATGGTCTATGAATGTAAATAAACAAGTGGAAAGAAGATGCCAACAACACTACACAGGAACCCTTGCGCCTCAGTTGTTCAGGTCCATTTCTTAGTTGCAAAATAAGATCACATACAAAGAACGCACAAATGCCCATTATGTCTAGTTATCCGTTTATTCATCATAAAGGAATTTCAGCTAATCATGAATGACATTTATTGCAAGTGTCCTCTCCTTTGTATGTAAGTGTAACATGTATAAACTTGAAACCAGAAATAATTAATGTAAGTGTCCGCTGGCAGCCCTTCTCTGACCCGTTGGTACCCCAAACCTGTAGCCAAAAGAAAAAAGAGATGATTGAAGAGTATAAACACAATGCATTGAAGATACTTCATCAAGAGCTTCAAGCAGAATCTAAATGCCGAGCACCATGAACCATCATTTGAAAATGATCTGGATTTCGATTAGCACCCAACAATTGTTGTGTCACACTTTACAGTTCAGTAATGGGAACTCTCAAGTAGTGTGAACCTTCGCGGTACAGAACTGAAAACTTCACAACACTATCATGCAGTAGACCATTGAAAGAATCCCCAAGGCTTTTGTCCAAGAAAAAAAAGGCCCCAAGGCTACCAACCCAGTCTTAACCTCAAAGATCAAACCCACTGCCAAGTAGTGGCCACAAATTTATCTGCAGTGACCAGGGCACAATTTTCCTCACCAGAAAACATTGAAAGTCACATCTGCGGAGTACTAAGATAACTTGAACTCAATCACAAATAGAGAGCAGCACCATCCCCCACAATATTTATGAAACCTAGAAGTACTCCCCATTGATTTACTTGATTGTGTACCAAAACACTTTACTTCATAGAGAGAGGTCCCAACAAAGGATCTCCTGATTCTTGCCCGTAAAAAAGAATTTCTTATTCTATAATGAAGAAAAAAACCATAAAGTTTTTTGGCCAGTGGACGACAATATCAACAAATGAAGAATCCGTCAACATGAAATGCAAAAGTGGCAGGTTACAATTTATGAAAGGGTTTGATTAAATAAATGATCCCATTGGAAGTGCATGCAACCCGTAGCATCATCTCACAACTTGGAACCGTTATTATATTGAAGCAGGGCACATTTAATGTGAATGGATACACCAGCAAGAATCACAAACCAAGAGCAAGGAATACCAACAGCCAAAGAAGAAGTAAGTAACAACTCTCACTCAAAATGAAGGCAGGAGTCTAAGGGAGTAACCATATATGCAATAATATCATGGGATCATCACTTCAAAACGACTAGCAAAAAGTCTTCGATAGATGGTTTAATGCCACAGTAATTTATATTGCTTCTAATCAACAGAGTTGTTTTTCCTTGGGAACCAGCCACTAAAAAAGCACCCCGTGTGTCGGGACTTTTGAACTTATCTGATGGTTACCTTCTTCAAACTTTGGGAAATTTACTTCAACAAACAACCTTAACATATCTCTTCTGGCATCAGGTTTCTAGTCAACTGGATCCATGGAACTTATACCCAGAAAACTCAATGACTTAACTTCAATTCTCTAGCATGAATATCCGTACTGACAATAGATTTAAGTCAACTCAAACTGTGAAGGGAGTTTGCAGAACAATAATGTGATTATAATGCAATCATTCAATTCAGAAATCTCATTAACAAGGGGCTGATTACCGCTCATCATGCAAAACTGGGTCCTTTTGCAGATAAAAAAAATCACAAAGGCACATCTATGATGTCATCACTATAACAGATGGGCCAAGTTTTACCTGCAATAAAAAAATTGCAACCATTGACATCAACAACACAATATATGTTCTAGAGTGCAGTGCTCGCGCCAAGTTCCTCTTCCATGCTATCATTCAGAGAGAAAAAGGAAAAAAAAAGGTTAAAAACTAATACCTTGCTTTATCCTGGTTAGCGTCCCTACTACGATTTGAAAGCTCTATTGCGTAAAGGAGCAACTGCAGCTTTTTGTTCCATCATAGCTGCAGCAGGAAATTGGTTTTCCTGGAAATTTGATCTTCTCTTAGCAAGAACTCCTATCACAATTCAGGATATCCAAATAATTTAAGGAAGTTATTAAGAATAACAGCAAAAAAAAATGATAGAATTTTAGGACAGAGGGCACCTCCAATGCTTGGTTTGAGACATTCAACTAAATCTTATCTTGTTCTAAGGGATAATTAAGGTGCTGGAACGACTCATCAAAAGTTCGCATCTCAGTATCACGAGCCATCCAATTGGCACATGAATTGCCACTACAAAACATATGGACTGAAATGAATTCTTTCTAAAACTTTTTTTGTCAATAAAGATTGAATACTCTTAATTTCTGGATTTTTTATTTTCGATATTTTCAATATAATACGGCAAGCATGTCTTTTTCAATGTTTGTGTAATATCTTAGCGTCTTGTTCTCGTTATTGTCAACTCTGTGGGCCCATCACCCCTCATTGCTTTAAAACGGGTTTAGAAGGGAGGTATCCAAACCCTTATAAGAAGTCTTTCATTCATCGTCTCAGCCGATGTGAGACATAACACTCCACCTACCTTTAGGCCTCCCAAGTCGATTGGCTCTGATACCAATTCTAACATCTCAGTGCTTCACTCTCGATGCCTCCCCAAAGGTGGACAATATCGAGAGCAAGGTGCTGCGATGTTACAAATGGTATCAGAGTAGATTCGAGTCAATGTGTCAGTGAGGATGCAAGGCCCAAAGGGGGTGGGATGTTATGGCCACATCAGCTGGAAAGGGGAACAAAAAGACTTCTTATAAGGGTCAAGATACCTATCATCTCGACGCGTTTTAAATCTGTGAGGGGCGATGGGCCACAAATCGAACAATATAGAGAGTGAGGTGCTGGGATGGTACAAATGGTATCAGAGCTAGGCTCTGTTGATGTGGGTTAATGTGCCAGTAAAGATATTGGGCCTAAAGGTGGGTAAAGTTTTATAATGGTATCAGAGCAATTGGCGGGTATGTTACAACTTGCGTCCATGTTGAGCTTAAGAAAACCGACGATAAGTATAGCAGCAGCATCACAAAAAGAATGATAGAATTTTAAGACAAAGGGCACCTCTAATATCTGGTTTGAGACATTCAACTAAATCTTGCCGAGTTCCAAGAGATAACTAAGGTGCTAAAATAGCTCATCAAAAGTTTGCATCTCAGTATCATGGTCCTCATTCAATGCATGCTAGGCCAACCAATTGGCACAAGAATTGCCACTACAAAATGCATGAACTGGAATTGATTCTTTCTAAAACCTTTTGGTCACTGAAGACATAATACTCTTAATTTCTGGATTTTCTATTTGCGGTGTTTCCAACTCTTGTATTATATGGCAAAGATGTTCAGTGTCACTCTCAATTTGGATATTTTCATCATATCTTTTTTTAAAGCAGCTTCTATTCCTTCATTCAGTGCTAAGAGCTCTGCTTAAAAACTATTCTTCTTTAGTGTTATATGTTGATAGAACCCCTTGACTAGTCCCCATTCCTATTCTTGAATAGACCAATAATATCAACCATAAACATATCTTTTTCAATGCTCTTGTAACATCTCAGTATCTCATTCTCGATATTGCCAGCTTTAGGCGACCTTCACCCCTCACGGTTTAAAACGGGTCTAGAGCGGAGGTATCTAAACCCTTATAAGAAATCTTTCATTCCTCGTCGTCGATGTGAGACATAACACTCCACCCATCTTTGGGTCTCCTAAATCAATTGACTTTGATACCAATTCTAACATATCATTGCCTCACTCTCGATGCCCCCAAAGGTAAACCATATCGAGAGTGAGGTGTTGGGATGTTACAAACGGTATCAGAGCTAGGTTTAGGTTGATATGGGTTGATGTGGCAGAAAAGTTGCTGGGCCTAAAGGTGGATAAAGTTTTATAATGGTATCAGAGCCAATCAACTGGGATGTTATAGATTACGTCCACGTTAAGCTTAAGAAAACCAACATTAGGTATAGCACTAGCAATACAAAAAGAATGATACAATTTTAAGACAGATGACACCTCTAATGTCTAGTTTGAGACATTCAACTAAATTTTATCGAGTTCCAAAAGATAACTAAGGTGCTCGAACGGCTCATCAAAAGTTTGCATCTCAGTATCATGATCCTCAATCAGTGCATGCTAGGCCAACCAATTGGCACATGAATTGCCACTACAAAACACAGGACTGGAATTGACTCTTTCTAAAACCTTTTGGTCAATAAAAACAGAATACTCTTAATTTCTGAATTTTCTATTTATGTTGTTTTCAACTCTCATATTATATGGAAAAGATGTTCATTATCACTCTCAATTTGGATATTTTCATATCCATATTCTAAAGCAACTTCTATTCCTTCTTTCAGCGCTAGGAGCTGTGCTTGAAAATTATTCTTTTTTAGCACTATAAGTTGATCCCCTTGATTAGTCCCCATTCCTATTCCTAAATAGACCAACAATACCAAAACCCAAACATATTTTTTTAATGCTTATGTAAAATCCCATTGCCTCGTTCTCAATATTATCCGTTTTGGGGCCCATCACCCCTCACTCTTTTAAAACGGGTCTAAGAGGAGAGGTATCCAAATCCTTATAAGAAGTCTTTTATTCCTCGTCTCAGTCGATGTGATACATAACACTCCACCCATCTTTGGACCTCCCAAGTCGATTGTTCAATGCCTCACTCTCGATGCCTCCCCAAAGGTGGACAATATCAAGAGCGAGGTGCTGTGATATTACAAATGGAATCAAAGCCAGGTTCGGGTCAATGTGCCAGCGAGGATGCTCGGTCCAAAGGTGTGTGGGATGTTATATCCCACATTGACTGGAAAGGGGAACAAAAAGATGTCTTATAAGGGTCATGATACCTATCATCTCTACGTGTTTTAAAGTTGTAAGGGGCGATGTGCCACAAATAGGAGAATATCAAGAGTGAGGTGCTGTGATGTTACAACTAGTATCAGAGCCAGGTTCGAGTTGATGTGGGTTGATGTATCAGTGAAGATGCTGGGGCTAAAGGCGGGTAAAGTGTTATAATGGTATCTAAGCTAATCGGCTAGGATGTTAGAGTTTGCGTTCACGTTGAGTTTAAGAAAACTAATGTTAAGTGGGGTCCAGACCACCGCATTTCTCATTTTTTCAAATTCGAGATCATGAGCCTTGTCTAGTCGATGAGGAAACATACTCAAATCATACCAATAAAATCCTTTTTTAAATGTGTGGACCTCTTCAAAGGATAAGGACTTAAAGCCATATCGAATTAAATATGTGAAATGCTTTACAGCATAATCATATTGTTCTTTATCTATAAAATACCTAATTATCCTAAAATGAGTTAAAACTGTACTCGAACTTTTATAGCCTTTACACTTTACGTACTTTCTTAAGATGTGTTCAAAATAGTTCCCTGATTTCAAACTCTGAGCTAGTAAAGCTTTTATAGAACCAAATTCAGAATATCCGGAAGAAAATGGCCTATCCAAATATCTTCTCCAGAAGCACATATGATATATATATATACTACTTTTACACAACAGTAATCTCTGTCAAAGGTGAACTTGATGCAAACAAAAAGCCATGCAAACATATCATGACTTTAAAACATATGAAGGGAGGTATCCAGATTCTTATAAGGTGTCTTTTGGTCCCTTCCAAAGCCAATGTGAGACATAACACTCCACCCACCTTTGGGCCTCCCTAGCCGATTGGCTCTGATACCAGGCTCTGATACCAATTATAACATCAAAGTGCATCACTCTCGATACCACCCCACAGGTGGAAATATCGAGAGCAAAACGCTGGGATTTTTATCGGTTTAGATTTATATAAATCGTTGATGCATTAATTGGCGCCTTTCGTAGTTGGAATGACTGCAATATTTTTTTTGGGTCAACAAAATGGCTGCAGTATTAGTGAAGTGTGACATGTGATATCAGTGCTATCAATTGAAATTGATATGCCTGTAGTATATTGAAACCTTAAAATTGGAAATAGCCCCTCAAATGACTTTATGCGGTTAAGGATAATAATGTTGAGCCTTTTCTAATCTAGCTCTAATATTAATTCCACAGTTTCAATCCGCACAATTAATGTAGCAAGTTACACATTTGATCTTATTATAAAGCACTTCTATCTTTTGGTGTAATCCTAATAAAATAATTAGCTATCATATTTATCAATTTATTTTTCAATTTAGAAATTAAATCATGTGATAATGATAGCTAGGTTCCATAATATGCTCTTTAAAATATACTTCAACATGTATAACTTTTCTTTCAATTTTATTTATTTCCTTTGTTGAATATAACTTTATAAAATTTATACCATTTTTGGTAATCATACATTCATAAGTACTTTTAATAAATAAAGTTCAAACATAATCACAATTGTTAAAGTCATTTGTGAAAAAAACATCCAAACAGAAATCTCAATTAAGGACCTTTAACTAACGGCATTTTTATCCAATATCACTTATACAAATCATGATTACGATTATCCACCTCTGATCCAAATAGATACTACTTCTACTACATTTATTTATTTTATTCTTTCTCTTCTATAATCCTCTTTATTACAATAACTACTCCCTACGGTTCTTTTTATAAGAACTTAAAATTAAACTTGAATTGACTTGATCCTTTTTATAATAGCCTCAAAAAAGTTGTCTCAATATTTAATGAGTTTTTTTCATTTGTGCTCTTCATTAATTATATATATTGTATTAAAGGATTAATGATACTTATATTTACTTTATTTCTCTCTTATTTAAATATAATGGTTGAATGGGGGCATAATTTAAGCTTTTAGAAGTCGTTTATACAGCAAAGCGACCTTAACACCAGGGTATCGAAGCCGCTGAAAGTGAAAAGCGACCTAAATATATCTTTGTAATCCCTGATCAAAGTCGCTTATAAAGAAAAGTGACCTAAATATCTCAAGACAGATGTGGCTTTTACTGAAAAGCGACCTAAATGTGTCTCTCTCTTTACCATCACATTATAGGCACGCGAGTGATTATGTGTTGCAACAACCACTCGGTTGGCACTTGGGGCTCTTATTCCTGTTTCGTTTTCTCATCTAACAGTTCGTTTTTAACACTCTTTTTTTTTTTTTTATTTAAATTTATTACCGCTTATAATGTGCAAGTCAGAGACAATCAAGCTTTTAAAACCTTTTTCTAACAATAGACTTTTTAAAACCATTTTTTTCCTTTTAATCTGAGAGAAGAATAAAATAGTATTATTTGTTTAAAAAATTGTGCTTGTTTTATGACTAATTTTTTATTTTTATTTTACCATTATTAACATTATTAATCACAATCATTGATAACATATGCATAATATGATATAATCAAACGTGATTATAATATAATAAAAGCTTATTAAAAAAATATTATAATAGTATAAAAAAATGAATAAACTATGCTTAATTTTTTGTTTATAGTTGAAGATTTCAAATTACAACCTGTTTTTTTTTTTCAATTCAAAGATTAGATAGCATTGTTTATTAATAAAAAAATTGGTGTATAGCAACAATACATTCAACAAAGTTAAAATATTTATTACTAAAGCTTAAACAAACTACATACCCTTAATCATTCTTCTGTAAATGATTATGTGTTTCTCATGTTTTACGATCATTATATAGGCACGTGATTATGTGTTGCTACAACCATCTTAGTTGGCACTTGGTACTCTTATTCCTTTTTTCTCAAGTGGTTCTTTTTAACACTCATTTTTTAAAATTTATTACCGTTTGTAATATGTATGTCGTCTTCCATTTTTGAACAATCGAGCTATTAAAACATTTTTTTTTTCTTATTAACTGAGAGGAGCATGAAAAATTAAAGTATTATTTATATCTATTATAATACCCGCAGTAACACCGTTAATTCATATGATTCAGCCGCTTGAGAAGGAGATACACTTTCAGTTGAATTCTACTCTGGGAAAACTGTTACATGTTTATGCTGCTAATCAAATGGAACAAATCAGATATGGACAGAAATCCTGCAAAACAGCAACAGTTATGCCTTTGCGCTTGATTAATGATTCCCATCAACATTCTCCTTAAATTACCAGCAGTGTCACACATGTTAAAGTGATCAATGACCTTGTAGAAATGGTCACAAAACCCACGTGCATTAAAAAAAATAATTACATACGGATGGAAACCCATTACAATACTGGAAAGATTTAGTTCAGACTTGAGCGGCAAGTGACTCACTTGTGTTTGGGATAATGGTGGGAAAAATGACTTATTGTGATTCTGACTTATTAAAAATGAATTTATAGAAAAGTCAGTTTGTGTAACATGATTTATGTTTGAATGAGCGATTGAATAAGTGATTTTCAATAAGTCAAAACTTGTTTAGATTGACGATAGTATAAGTGTTTTTTAAAAAGTAAAAACTTATTTGGATTGACAATTACATTAGTGCTTTTATGTTAATTATAAGAAAACAAGATATTTAAAATTCAAAATAAGTGAAAAAAGTGAAGTTAGAAAATGTGATGCCAAAATACATAATTTCACAAAAAAATATTATATAACTGTAAACACCCTATTTTGTCCTAACCCAACTCAAAAATAATATAAAAAAAATAAAAAATAAAAAATCTTACTTAATCCTGATACATCTAAATTAATAAGAAAATGACATTGATGATGATTGGATTGTTTGAAATTTGAAAAATGATCATCATTAATGGTGATTGTCTTGATCTTAGGGTTTTGTAGTAAATGGAAACAAATTTCAAAATAATTCATCTCATTGATGTTATTTGATATTCGGATTAGGGAATTTAGTGTAAAGTCATTGTAGATGAAAAAATAGAAATTAAAAAAAAAAAATCTCTCATTCATAGGTTTAAATTAGGAAATTGCTTGTAGGAAAAATATAACAAAAAACAAATAAATAAAAAAACGAAAATTAAAAACTATATCATATGTGATGTATAAACGATATAAAAACTATAAGGCATTTACATATAATTTTCTTTGGGGTTAAATTAATTTTTATATAATACATAGATTAGCGTAATTTCTTAATTCGCATGTTGTTGAATAATTAGAATCTATTCCTGATAACCATTCTTTCGACCAAAAAAAGCCCATGCAATAAGTAACCTGATGGGGCTTTTTCAAAAAGTCATCATATCGGGCTTTCAGTTTTTCAGAAAAAGCTCAGCCAAACACTTTAGACTTATTAGACAAAAACTATAACCCCCTTTGTAATTATATCTGAAATACGTGATTAAAATGAAATAGAGACCAATAATAATCAAAACTCATTTAAAATCCCATCCTTGAAATAGGGTTTTCAAAAATACCTTTTAAAATCTAATTAACTGGTCTCATATTCACATTTTGAATACAATTACTATGCGAAGATAAATCACATTCATATAAATATCAGAGTGCACAATATAATCATCCCGGCAATCCCGGGTACATACCTTCGCTAAAGATACATGGGCATAATTGCCCATTACAATTCTTCAAATGGGGATTACACAATCTAATCTCAAATTCATAACCATATATTCAACCGAATCATATACAGTCTTAACAACTCATTGATAACCAACTACCAACTCTCATCTCAAAGGAGTCCTAGCCGCTCCCTCCACGAGCCACTTGCCCTGTCTAAATTGTTGGTAGGAGAGGGTGAGATTCGAGAGAATCTCAGTAGGGAAACATTATCAATATGCAGGCAAGATAAGTGTTTAATGCATGACATGCTTGCATCACATAACTCATGCACACATACAATGACAAATCTATAAGCTCAATGAGTCGAACGATACACATATGGCCATAGCATATATTGAAACATAGCTTTAAATCATTCATACATGTTCCACATAATCAAGCAAAGCAATAACATGCATCAACACATTAATACAGTTATTAGAGCATGCAGGAGAGATAAGTTCTTTACCTCCAGTCTTTTCTCCTCGATTTGCGTACCAGCAACTCGGGGCTTCACATTCGATCCTACAATGTCAAATGTACTATTTAGACACTTCCATAGTGTTTCTGTGGGTTATATGAGGCTATATTGAAAATTTACTAAAATATCCCCAGGGACCCCGCCGGGCCTCGCCGTACCCAGTCCGGCTGTACTTTTCTTGAAATTTTGACATGGGCTATTCTGACATATTTTCGCCCAAGGAATCCATTTCCGGACTCAGAATTATCAAATTCAATGTCAATTTACAAATTTACCCTTGGCAGCCCCACTTTAAGGGTTTCAGGGGCGTTTTCGTAATTATGCTTTTTCGGCCTTTTCCGAAAAAGTGACCAACTGTAACCCCACCTAATTTTCACTCCTGAACTCAATGGAACCATCAAATCATTGAAAATCCAACTCTAAGACCCATTTATATCCATAACCGAAATATACAAGTACTCCGGGGAAAATTGGGGTTTTTCGGTTTCGGCTCCGTAAACGTGTTTCTTTCTACTCCTAACCACTTTATTAACCATTACATTAGGTTACAACTAAAATTAAGACCCAATTTGGGCAACATAACCCCTAGGCCAACCCATTTTCCAAATTTACAAACAAAGACAATCCGGTGAAATTTCACCGATTAAATCAACCACAGCAGCCAGAACAATTAAAGATTGAAGTTTCGGAAGTTACCTCAAGCTCCCTCTGGCTTTTACTCAATATGGCTGAACCCTAGCCCCTTTTAAACAGAAAAATTATGCTTCAAGTACCTTAATCCATGTAGAAGAGAAGCTTAGGAGAAGGATTATACGCGTTAGGTACGAATTCACCGAAGAAATCGACCTACCTCGCGAGTTTTCTCCTTCCTTCTCCCTATTTTCTCCAAGCTCTCTCTCACATTTTTGTTTCTGAAATGACGTCAGGAAATGGCTGATGAAGATGGAGGAATTGCTTTTAATTCCATGCTGATGTCATATTTTATTTTGATGATGTCATAATTCCCATTTTCGGATTTTTTGCCCAAACTTTGAAAAATCATAACTAATTCTAGAAAATTCGAAATAAGGTGATCCCAAAGCCAAATGAAAGATATTTAAGTCTTATTTATAGGAAAAATATGTAACATTACTAGAAATCACCACACAAATACAGAATTACACAAATTTCATCACTGCTCCAAAACAGAGTCCATTTTCGACCTCAAACTTTAGACAGTCATATCTCCTAGTTCCCAAAATGAAATGGCACAAATTATATGTCCATTTTGAAGCTTGGGATGTGAAATTTAAGATTGGAAAGTTTCATAATTTTCTGACATCATTTGCCTAGTCAAAACATCCACATGAGAAGACTGCCCAGAATAGAGTTTCACTGGACAGAATTTCAGATTTTGCATCTTTGCTTCCAATGGTTTCGTTTTCATACCAAACATCATTCCCACATAAATTTTCACAAGGAATCCATTGGAAATACTAAATCAATCAAATTCACATCTCATTGACATGTTTTCACAACAATCTCAACATGTCAACACAATTCACATTTCAAAACCTAACATTGCAACATTTCCATTCCAAAGTTCCAAACCAATTTCAATGACATCAAAACACACTATGACACCATTTCCAACACAATACCCCATTCAATTCTTCCCTTTAATCTAAGTCAATTTGGATGTTAATCCACAATTGAACTCAAATACAGGGTTTCGGCGCTGCTCACAACACACACGAATCATATTTGAGTGCTAAATCACATCATCTTCTCCAAAAGGGTTATTTATCACTAACCACATCCACTTTTGGAGTCATTAACCCTTAATCACAATTTGGAATCTTGCTAAATCGGGGCTTGGCAATCCACTAATCTCAGGCTTATTTTCTAGCCCCGAGTCTCAAAATTCGGGGTATTACAAAAACGGGTTTATTTAGCTCAAATAAGCTAAACCAAACACTCACTGAAACAAGTTTGACGGGTGAAGCCAATTTATAAAAGGCTATAACGTACCTAGGGTTCATATCTTATATACGAATAACCACGAAGATATGTCATATAGAATACGGATGTCAAGATTATTTCCATTTTTTAATTCAGTGGGCAGATATGTCTGTAATATGCAAGATAAAAACATGAATATGGTGAATTGGGAGGTTCACATACTTCCGTATGCACTCAGTATAATGTGTATGAAGATAAATATTTACCGTGAGGTAATGATAAAGCTGGATATTCACAAAAGATTCATAAATCATTTCTTAGGACCTAGAGCAGAACATAAAGGAAGGGAAATAACGCGAAAAATGGGGGAGTTCAGTCTTTTGGTTAGTGAAGTGAGTTTGGGAAACTAAGTGAGCGTTTGACAATTATCCAATCCTAGGTTTTAAATCTAAGTTTGCGTAAATTGAGATAAAACTCCTATCACACACTTATCTTATAAATTGTAAAAGTTATTTTCAAAAACTATTTCAAACACACACTAATGGCTTCTTGAAAGTCCAGTGGCTTTTGTTCTGTGTTGTGTGGACAGAAAATGAAGTTCAACAATAAGCGTTCAAATCACCAAGTAGTTACTTACCCCATCTTTTTTCTCTTTTTTTTTCTTCTTAAAATCTCATCTCCACCCTCAAATTTTTTTAAAAAAAGGTCCACATTTTATGTTTTATAAAACTATTATTTTAAACATAAACAAATGAACTTAAACTGTTAAAACATGATTCACATAATTCATAACTGTAATACAAAAAAATTAATATAAAAAGTAATTTATAAAATACTATAATCATAGTTTTAAAAACCATTAAATATGAACCATCCATTTTTTGATCTAAGGGTGGAGATGGGAATCTGAAAAGAAAAAGAGAAAAATGATTATGAAAGGATCCTCTTCCATGCTTAGAACAATGGTGATTAGCAGGATTGGCTCAAGATTAGGCTCATGGGGGTCTGTAGATATTATTATTTCCTTTGTGTATCCTGTTGTTTGATGGAAAGTACGCAGAAAAAGGCGGCAATATCATTCTCATTGATAGGAACTGAGCTTGTGAGATTGCATATTACCATGCTATTTGAGTCCTAAACAAATAATATGGATCGTAATAATCAGCAAATTAATTTAGTAGTAGTAGAAGAAAGCAAACAGGCATACCTAAAATTAATATTGAGCATAGTTGCTGATCATATGTAGTGCACAATTGATTGATAGTTGCTCCTTGTAACATTGAAGTGAGGTGCACAAATTACTAAATTAAATAGCAACAAATTAACAGTCAAACAAAACACACACAAAAAAAAAAAAAAAAACAGAATCATACTTCAAATATTACTAGTCATGAAATGATTTTTTTTGTACCAAGAATATTATTAGAAAGACAACATTGGAAGAAAAACACTTTCGAGTATCATCACGACGCATCAATAAAGAAAGCTTGCCAATTAATTCATGTTATGAAGATGGGTTATACCTTCAAACTAACACCAAGGAAACGACAATCAAATAACACTGTAGAATAGAAGTTTTCGTGTTGTATGCTGCTCCAAATCCAATTCTAGCTTCCTTATAGCTTTTAAATATCTGCAGACAGAAACAACAGAAAATATTACTTAGTTCTAGAAAGGGGAAAACAAGTAAAATTTGAAGTTTGGTTCTATTTCCGTTGTGTAACAATGCTACAATAAAGACGCTAATTTGTATGGGAGTAAAGGTCTGACACAATTTTTACCCAAAAAAAGGTCTAAAACAATGGTCAATGATCTTAGAATCTTACTCTATTAATTTCCAAATTACTGACTTCTTTTTCAAGCCATCACCGTGCAAGCCGCCTCTAAGTTTCCTATGCATCTCCTAGAAATGTCCAAGATGGAACCATATGAAATTTTCTAAAAACTCTGACAGCCAGAAATAAATAAGAACAATGATAACTTACTGATTTGAGAACAGATATGGCATTGTGGCCAACAAAACTGCATCATTCGCAGTTTTTATAGCTTCATCTAGAGTCACCAAGTCCTTTTTAAGTAGTGAATCAATATCAATTTCTGTGTACCACAAATCAATAGTGAATAGCAAGTGGTCAGAAATTTTACAGGCATTTTGGCAATCTGAGAATGTAATTATACTTTTCTCTCTCGTTGGTAAACAAAAACAAAAAATTATACTTTTTTTCTCTCTATTTACCTCAAAAATTATTTTTCATCAACTTGCAATAATAACAATAACAATGTCATTGACTAATAGTCTAAATGAACAATTTCAATCCTTGTTCAATTAATCCCATAAACAAGGATCATTTAAATCGTTATAAATTTTAATTTACATTACATAAAATCACCTAAGCCGTAGACAGCATAGTGAGAAAAGGCTTGTTGTTTTCATGCATAAAACCACCAATATTATAATTCTTTCCCAATCTACAATTTCTGCTGAACTCCCTAAAAGCTTCCTTCTTCTTCTCCTCAAGACTTTGTGTTCACTTTACTTGCCCTCTATCAATACACTTCAACCATTTCAGACCTATTATTACCATCCTCAACCAGAAGCATCTGTGGGCACTATTAAAGCACCTAGACTCACGTTCTACTTAGACATTACAGACCTGCCAAGCTCTGGCAATAGGAAAAGTATCCACTCTCATAACCCCTGCCTATTAATAAACTTTTGAGCGACTATTATTTGTTTTCTTATCGTAAGCAGAGACGTTAAAAAGGTGAGGAGTTAAGAGAATGAAGTGAACAGGGTCAACGACAAAACAGACCGGTTCATCATAAGTCCATTTATAATATTGGTATAACGTGAACCAGAAAAGCGCAGAAATGGCCATTGTCAACTAAACAAACATACAGCACATAACTCGCCAATAAGTAAATCTGTGTTCTCCTTTAGTCCCACTATCAAATTTTTGACCTGTAAATCAAGTTGTGACAAATAAAAATATAAACATACATTGATACAGCAAAGAACAAAGCAGAAGGATGAAAAAAGACAGAAGAAGCAAACACATTAGTAGAAATGCATGTTAGAATATTTAGTTGATTGTAGTTGTTGTCAAATGCTGTATTGGACATCCATCCAATGATCAATAAGGTATGCAGTTGCTCTTGACTGAGTGAGTTTAAATACGGCCATGTAAGATCATGGTCACCACTTAAATATTAGTTGAGTGTGTTTAAAAAAATTTTCCGTCCCCTCCTAAAAATTTGCAGTAGCCAACAAGGGGAGGGGAGCAAAATCCCTCCATTCCCCTCAAACCAAACAGACCCTAATAAGGGAAGAGTAGGCTACAAGTTTGTGTGTGAGGAAGGAGAAAAGGAAGTATATATATAGCTCGTGAGAGAAAATATTTTTTAGTAGTTTTTCAACCTGAGCAGTTTTGGGTGGTTAGATCATCCATTAGAGTCTTCTATTTTCCCCAGAATTTTTGTGAACATTCATTCATGTCTGCTGCAGGGTTTCTTAGCAACTTTGATCAAGTTGACGATCAAACAGTAATTGCTGGTCCGATTGCCCTCAAATTTGGTGGAGATGTTTGAGACATATAGGTCTTTGATCGGAACGATGGGTTCGTTGATTGGAACTTCTTACCATCCCTAGATTAGGCGTGAAAGTTGGTATGCATCCTGTGTTGTAAAATATAAGTGTTTGAGTGGGTATGTCAAAGAAGCTAGTCCCACATTGCTTGGGAATAAGAGGTCACTAGCCTATATATATTACTATGCTAACTTGGGCTTGTAAAGAAGCTTAGAGGAGTTGTGGGCTCATACACATAACAATGGGCCACCGGAAGGCAAATGTAGTTGAAATCCGGCGATTGCCTCCCCTGCGCATGTATAAATACATGGTACTGGCATTTTTTGTAAAATATTTTTGCTCACTGGAAATATTATTTTTTAGATAATAAAAATAATTCATTTAGGCTTACCGAAAAGTCACTGTATTTTGGGATTCAAAATTTGTGACCCTTCGTGACTGAAATTTGCCAATGGTCAGACGCTTTATCGGACGCCTTTTCCGTTGTCAACATACGAACTTGCCTATTCGGTGGTGGCTATCCGGTCTCAAGTGACGTACTGTCCGGGTTGCATTGTGACCGATGGCTCTTCATGAAAACGCCTATAAAAGAGACACAGGCGGGGTGCTCAATACATCACATTCTCATCTCCTCTCCTCTGTTCAACATTTTCTGACTGTTGTTGCCATTACCTTCTGCCAGTTTTGTTGCCTTGATTATATCAATAAGGGTCTGTTTAATCCTGGGGAGTGCCGCTTCCTCTCTGCTGGTGGCCGCGGAATAACTCTATAGGACAGTGTCCTCAGACGCGACTCAGATCTTCTGTTTCAATCCTTCCAGGTTGCTCGTGCTTTTTGGTGTTAGTCTGTTCATCCAGTTGTTCGTGGTGGTTTGCTGTTCATCTGTTCGTCCAGTTGTTTGTGGTCGTCTACATCCTGTGCAGGCAGCTTTTACGTTTGATGATTTTCAGCACATGCAAATTGTATCTTCGCCCAAGAGATACGTATTTTATTGCTCTATTTACTCTTCTATTTTGTTAATATAGTCTTTTGGTGACCTTTTGTGGATGAAGTAAATTTGTTGTCATCCTATAGTTGAACTTTGTACTAGAGCATTGAACATTTTTTTTTTTTTAAGTTAGTAGAATCTTTTGCTTTGGACCATGATTGTTTGCTCTCACTTATATTGAGAGGGAAATTTTTTCACATTAAATTCTTGTGTTTCCATTTATATTTTGTTTCTCATTTTATTTTCTACTTTTATTGACTCTATGATCTTTTTTTTCATTAGGAAAATTTATTATTCGTTGTACTCTTCCTAACATGATTTTGATGCCCTTAGCCCATGTTTGGATGAAGAGGAAAGAGGGGAGACAGAAAACTGTTGGAGAATTTAAGAGGTAAAATTGATTTTTCTTGTTTGGATAGCAAGGAAAAAAACGGAAGAAAGAGAAGCGATGAACAAAACGAGGCACAAGAATCTTATGTGTTTGCCTGAAAGTTTTTAAAGAAAGGCAAGAGCCACGGTCCCCCCCCCCCCCCCCCCCTCCTTATTTTTTATGTTTGGTTCAAATAGCAGGAGAGAAATTTCACCCCACGTTTCTTTTTCCTTCATTTTCTCTCCTCTTGCTTTTTTTTTTTTTTTTTTTTTTGCCTCTCCTTTTCTCCATTCTTCCAAACAAAGCTTCCAAAGAGTGATAATGGAACGGCTTTTCGTTTTTTTTTTTAGCAGAAACAAGAAAACTGACATCTTGTGATTGGTTATCAGATAATAATTTATGATTCATATCATTTGAGAAATAACATAGGAGATAAAGATAAACGACCTTTATACCGTCCCTTGATAAAAAAACTATAACAGCATAAGGTGGATAATCAAGTACAAGTAGCAAACATTGAAAAAAAAAAAAACAGAATTTACAGCAAAAAAGTTGGCTTTAAAAAATTTCTTAAGGTTGTTACCTGACTTTTAGCTTGATAATAAGAAACGTGTCAAGAACATCAAAAATGACATTCAAATAGCATCTCTAGTTCAAAAAGAAGGTAAATTGAATTCTATCTATTTCCTGACTCAGCATTGGGCAAATACATGATAGGACCAAATTTATTATCAAAACATTCTGAAATTTCATTACAGGACTAAGGACCAAGATAAAAATAAATTTTGTAGGTAAAAGATAATAATATCCTTTGCTTTATTTTTTCTTCTATAAAGGGTTTGATCGTTGTTAGAGCTCGGTGGTTGGTCACCGATCGCCGCAAGGCCATCGAAGCTTCAAAACCAACCAGCCAGAACTCCGATCACCAGAAATTAATATATTATTCATAAAAGAATTTCAATTGTTCATGAAGCATTGCAGACTTATTCATGAAGAGTAAAACACTTGTAATATTTGTATTGTTCATTTGGAAGTGTCAAGCTCCTCATCATGAACAAGTAAAATAGGCAAATGAACAGCACAAATTAATAGGTTAACAAGAAAACATACGATCATGAACAAGTCTTCTTTGTGCCTGTTTGGATTAGCGGTGGAGAATTGACTTTTTTTACCACCTAACTTTTGAAAAAGTAAGATAGGATAAAAGTCAAAATGTAAATGTGATTTGTGTTTAGATTAACGGTGGCAGAAGTGACTTTTTTTCTAACATTGTGTTTGGATTAGCGGTGGTAAAAGTGACTTTTTTTTATTGTGATAATTGAAGTAAAAAATTAACATTAAAATTTGATAAAATAAAAATAGTCAAATTATTCCCTCCGGTCTAATTATAAGAAAAAGTTGACTTTTTTTGAAGAAATTAAGAAAGTTAAATAAGTTATTTAATCATATCATATGTTCTATATCCTTAGATTATATATTAATTTATTAGTCAAACTAATTAGTTGGAAGAAAAAAATAAAAATACTCTAAAGTAATTTAATTAGCTTTCTTAATTTCTCCAAAAAAAAATTAAATTTATCTTATAATTAAAATCGAAAAAAATATTAATAAAAAAAAGGAAAAAAGAAAACATCCATGAAGTCAAAAGTTTCCTCTCATCATTATCTTTTTCATCTTACTCACACTTACCCACATTCCAAAGATAAAGAAAAATCTAAAAAAACAAAACAAAACAAACAAAAACTGTATACTATTCTTCTTCTTCCCTTCTATCCTGTATCTCTCTGCCTTTCGATGAAAGGGGAAAAAAACTCTCTACTCAATACCGCCTCACCACGAGAAAAAAAGATCAGAGCACCCTATTGCAATGAAATCTTTGACTGTCGCCATTGCCATAATGAAACTAAGGTATCCTTTCTATATTCTTTTCTCTCTTAGATTCTTTTCATTTCTTTTACCAGCAATTTTTGATGAACCTCAAACTACGCTGAGAGAAGCAAAAAGCAGCTATTCTGAGCTTCTTGAATAAGCCATGGTTAGACAAAAAGCACAGTGGATTCAGATGCTTTCCCAAACACTAAAAATTTGCCCACTGTGCTTTTGGGAGAGTAGCCTCACGTTTGGACGCGTCTGCCACTTCGCCAAACAGGCTCTTTGTAAGTGTGCAACTCTTCATGAACAAGTGGATTATACATATGAAAAACATAAATTGAATAAACCGCATATACAAATATTTTACTCTTTATGAACAAATGAAATCCTCTTATGAACAATCCATTAATTTTTGGTGGTCAGAGCTCTAGCTGGTCTACGCCAAAGCTTCAATGGTCACTCAACAATGGTCGCTCCGGCCTGGCAGTGACTAGTGACCAGTCGCTGGCAACAATCAAATCTTTTTTAAAAAAATAAAGGGGCATAATTGTCTTTCTTATCTATAAAATTTATTTTCATTTTTGTTCATGATCTTGTAGTTAAATTTTATAATATTTAGGTCCTTAACTAAAATAAATTTGGTCTTACCGTTTTTTACTGAAATATGCCCTTTAATTATTTCATTCCGATTAATTATTCTGCCCCACACATGCAGAGACAGTTCCTTACTTCCTTTGGTAAACTAATAAAAATTAGGGAGAATGACAGTGAAGTCCCAAGAAAGAGGAGAAATGAAGAAATGGTCCCTATAGATTGCAAAATGAAAAAATGGTCCCATGGAGTTGTCAATACAGGCTCCTGGAGTTGTGACAACTCCAGGAGCCTGTATTGACAACTCCATGGGACCATTTTTTCATTTTGCAATCTATAGGGACCATTTTTTCATTTTTTTCCTTGTATGGGACCTAAGTGTAAATCTCCCTAAAAATTAATTAATATGACTTTGTCTGATCTGTCACATGCTCTTTTGGCGTCAGCATGATATCACCGTGACTCTATCTTTTTTTTCTTGGGAAAATCGCGCTCACTCAAGTCTCAAGAACCAGAAAAAAAAAAGGTTTATAGTATATTCCCTTGTCAAAAAGTTTACTAAAGACTATAGTGATATAAATTACGAGTGTGAAATTATCTTCTTATCTTTCATTGATTAAAAAAAAAAAGAGAGTAGTAGTGATATGTGATTAGGTGTAGGTATTTGTCAATCGTCATCCTATGATTTGTCAAAACAGGCACATTCACTTGTCAATCATAAATTCCGAATGTGAGAGATTCTAATGATGTATTCTGACAAGCATATGTGCCTATAATGACAAATTATACATTGGCAAGTGTATGTATCTATTTTAACAAGTTATATATTAGCAAATATATGTATTTATTTTGACAAGTTATACATTAGCAAATATATGTGCTTGTTTTGACAAGTTATATATTAGTAAGCATATGTGTCTATCTTAATAAGTTTATGTGCCTATAAAGACAAGTTATATATTGGCAAGTGTATGTAATGTGCCTATTTTAACAAGTTATACATTGACAAATATGTGTGTCTATTTTGAGTAGTTATATATTGGTAAGTGTGTGTGACTATTTTGACAGATGTATGTACATATAAATACAAATTATACATTGACAAGTTTATATGCCTATTTTAACAAGTTATAGAGTGTCTATTAAAAAACATATCTATATTAACTAAAATAGCTCCTGTTAATAAATGAATATATTTATTTTGACAAGTTATAGAGTGATGATTAACAAATACTATCTAATCATATATCATTGCTTCTCTTTTGATTTTTAATCAATGGGAGTAAGAAAATAACTCCACATTTGCAACTTATATTACTGCAGTTAGGGGTGGAAACAAGCCAGGCCGCCTAACAGGGGCCTGCGGCCTGGCCTGTTAAAGGCCTGCTCAAGCCTGGCCTGTCAGGCTAAAAGGCCAGGCCAAGGCCGTTCTAAAAGCCTGTTTATCTTAACAGGCCAGGCCAAGGCTTGTTGACAGGCCTAACGGCCTGAGCCTGTTAAGGTTTTATTAAAAAAAAATTGAAGTTAAGCATAATTACAATTTTGCCACTCCCCTATTCCTAAATCCCTAACCCTAATCCTCCCTCCTTCATTTGCACAATTTTGAAATCACATCCAGCAAGTCAGCAACCAGCGTCCATCAGCTTCGACTCCCTTCAGTCCGCCACCACAATCGCATCCCTCGTCGGCCATGAGTCCGCCACTGCTGTCCGGAAAGTCTTTCACTCTCCTCTCTCTGTCTTCTCCCAGCTTGCCCGTCGAAGATCTATCCTTCTAGTCGAAGATCGGTCTCTCCGTCGTCTCTCACTCTCATTCCACCGTCGAAGGGTCCTCTCTCCGTCGTCTCTCACTCTCAGTCCACCGTCGAAGATTCCTGAAAGTTGTCTGATTCAGTTCAGCGCCGTCTCTCACTCTCAGTCCACTGTCATCTCTGACTCTCTCTGTCGCCTCTCACTCAGTCCACCATCATCTCTGACTCTCTCCGTCGTCTCTCACTCAGTCCACCGTCGTCTCTCACTCTCTCCATCGTCTTTCAGTTAAGCTATTAGGTGAGGATTGGTTATTTTATTTTGTTTATTTATTAGTGAAATGTGTCTGATTCAAGCTTGAAATGTTGCGTTTTTGGAATTTAGATTGTTTTTGGCGTTTTTGGAATTTAGATTGTAATTCTGATTGCGAATTTTTGGTTTTTTTGGTTTGTGTTTTGGAATTTAGATTATGAATATCCTCTAGAATTTAGCCATATGCTCTGGAATTATGAATATGCATATGTATGTCCTGAATAGTGTACTGATCAGCCAATCTGGTGGTGAATTTTTGACAAATAATGATGGATCTATGTCATATATTGGAGGTAGGCGAAGCACATGCAATGGAGGTTAATCAGGCCTCCTTAACAGGCTTTAGGCCTGTCAGGCCTGTGTACAGGCCAGGCCTAGGCCTAAAAATTGGCCTCCAACAGGCTACAGGCCAGGCTCAGGCCGGTTTGTGCCTTAACAGGCCAGGCCTATTAAGGCAAAAGCCTGGCCTGGCCTGGCCTGTTTCCACCCCTAACTGCAGTTCGTAGGAACTTTTTGATAAAAGGATTTATTATGGGATTTTATTGCTATTTTGTTAATCCGTGAAACTGGAATGCGTTTTGCCCTTGTTTTCTCTGTGACGTTTACCTCGATATTGGGCCATTGGGGTTATTGACCTATTGTGCAGGAGAAAGGAACATTTTTGGCATTTCCATATAATCAATCGAGGGATTATAATTGGCAAAAAAAAAATCGAGAGATTCTATATTGAGGGGAAGTGATTCAGTGCAATTTGCTGATTGGATTGAATTAGGAAAAAGGTTGAGAAGGGAACGTAAATTATGCCTCATTCTCATGAGGGCCAAACACCAAGGTAATTAAATCCGGACCGGTCAGTGAACCGGTCGGGGTACTGGGTCAAGGGTTAGTGGGTCAGACCGGAGCTAAACCGGGACCAAACCGGTGAGAAATGAAATATTTTAGACTTATAGTATGAAATTCTAAAAGAAAAATATTTTAAAATTTTTTTTTTAAAAAAATAAAAATAAAAAATCAGACCCGGACCGAACCAGTTTAGAGGCCGGGTCGCCGGTTTCCGGTCCGGTCCGATTCGGCCGGGCCGGTCGGGGTTAGATAACCCTGCCAAACACAGACAAAACGGAAATAAAAAAGATTGTTGAAATTAGGCAAAGGCCAAAAGTTCTTAACATTATGATTATTATATTATAATCATATACTCTCTTAGGGGTGGGCATGGGCAGGGCTGGGTAGGGCGAGACCCTTGCCCGATGCCCTGCCCAAAGGATGAACGGGCTGTATTTTGCAGCCCGATGCCCGGCCCTGCCCGCTCAAAGCCCTAACAATTTTGGGTTGGGCAAGGGTGGGCTGGGCAGGGTGGGCTTCCCTGCCCAAGTGATAACGCCTTATCTTGTCTACTTATGAAAAAAATAATTCCTTATGAATTTCATAAACATTAATGTAGTTACTAATACCATATATGTCTTAACTTTGCCCTAAGTAATATAAACTTCAAATACATTTGATGATTTCACATCTTGGGATATTTCAAAATAAGTCTACAACTTCAGTTTTGAAATTTAAAAAAATACCATATGTCTTAACAAATATCCATACTTTAAAAATTAAACAACATCCATAATTCATTATAAATAAGAAAACAAAATGATTGTAATTAAAGCCGTGAAGTCAAAGAAGTTTGCATCAATTCAATGTCCCAAAAATTGATGAAATGATGAAGCATCTGGAAAGAAAATAAAAAGCAACTATAATTTAATACAGCACAAAGTAAAAAAGAAAGGAAGAAATCTACTTGTAAATAGTGTTTAGTGATTAGGGCAAAAAAGAGAGGATCAGAAGAGTATTATACATTAGACAATATATATTTTAAATAAAAATATATATATGGAATAATATTTAATTGATATGAAATTTTATATTTTAAATAAATAAAAATAATTTTCAGGGCAGGGCCAAATGGGCAGGGCAGCCCCCCTTGCCCGATGCCCGGCCCTGCCCGGTTATTAGCCCGCCCAAAGCTGCCCAAAATTTTTTCGGGCCACTTTTTTAGGGCTGGGCTGGGCAATTTTTTACAGGGCCAGGGTGGGCGCACCGGGCTACTGGGCACCATGCTCACCCCTATACTCTATGCCGGGTTAATCAACCCAATCTCATTCTCATCAGCTCATCTCATTTGCACGATCACTCTTGGTCTCATTGCCTCTCACTCTCAGTGTCGATCACTCTCGGTCTTTCAGACTCTCACGATCTCACCTCTCACGTCATGACAGGGCTTCGTTCTCACTTCTCGCTCTCGCCTTCTCAATCTCGGACTCTTGGCTTCTCCTTCTCGTTCTCGTCTCGGCTTCGCCTTCTCAGTCTCTTGGCAGTCCATCTTCTTCCGTTGCATCAATCGGCAATTCTAGCCTCGAGGTCGGCATCCGCGTCTCCTCCACCTGAGCTTGCTCGTTCTCGCGCCTCGATGTCCCATCTCCTGTCGCCCCTTGCCGAGTCTCCGTCATGGCTGAGAGGTATTGTCTAAATCCCCTCAAATCTCTAATTAAGGTTTTTCCCTGTTGCTTGATGACCTTTGCTGTTCTGGTTCTAAATAGGGTATAATTATGCCGTGAAACTGTTTCCTTCTTCTTCCTTCTAAGTTCTAATAGAGTGGATCTGACTTAAAGCTAAAAAAATTTTCAAGACAATCTGATTTTTGGGTCATAATTGCTGAGGGTTATTTTTTTATATTTTTTATTAAGTCTAGGTTTTTCTTGAATGTTGTGTAGCTGGCCATTGTACTCCTGCCCTTTTCATTTTGATTACTAGCGACTTGTAAAGGCTGAAGAAAATCAAGAACCACCGTGGTTTGAGGCAGTACTGGGGTCTTCGAGTTTGTGGTCAACACACCAAGACTACTGGACGTAGGGGCAAGACTATTGGTGTCTCTAAGAAGCATTGAGCTCTTGCTTTTAGTGATTTACTAAAAAAATGTCATATAAATGTTTTTTTCCTTTTATTCTTCAATTGGGCTCATGTCATGTATGCTTCTTTAATGGCTTGTAATATGTTATTGGGCTCAAGCCTTTCATTATCAAAAGCCCAAAAAATCTCCTCAAACCAGATTTTCTCTATGCCAAAATAAAAATTTCAGGTGTTGATGTGTCAAATTGAGAATTCCCGATCTTGGTCCCGGGATAGTCCCGATTGTTCCAGGACTGGGACCGGTCACAAATTCTCAATCCCAGCCTCATATCGGGACAGGACTTGGGATTGGGAGATCCCGGTCCCGGATTTAAATACCCCTAATAGAAATCTCTAGTACAACGATAGAATAAAATCTATTTTGAATCATATTTAGGGAATTTCTTGGTTTGAGCTGAAAAAGCAATGTCACTCGATCATTATAAAGCTAAATGCAATCTTTTTCTGTCCGTGAGGATTCAACCAGAGTGCCTCTACTTCTAATAGGTCATGAACTAAATCAGAATTATTCCCAATGAGTCCATAAGAAGTGATTTCAAGTAAGAAAATTTCTTGTTGAGTTGCGTGCTTGCTTAAAAATGAATAAACCTCAATTCTAAGAAATCATATCTTCCACCAAGACATTCACTTTGGAAGTAGAATAATTAATGCTAATTGTAAACTTTTCTTGCATAGACCTAACAGCCTCTGTGAGATTGGGGAGAGAAATGTCTCTATTGATATCTTTTTCCATTTGAGACTGTGACTTTGTATTTAATGGTGTGAAAAATATGTATGCTTGAAAAGAGCGAATCTTCGTCCAATTAAATTATAGTAATTATTATTTTTAAAGAAATATAATTAACCTTCATGTGAAAGTTTACCTGAAAATCTGCAAATTCTGGCCATTTTTTCTTAGTATTTTTACCCTTACAATATGCCCATTTCAACGGCACTTAGCGTAGCTTAATTCGCTGGATGAAATCATTTCGAGACCTTAAAAAGGATCCCTTCAGAATTCTACCACCTCCCCTTGTTAATAGAAGAGAGATAGGTATGGGTCGGGTTCATTTTGGATTTAAATATAATACTCATTCTGGTTTTAAATATAATGTGGAGTTGATTTTTTTTAGAGGTTAAAAAAGATAAATAAGTTATTTAATCATATCATATATTATGTTTTATTAGATTATAAATATTGGCAAGCATATGTCACTTAATCATATAAATAAGTTACTTAATCATATCATATATAAGTTAAGTAAAATAGTTTGGAGAAAAAAAGATAAACATAAATATTTTAAAATAATTTAGTTATCTTTCTTAATATCTCCAAAAACATTAACTCTATTTTATATTTAGGATCAGAGTGAATACATCAATTCATTTTGTCTTCTAAATATTTTTTTTTCCTCTAAATCATCCATATTAATTACAAATGTTAAAAGAGTTTTATCAAGGACTAATTCCAGATTTCCAATGCATATAATTAACAAAAATATTTAGAGAAGCCAACGTATCTATTTATTATAAATAACTAACTTAGTTTATTTTCTTAATATTTATAAATTAATTATCTAAATTTTATATTAACTACATAAGCTAGTGTAAATAGTGCATATCATAAAAAATATTCAGGAATTTTTTCAATTTACGGAGGTTGTTCCTCCCGACAAACAAATGAACAATGACATAATTGTCTCCATCACTACCTAACAAATTGAATCCCCGCATTATCGTACGCTGCCTCTCAGGCATTACCCATTGTGTACCTTTTTTTTTAAAAAAATAATTTAAATTTTCAACCATCACAAAATTCTTAACTTAAAATATAATTAAATAGAAAAAAAAAATAGAGCAAATCTTCGAAATTTTTAGTCATACTATTCAATATTTCAAAAATGCATAATTAAATAAGAAGAGAAGATTATTTAACTTACCTTCCCCCCTCTAATTGCCCCATGGCTCCATTATTTAGGTCCTGTCCATTCTGGGGCATGATTTGAGCCTTAAGATAAAACTAGAAAACAAACAAATACAGATGGCAGAGCGATAGGGTATCAACATATATAATATATACATTCATAATTTTTTGGTCCAAATATACACACTCATATGAAACAAATAATAAAAACGTGCAAAAATAGTTTTTACTCAAAAGTACACCTAACACTATATGTTTTTCAAAAATGTAAAAATATCTATAAATTTTTAAAATTAAAGTAAAAATATCATCATTATTAGATTACTTCAACTAACGTAAATTACAATATAAAAATACCAGAATACCCCTCAACCCAAAAAAAACCCATCTCCCTCCTAGTCCACCGATTCATCCTCTGTTTCATTCAAAACCGCACATGACAAACCGGTAGAATTCCATCGGCACAGTACTTGTCAAGATCAACACAAAATTTCACCATTTGACAGAATGGAAATTAAGGGCTTGTTTGGTTTGAGGGGAGGGGAGGGAAAGTGGGTAGAGGAAAAAAATTTTTGAGTTGAATTTTAAAAAATTATAGAAGTGGGATTAAAAATTTTTAATTAATTTTTCTTACTCTTTTATCTTATATATTCTCTTTATTAAAATTTTATTACCTCACTTCTTCAATTTTTTAAAATTCAACTCATAAAAATTTTCCCTTCCCTCCCCTCCCCTCCCCTCCCAATCCCTCACATCAAACAGACCCTAAGAGATGCGAGGAACATATTTTTGTCATCTTCCAGCTTCGTCTTGGCTTCTGTGATATATTTAGGATCGTAGTCTTTTCCAGAGAGTGCTGCAAATGCTGATAATCAGAGACTAATAAGTTTTCTTCAACCATCGGTTCTTCCCCACCATATCCTTCCCTTGCAAAAATCATTTGCTGCTCCAGGTATTGGCAAATTAAGCGCACACACCAACCTAATGGAACTAACTTGCTATAACTCTACAAAAGAACTCCTGAAGGAGTTTTGTTTTTTCCTTTGGTCCCTTTAATCTGTTCTATTTTATAAAGATATTAGTGTAAAAAACACTTCCGGTTTAAAATGACATTTTAAACCTCTGGATGTTGTTTTGATAAAACCAGTTTTAAAAGTCTATTACTTACCGGTCTAAAAAAATAAATACAACAACCGGTCTAAACATAACGACATGTGGTGAAAAAACAGTCATCTTTTTAAGATCGGTTCTTTGAAAAATCAGTCTAAAATGTACGACTTTTTAGACCGGTTCTTAAAAGAGTTGGTCTTTAAAGTATATTTTTAAGACCGGTTCTTTGAAGAACCGGTCTTAAAAATGATTTTTAAGGCTGGTTTTTAAAATAACCGGTTTTAAAAGTTCTATTTTTTTTAAACTTTATTGTTAGCTAGCCAGCAAGCCATTTCCCCTGTAAAAATATTTTACCTAGCAAACTATTCTGGCGACATCTAAATAAATTCTTCTTTTGCATATTATAACTAACATCTTATACAGAAGCATTTTCATCAAGTAAAAACACAATTTCAGCTGGTGTAATACTTACATAATTCTTCTTGCACCTCACATTCCACAGATGCAACAATAATAAATCATTCTTCCTACACTCCAAATAAATTCTTCTCTTACGCGTTCCCATTTCATCAAGCATTCTAAAATAAAATTTTAACTAATGAAACTTACATCATTCTTCCTACACCCCACATTCCATAGAAGCAACAACAATAAATCATTGAAAATCAACACATTATCACATACACAATCGAAAAATTAAGGTATGTTGCTACACATTTTCCCCCCTATTTTAATATTATAGTTTGACAAAAAAAAATCAAAACTTTAGCTAATAATAAAATCAAAACACTTTGATTGATAATAGAGGAATCTATCAAGAAATAACACAGCAAATAGTAACCCATCCCTGATGATCACTAGCTGGCTCCGGAATATCTACATTAGGACACCTCAAATCCTTCATTTCCCTGTGACGACAATAAAAAAAGTAGTTTTATATATAAAATAACTATGTACATAATTCAAATATAATTCATGATAATTACTTTAGCTAGTTAACCTTTAAAGTAGTTTTATAAAGGGATATCCTCCTATATCCCTTCACGATGATTGTTTTTTGTGTCGTGTTCATTATCTGCTTAATCTTTTTTATTCAATTTTGGAAGACTCCTAGAAAAAGAATGAGTCTCAAGAAAATCATTCATTGAACGACTTTTCTCATTAATATCAGCAACCATTTTTCCTTGGAGAGCTACAGACCATATTTTATTTGCCTAATCAGTAATATAGATCACTTATTTCACCTGATATGCCATAATAAAAGGCTCATCTCCAAAACTTCTACTATTTAGATTAATTAATGTAAATCCTAATTGATTTATCATCACACCATTGTTAACATTAACCCACTTGCATTTGAAAATGAAAAATTTAATTTTAACATAATCAACAGGGCTGAGTAATGGGCGGGCTGGCTCACCCGAAGGTCAGCCCATTACCCGC
Organism: Inga laurina; assembly: GCA_963855925.1. Taxonomy (NCBI): domain Eukaryota; kingdom Viridiplantae; phylum Streptophyta; class Magnoliopsida; order Fabales; family Fabaceae; genus Inga; species Inga laurina. The sequence goes on from OY979712.1 coordinate 46,539,809, forward strand.
CCGTTTATGTCTTAATGGGTACGGGCTAGCCCGTACCTGTTAAGTACCTGAGATAGCCCGGTAATAAACAGGTTGGACATACCTGTCCAAATTTGGGCGGGTAATGGGCAGCCCATTTAGCATATGATATTAAAATATTTCCTACTATTGCAAAGTGTAAAACAATTCATTGTCATACTTTAAGTCCTACAGTACTACGCTTTTGCATTTAACAAACACATAATACTCATATAACTGTCTGCAATGTACCTTTTAATTTAAATTAAAACATCATATAGTAATATTCACAATCAGAAATTCAGAATTTAAGCCTTAAATCACAACTAAAAAGAGTATTCAAACTTTGAATATAAAGGAATAAAACTATTAATAAAAGCCATTCAATAAAAGTATTGGCATCTTTCCATAATCAGTCTTCTTAACATGCATTATCCTTACATTTCTATTGCATCTTCAATAAAACCAATAAATAAAACAATAAACAAGCGGGTATGAGCAGCCCGAAGGGGTACCCATAGCCCGCCCGTTTAATGCTTAAAGGGGCGGGTAATTTGCCCTCCCATTACGGGCCTGTTTTGGGCGGGCCCAAAATGGGTAAATTTATTACGGGTGTGGGCGAGCTTATCGGATTGCGGGCTCCTTATATAGGCCTAATAATCAACCACCCAAATCTCTTCAATAACCCCATAATAAAGTATGACTGTCAATCTAGGATTCTTATCTTTCGAACTAGAGAAGTACATAGATTCAACTAGTAACATAACACCACTGTTTTGGACGATGCTCCTATCATCTAGGGACTTCGTGTAAAATGTATAACCACCATTGATCACAAATGAAGTCCAACTTATGACATCAACCTCAGGACCACATGCTAACCATTTAATTGTATCAAAAACACATTCTTCTCCGTCAATCATTTGTTTGAACCAATATGCAAAAGTTTTGTTATGCTGCCTAATTAACCTTTATTCAATCATTCGACTATTTCCTTTCTGTACAATTTCTTTATGAGCATTAATGTAATCTTGAACTTCATCAACATTATTCAAAATGTACAAGTGGACTTGTTGCAATTCATTAGGATCCATACTATTTACTGAAACCCCGCGTCTACCCCTTTCTTCATCATGATGTTCAGGAAGTCCAATATGTCTTACATTTGACAAGTAATCTTGACAAAACTCTATGGCTTCTTCAGAAATATATTTCTGAACAATAAACGCTTCAGGCTGGTTAGGGTTCTTCACATACCCTTTTAGAATTTTCATAGTTTTTTCAATTGGGTACATCCATCGTAAATAGATAGGGCCATGCAACTTGATCTCCCTCACTATATGAACAATTAGATGTACCATAATGTCAAAAAAAATAGGAAGAACAAGCTTTTCAAGATGGCACAAGATCATATATCCTTCATTTTCCAGTTCATCCAATCTTTCTGTCTCAATGACTTTACTATAGATAGCATTGAAATAGAAATAAAGTCTAGTTAAAATATGTTGAAGATCATATTTGACAATTCCTTGAATAGCTATTGGGGGTAGTTGTTACATTCAAACATGACAATCATGAGACTTTAACCCTACTAGCTTCAAGTTTTTCATCCACACAAGCTTCCTAAAAGTTGAAGAATACCCTGAGAAAACTTTGATGCCATATGAACAATCACACAAACTTCTTTTCTCAACCTTAGATAAAGTATGAGAAGTTGGAGGACAAAAAGTTCCCTTATCATATGGCTTTGGATGCAAGTCTTCTTGTATTCCCATTTCTTACAAATCTAATCTTTCCTTCATGTCATCCTTAGAACTACTTTATATGTTGAACAGTGTCCCAACAATACTATCATATACTTTTTTCTCCACGTGCATGAAATCAATAGTGTTTCATATCAAGATTGGGCCAATATGGAAGATCAAAGAAGATAGACCTCTTTTTCCATTTATTTTTTTCATTACTACTCTTTGTAGTCTCACCAAAGATAACATTGATATTTCTCACCTTTTCATAAACTTGCTCCCCAGTCAATGCCTCCGGAGTATCTTCAAACTTTTGTCCACCAAAAAAAGCTTTCTTTAATCTACGATATGGGTGGTCCCGTCTAAGAAATCTCCTATGAACAAGATAAACCGTCTTTCCTTCATGTTGAAGTTGATGGAATCATGTGCCTTCTTCATAAATCAGACATGCTTTATGACTTTTAACACTATATCCTGACAAGTTTCCATATACAGGGAAGTCATTTATAGTACAAAAGATCATGACTCGCATTTTAAAAATCTCCTTCCTGTTCGCATAAAAAACATCGACACCTTCGCCCCACAACTCTTTCAAGTCTTCGATCAAGGGTTCTAGGTAAACATCTATATCATTTTCGGGATGCTTTAGTCCTGAAATTAACATAAACAACATAATATATTTTCGTTTCATGCATAACATAGGAGATAAGTTAAAAATTACCAACAAAATAGGTCATGAACTATGTATACTGCTTAAGCTACCATAAGGATTCATGTCATATGTGCTAAGCCCAAACATAAGATTCCTAGGTTTTTCACTGAAGTTAGGAAATAATTGATCGATTTTCTTCCATTGAGAAGAATCAGCTAGATGTCAAAACTTTCCATCAGAAATCCTCTCATCCGCATACCATCTCAAATTTTTGGCATCAATTTCATTGGCAAACAAGCACTTAAACTTTGTATGATTGGAAGATACTACACCACTTTTACAGGGGCCTTATTTGATTTATACCTCGGAGTTTCACATGTCAGACATTGCTCCTTCCTCCATACTCTTTTCTATACAATATGCAATCATTAGGGCATGCATGGATCTTTTATACTTCATCTCTAGTAGACACAGTATTTTTTTAGCATCATGTATCGATAAAGACAACACATTATCATCTAGAAGCATGTCCTTAAAAGCCTCAAGCGTTTCTGAAAAACTCTTATTGCTCCATCCATGCCGTGCTTTCAAGCTTACCAATTTCAATACTGCTCTCAACAATTGATATTTTTAATACCCCAGGTACAACGGCTTCTCAGCATCACTGCACATATTACCATATGCATGTGATGGCTCAAAAGCCTCTTCTCCTACATCACAAATAATATCCTCTATCCAATCATCCATATCCGTGTCATTATCATCAAAGGTCACTCCCGCTATTGAGATGTACTTGGCATTTCTAGTTCTTCACCATGCCATACCCATAGTGTATAACTTTTACAAAATCCTTCACAAATTAAATGTGTATATATATTTACAGCACTTAGTTGCTTCTCATTCAAACATACTACACAATGGCAATAAAACATCACACTATCATCATTGATTTTTCTTTTAGCAAAGTCTAAAAAACCATTACCCCAATATTATATTCAACACTCATCCGTTTAGCTTTTATCCAACTACGATCCATATATTTCAACACCTAGTAGTACCCTATCTAATAGCAAAATGATAGACAAAAAAATAAGATAAGAAAGTATAAATAACTTGTATCACCCTATCCATTATCAAACTCTTGTTTATAACTTTATATTCAATTCAAACTCACATAGCAAATATCATAATGTGATCATTAATGGCAATCCAAGATAAGAAACTATAAATAAAATATCATAATGTGATCATTAAGTTAGTATCTGAAGTTATCATCACTGAATTCAATGCTGACAGTAAGATAGAGAGTAACATTGGGTATATTCAAACAAAGCCATAATCATAAAACAAAACACATCTATTTCCTACTTCAAGCATATCAGAATCTGATGCCAGATATGGTTAAACCTACCCGAAACAATATCAAAAGGGTCAAGTTCAAATTATTAATAATAATTAAAGCAAACTTGGAAAATTGTTTCGCGAGTAGTCACTCTTTGTGCTCCCGTTTGGAAAAAGAACGAGCAACGATTTAAGGGAGGAGGAGTCGGAGCTGGAATGTTATCGATTGACGGCGAAATGAAGATCATCTAATGGCAAGGTATATGGGCAGTGACTCTTCCTCTGTAAATACAGACCCAACCCAACACCACCCTTGAGATTGGGAAAAAGAACACTGTCGGTTAGATTGCGAAATATTATGTTCAGAGAGCAAGATTGCTCTAGATTTAGAGAGAAAAAAGATTGCAGAGTTGTGAACAAGAACACTGTCGAAAAAATTTAAGGAAAAAGTGAGTTCAGAGAGTAAGCTACGATTTAGCGGGAGGAAGAAAAGAGTAAAATGTTAATTAGAGCACGCACTTTTAAAACCGGGTTTTCAGAATAACCGGTCTTAAATATACATTTTAAACCGGTTTTTAAAATAACCGGTCTAAAATGTTTCAACTTTTAGACCGGTTATAATATATAACCGGTTTTAAAAGTTTAAAAAAGAAATTCATTATGGGTTTCTTATTTAGACCGGTTATTTCTATAACGGGTCTAAAAAGTGTATGTATTTTTTATTATTTTATCCTTTTAAGACCGGTTACACATAAATAAAGTCTACATAATATATTTAATACTTGATATCCACGGAACCGGTCTCTAAAGTTATCTATAATTACAAAAATATTACCGGTCATACATTTTAGACCTTATCCCTGCTTAATTAGTCAAAATGAACTGGACTAAAAGATAGATTTTGTACTAGTGAGATAATAAACCAAAAAAGCATGGTTAATACAAAATAAACAAGGAGAAAAGGGCAATATAGTAAAATTATAAAACCTAGCCATTTTTCTTTTTAAAATAATGTGAGCCCCACCACAAAAAGAAACGTCGGCTAAGGCAATCTAACGGTGATATGATGGTATTTTTGCTCTAATTTTAAAAATTCATGGATATTTTTACACCTTGAAAAAAACATATGATTCGAGTGCATTTTATATAAAAGTATATAGGTATTTTTGTACTTTATCCCAATAATTAATACAATTATTTTATAAAGACAAAATACGTGGTGAAGGATGAGAAAGATATAGACTTCGAAACAAATATCCGTGAACCCTCGTCTTTTTATTGACTATCCGTGACCATGAACCCCATTTTGATAGTTATACATAAGACGACCCATAACTATACACCTCACCCTCCATATGTCTCTCCCCATACTCTGCACTAATAATAACCTCTTTCAATCTTCAAAGCGCGTCTCCCATCTGTGTTCATTCTGAATCATCAGAACCCATTAGTGAAAGAGAAGTTAATTTGCAGAGGAAAAAACAAGAAGAAAGAAAGGTCAAGTTCAAGAGCATTATATTCAACTTGAAATGGGGAATTGCATGGAGAGATCTAGTGATGAGATTCAGTGGCAAGAACAGGAACATGAAGAAAAAAAAGAGGTCAAGCAGAAGGAGGTAGAGGAAGAAGAAGAAGAGGATGGTGAAGGAAAGAAGAGAGTGAGGATTAAGGTTGTGCTGACGAAAGAGGAGCTACGATGGCTTATACTTCAACTAAACCAGAAGCAAGGCATAGGACTAGACCAAGTACTTGAACAGATACAGAGAAGCAGAGAGAAAGCTGAACAAAGTTGGAAGCCTTCTCTAGAGAGTATCCTGGAAATCTCTGAAGTTCCTTAAATGGACAGATGACTCTCTCTCTCAGAGATTTTGTTTTCTTTCTCATTTAATATTATAGGTTTTTTTGTAACAATTGTTGTGAGTGATGATACCTGCATTTGTAAATATTAGTAGTACTTCAAATAACGAGTCTAAAGATGATGATCTTGTGCTTAGTGTACTACAATCCTGTTCCCTTCCTGGCTTCCCCTGCTTTTTCTTTCTGTTGGCAACAACGTTCCCCTGTTTCAACTAACCCTGTTTTCTCAAGTATGTGTACAACATCGTTCTTCATCCAGGGTTTTGTTTTCATTTCTTCAACTAGCACTCCATTGTGTTTTGATTCAAATTCAAGTTTTCAAAGTATAATTACTGACCGTAGATTCAATGATCAGAGTAGTGGAAAGTAGAACAGAGGATGTTTGTCGGAACACGTAAAGCTCATTTACTGGATCCCAAAGAATTGAAAAGAGAGATGTATTATTTTGATGTAAGGCAATCAAAAAAGCGTTCCCACGATGGAAAACGAAAGTTGAGCTTTGAGACTTTGGCTGTATATTGAACAGAGAGTTGAAGAGCACAGGTTGTAAATTGAAATGATGCTCCCATATATTCTTCGGACATGGACTTTAATATAATGCGAATACAGAGTTGTTCACAAGAACCATGAGGCCTGGACCGGCGCGGCACTGTGGTCACTAAAGTGGCCTCAGGCCACCCCCTAGAGGTTCGACCTGTGTCTGATGAAGTGTTTGTTCCGCAATTGAATCAAAATCTAAGTTTGATTTATGAACACTCAGAAATTTTTTTAAACTTCGGTTTTAATTTTAAATTTAGGTTTTAGGAAAAGTAATTTTTTTTTAATAGGCCCCGTCTTTTTTCTCTTATTGGTTTTTTTTATGTGGGCCCTATCCCCTCTCTCATTGATCATTTTTCATTGTATGAGCTTCACACAATAAAAAAAAGTTATTTTAACCACAATACCCAAACACTTTCATTTTATCAAAATCATTTTTTTCTATAATTTATTTTCCTCAAAATCTATTCGCCAGAAGCTATTCTTTAAAAGCTAATCTGAACACACTTGTCATAAAAAAGAACAAGAACCATGAGGTCTAATATATCACTTAGCTGGGTTCTTTAAGTATCTAGTCAGAATTTTGATCCTTAATGATGTGTATAGAGAGAGTCTTGTGGCCAACGCTAAAATCTCTTTGGAAAATATACGTTTTGGGGGAATTAGTCACCGCTATTAACGATAGGTACCTGGGGCCTAAAAAAGGAGAGAATGGTTTCTGCCACGGTGCGATATCTTTCCTGTGTACCGTAAAAGCCCAGACAGGCTGGCAAATATCGGGTGTGTTTGTTTTGACAATTAGATAAGTAACTTATTTTTACTTATACTTATGGAATCTTAAGATTGGAAAAAAGTTAGATTGGGTAAAATGATGTGTATTTGTATTAGCTATTAGATAAGTAACTTATGTAAAAGTTAGGATGTTTGGTTTGACTTTTGCATAAGTGACTTTTATATTAATTAAGAGAAAAAATTGAAAAAATTATGAAAAATGAAAAAATGAAGGGATAATTGTGAAAAAAGTCATCATTGGCAACTTAATTGTCAATGGGACCTAGGAAGATATCTACACACAGAGGGATTTTTTCACAATTTTCTCAAAAATTAACTTTGAAAATTTGGTAATGGTACAATTTTAATAAAATTATATCAAACTCTAATTTAAATTGGTACACTCCAAAAGTCTTTTCTACTGTGTACCTCAAGCTTAAATCTTATAAATTATATCAAACTTTAATTTAAATATTAAATTCTAACTTATATTTTCACATAGCTCAAAATCTAACAAAATAAACCGATTAAAATCTCAATAATACCTCCAATAATCCAAATAAATTATTTAAACTAAATTTAATGGGTAAAAACACTATATAAAAAGTAATTTTATGGCATGTTTATAAAAAAATTGATTATAAAATCATAAAACAACTAAATAATAAATCTAAAATGATTAAAATTAATTATTAATTATTCTCTACATTTCTACAGTTATATATTAACAAAATTCAAAACTTGCTTAAACTCTTATCTCAAAGTATTCTCTAATTAGCCGAAGATTACTTTCTAAAGAAAAATAAAATTATTTAGAACATTTTTTCATAAAAGAAGTTTTGTGATTAAAAGTGATTTTGAGTACCTCATTGATCCCCAAAAATATGAAAATACTCCTATCAATATTTTTTTATACACATACATACACATAAGCTCCAATAAGCTTCATTTTGAAACTTATGACTTTTTTCAACTTATGACTTTTTCCATTTTAAATCCAATCGCTAAAACAAACACTCACTTTTGATCAAAACACTGTTCAAGTCCAATTGAACACTGTTGAAATCCGATTTTCCCATCCAAAAACCGAAACAAACACGCTGATCCTAAATTCATAATCCAGCAAAAAAGATTCTTTACGGGAAGTAGCCTCGCTTGCTGCATTTTTTTTGGCAAGAAGGAAGAAAGAAAGGCTCGTAGCAAGTCAAAAAAATAATACTGTACTAATAATAAATGACTATAGCGAAGCAAGCAACATTTATTATAATTATAATCAAATTAATTTGTCAGAGCAAGACTTTGAATCATAGTAATAGGATAACCGATGTCGATGTGATTACTAATAATTGCTTCATGTTCTGATACGTCATACTTCATTATTTTGGCTGGAGAGGCAGTAGCTGGTGGCTTGGAATGAAATTTCTATGGTTCTTGTGATGAGGAGTAGGCTTAGTTTAATTTTTAGAGAATAGTTTAGGGAGAAAAAATGATAAAAATATTTTTAGAGAATAGATTATGAATAGAATAGGTTATGAAAAAAAAAAATTTAATAAAATAAGGGTGTTTGGATATTATGATTATAATTATTTTTTTTATGATTAAATTATTAAAAAACATTGAATTTTATGATAATAACGTATAAAAAGATGAAAGAGAAGGGGGGGAGAGGGGAAAAGAGAAAATGGATTGGAAAGAGAGAAAAGGGACAAGAGAGAGAAAACGTTGAGGAAGGGAAAGAGAGAAGGGACAAGAGGAGAGAGATTGGTCAAGAAGAAAGGGTAAAAAATAGGGAAAATCACTGTCAGGTCCCATGGAAGCAAAATATTATCAAAAAAGTCCCAGAAAAAACTGAAATATCTGAAAAGTCCCTAGGGACTTTTCAGATATTATTTTCCAATGTAAAAAGACACACATGCCCTAATGAAAATTTAAACTCTTCTTCTTCAATACGAAAGAGAGACCAGAGCGGCAGAACCGAAATCGCAGAGGGCCAAATCGCGTTCCAGAGAGGCATTTGAAAAACGAACTTCTGCCTTCTCCGTTGTCGTCCGGTGGCGTGCGGTGCGTGGCCGTCGTTGTGCCGTCATTCGCTGAGCGTGTCCGTCGCTGGTGGTCCGACCGTTTGCCCTCGCTCACCGTCGGTGCTCCCTTCGTTCGCCGTGCGTGTCCATTGCTGGTCGGCGTCTTGTGGCCGTGTGTGGGTGCTCGTCTTGCAGTCGGCGGCGGCTGCGTCTCCGTCGGTGGTGTCTGGCGCCCAGAGTCGTCCGGCGTTCCTCCACTTCGAGACTCCATCGGTGCTCCAATCGAAGGCGGCATTCCCGCCGGTGAGTGAAAGAAATCACTGCTTCTCAATAATTTTGTTGTTGGATTTAGGATATAGGACTTTATCAAGGCCGAGTCAGAAAGCGTTGTTTGTAGAGTCTCTTTCAGTTCAGGTCTTGAATCATTTGGATAAATTTGGGAAGGAGAAAGACTATAGGGCTAAGAGAAGCTTGGCATATATGATTAGTTTGATAGGAAGAGGCCCGCCCCATTTCCTACCCCCTTTATTTACCAAAGAAAAAAAAAATGGCATGATCTACATTTAGCTCCATATTGTAGGTAGTAATTGGTTTTGGTTTTTTTATAGATGCTTGTTCATACGGCATTAATCTATACCTCTTCAATGTTAACTTGTTTATATTGCGCCTTTACTGTTTATAGTCTCTGCAGCTTTATTGTGCACCGTTTGTTGACTTCCACTGATAATACTGAGTTGTTTTGTGATAAAACTGAACTGTGTGGACTTGGGTTAGAGTTTTGGTGCAGTGACTTGAATTTGTTGTCAAAATGTGGATGTTTGCTGAACGGTATATTCCAAAGCTTTGCATTCGCTGAAATTCTGTACACTTTGTTGAGTTTGGTGAAATTTCTTATATGAGCTTACTTGTCAAAATTTGCATTTGACATACATATTGACTGCCATGGTAAGTTGTGTCACTTTAGGTGCATGTACTGAAATTTCAAAATTTTGGGCAATGTTGGAGGTGAATCTGATTTGTGACAGTGGAATTTACTGGTTATAAGCTATGCAAAGCAGTAGTATCTTGGTGGCACCAAACTAGTGTTGTGTTGGAGTCATTTTAGATTATTGTTTTTGATATTGAGTTTTAATTTGCACATGAAAATAGTTTGAATCAGTGGACTGTACTCTGTGTTAAAGCTCTTGTTACTGAGTTTTAGAAGGATTGGATTAATTATTATGTTTCTGGTTAAGTAAAAAATGACGAACAAAAGAAAAAGGGAAGATAAAGAAGAAGAGAGGCAGCCAAAAGTGTCATCGTATGTATTGTTCACGCAAGAGTATTACCAGAACAAGAAGAAAAAGAATGAGCCGAAAAGGCCTTTTAAAGAGGAGAGTAAGTCGGTAAAAGAAGCTTGGAACGCTTTGAAAGATGATGAGAAGGAGAAATATAAGGAGAGGGCAAAGAAATTAAGGAGAGGGGAAAAAGGGAAAAAATATGTGGTTCCATTCCTTACTCGGTGTGCCCCTAATCAATTTATAGAGGTGTGCAAAAGTTTGAAGAACAGAGAAGAGCGGATGGAACGGTTAAAGAGAGTTGGATTTGATAAGTTGGTCAACATAAGCTGCTCACAAATCCCTCGAGACTTATGTGGGCAGTTTATGGGTGCATTTGACCCTCCAACCAACAATGTTTCCATTCGAGGGAGGTCACTCCACATTCGCTCGGAAGATGTAACAGAATTTATGGGGTTACCGTGTGTGGGGGGGACATTGAAAGAAATGCGATGAATGATGACAAAGATTTTCAACAATTAAAAACATTGTATGGGACAGTGCCATATAAGACAATTGGGAAATGGCTGATTGAAAGAGAAGATGATGCAGATTTCGAATTTCTCTTTATTATGTACGCATTGGGCACGTTGTTGTGTCCCGGAGCCGGTGTTAAGGTGAGTGACCGAGTGTTAAAGGTGATGGTGGCTACAAAGCCAGCTTTTGGAGACAATGATTGGGCTACCTTTGTGTTGAGTGAACTTTCAAATTCAGTTGGACAATACAAGAAAAAAGTGGGCAAAGGGAAAGCTTCAGGAAAAATCAACGTTGGAGGATGTATATATTTTCTTATGGTAAGTTCAATATCAGTTTTCATTGTATAATGATTCCTAAAGTTCTGCATTAAATGTTGACATTTACTTATGTTAAGTTGTTATTCACATTGTATGCAGGTTTTTTGCTTACAAAAATTTCCCCTCGGTGAACTACAAGCCTCTAAAAATGACGAAGCAGTACGATATTGGAATGATAAAAACGTGAAGAAGAGAGTGCAAATAGAGAGGCACAGCAACCAAGGGTTGCTACATTCCGTGGGGCAAGTAGTTGGGGGTCCGGCCTCGGAATTGCATCAGCAGAATACTATAACACACCCGGTAAGTGATGAACTTTGATGTGAGGTTTACATACTTTGCATATTATTGTCACTAATATTTCCCTCATAATTTGTAGGAATTGAAGAGAACATATGAAAGAATTATGTCAAGGGTGGTGTCAATTGTTCAAGAGGAATTGGTTTCCCTTGAGGCAAGGTTGTTAGGGGGGGAGAAATGGATGCAGGGGCAGAAATTGATGAACAGTCATCGTCAGAAAATGACGATGAACAATCCTCCTCAGGAAGTGAAGCTGAAAAGGCTGCCATACGAAAAGGAGATGATGAAGTTTGGACCATACATGAAGAAGATGGGTCAGAGGAAGATAATGGAGGTGAAGCTAATAGGTCAGCCAACGAGGGGAAAGATGAGTGTTCTGAAGATGTACTAAAGGGGGAAGAAGAAGTACAATTGAGAAAATCGACAAGGGTAAAAAAACCTGCTCTTGTCTCTCCCTGGGTGACAACCATGACTAAGAAAAGAACGAAAGATGACAAGCACAAGGAAGCTTTATTCCAGCTGTGCACAACGAGACCCAACAAAGAGGATGCACAAGAGTAAGTAATTAAATGTCTACTATCTATTTCTAGTTGAAGAACTCCTACTGACTGGAAAATGCTTGTTTGTGTAATAGGCTGTTTGTGGAAATGTATGACTATTTCGTCACACGAGGCGAACTATATTGTCTCCGTGAAAGGGGGTGGATTAATAATAGGGTATGTTACATATACATTGACAAGAACTGATACTTTGTTACTTTAGTACAATATTCACTAACTTCTCAGCTATTTTTTCTCAGTTTATGTCAATGGTCGCAAGGACATTAGTGGGGGATCAATTACAGAACTCTAGTCGCGTCAATAGACACATCTTTTCATCAGAGTTGATGGAAAAAATGTCGTCTGACCCGAAGAAGTGGTCCTGGCAAGCGCATGAATATGAGATCCTTCCTGAGCATATTCAATACAATATTGGGGATTGCGACTTAATCTTTGCTCCTACATTGCGGCTTGATCACTGGTTCTGTTATGTGTTGGATACCAAGACATTGCGTTTCTCTGTCCTTGACTCGCTGGTTGACCAGCTCACATATTCAAGATCGCAAAAGAGGGAAGAAGATGCACTTTTAGAGGATGAGAAGACAAGTAAGAAGAAGAAATTGAGCCAAAAGCAATAAGAAGAATTGCGTGGCAAGGAGCGGTTGGCAAGCCAGTGTGTAAGCACTCCAACTTAAGTTTATGCTTTATTTTGTAAATGTTGTTCTTGCTGTGTTGTGTAATGTCAACATTATTTGCTTCTTGCAGAGAGATTGCATCATTAGTGTACTTCGCAGGGTTAAACCAGAATTATTTGGCAAAGGAAGAGAAATACCTAAAGACATCAACTGGCCAAAAGTGCATGTCCAAGCTGACATGTTAGTATTACCTTTTTTTTGTTGCTCAATACTTTGAAATGGTTGGTTGTGTTTCATATCGTTTGTTCCTTTCTGTTTGCAGCGATTCGTGTGGCGTCCATGTTCTTTCATGGTTATTCGGTTGGGATGGCTCGGTACAGGACAAAGGAGGGTATACGATGCCTAAGTTGTCTCCTGAACAAATTCGGGAGATTAAGGTCGATTCGTTATGGTGGCTTGTGACACATGACGGGAACATACATGCCAAAAAGGTCCTGTCCATTGTAGGTGGCAAGAAATAAATGCAGGGGAATAGAGACAAGTAGCATTTGTGATGTTATTATGTACATATGTTGCTATTTTGTGGGTCCTTCGAGAACCTTATGTCTTTGTGCGACTATTTTGTCATTGTAGGAAGGGCAATCATGCAATGCTTTTTTGTTTACTGCCATGTTTAGGTGACAAGGAAATATTTTCAACTGGTTACGGCTATTGCACAACTGCATATGCCTTCTTGTACAAGTTGTAACATTTAAGTAATAGGGTGTTATTACAATGGTGATTTTTACAAGACTTCAAGCGTTTATTCACAACAGGTTATATGGGTTTAACAACCTCCAACACGTTTCTTTTGCAGAAGAAGTTTTCTTACGTTATGAATACTGTGTTGTTTACAAGTCCTGAAGTGTGTATTAACAATTCGATGAGTTCGTTTTACAACTTCAAGTTATGGCGATTTGCTTTTGCTTCGCCACAGCGCAACAACAGCAAAATGACATGAAAAATGGCCTTTTCTGACCTCGTTCGCTGTTGGTACGGCCCAGCGAACCAGCTGCGATTACACATGAATTCTGTTTTACAACCGTTCAAGCGCTGATTTACAACCCTGAAAGCGTTAATTTACAACCCTTTGAGTTCAATTAACAACCTCCCCCTCGTTTGCCTCTGACAACGTTATTTGAACTCAAAGGGTTGTAAATGAGATATTTACAACCCTGAAAGCGTTCATTTACAACCCTTTGAGTTCAATTAACAACCTCCCCCTCGTCTGCCTCTTACAACGTTAATTGAACTCAAAGGGTTGTAAATGAGATATTTACAACCCTGAAAGCGTTCATTTACAACCCTTTGACTTCAATTAACAACCTCCCCCTCGTTTGCCTCTTACAACGTTATTTGAACTCAAAGGGTTGTAAATGAGATATTTACAACCCTTAAAGCGTTCATTTACAACCCTTTGAGTTCAATTAACAACTTCCCCCTCGTTTGCCTCTGACAACGTTATTTGAACTCAAAGGGTTGTAAATGAGATATTTACAACCCTGAAAGCGTTCATTTACAACCCTTTGAGTTCAATTAACAACCTCCCCCTCGTCTGCCTCTTACAACGTTAATTGAACTCAAAGGGTTGTAAATGAGATATTTACAACCCTGAAAGCGTTCATTTACAACCCTTTGACTTCAATTAACAACCTCCCCCTCGTCTGTGTCTTACAACGTTAATTGAACTCAAAGGGTTGTAAATGAGATATTTACATGCCTTAAAGCGTTCATTTACAACCCTTTGAGTTCAATTAACAACCTCCCCCTCGTTTGCCTCTGACAACGTTAATTGAACTCAAAGGGTTGTAAATGAGATATTTACAACCCTTAAAGCGTTCATTTATAACCATTTGAGTTCAATTAACAACCTCCCCCTCGTCTGTGTCTTACAACGTTCTCTGACGTTAAGTGTTGGCAAAGCGTTCATTTACAACCCTGAAAGCGTTCATTTACAACCCTTTGACTTCAATTAACAACCTCCCCCTCGTCTGTGTCTTACAACGTTAATTGAACTCAAAGGGTTGTAAATGAGATATTTACATGCCTTAAAGCGTTCATTTACAACCCTTTGAGTTCAATTAACAACCTCCCCCTCGTTTGCCTCTGACAACGTTAATTGAACTCAAAGGGTTGTAAATGAGATATTTACAACCCTTAAAGCGTTCATTTATAACCCTTTGAGTTCAATTAACAACCTCCCCCTCGTCTGTGTCTTACAACGTTCTCTGACGTTAAGTGTTGGCAAAGCGTTCATTTACAACCCTTAAAGCGTTCATTTACAACCCTTTGACTTCAATTAACAACCTCCCCCTCGTCTGTGTCTTACAACGTTAATTGAACTCAAAGGGTTGTAAATGAGATATTTACATGCCTTAAAGCGTTCATTTACAACCCTTTGAGTTCAATTAACAACCTCCCCCTCGTTTGCCTCTGACAACGTTAATTGAACTCAAAGGGTTGTAAATGAGATATTTACAACCCTTAAAGCGTTCATTTATAACCCTTTGAGTTCAATTAACAACCTCCCCCTCGTCTGTGTCTTACAACGTTCTCTGACGTTAAGTGTTGGCAAAGCGTTCATTTACAACCCTTAAAGCGTTCATTTACAACCCTTTGACTTCAATTAACAAGCTCCTCCCATCGTTTTCTCACCGTAACTATTACAAGTTGAGCTATTTATAACCTGTAAAGCGTTCATTAACAACCCTTTCAGTTCCTTTCACAACCTCATCGCGTGACTGCAGCAGTACTTCTGATGCAAATTTTCATAACAGCTGAATTGTAGCATATTTTATCAAGTGGTTGGTTGGTTGTTTGCCTATTGTATGAAGTAAGTTAGACACATGCACAAGTGAATAGTAAGTCCCCCATGACTTTATAAAGTGCACACCTCACCACTGTCACCTAACGAACCCATGATTTTAACCACTTATAATGCCTAATTTATTTAAATTCCTGCTGCAAAAATTTGACAGCAACTGATGAAAATTTTCACAACTCCTAATGTATGTTTTCACAACATAATGAGTTTTGTTCACAACTAATGCAACTGATGCAAATTTAAACAACGCATGCAACCTAATTTTGCAACTTTCTGACAGTGCATGTCACAACTTAGTAGCATATCAGATCCACATATCAATTTACATTGAAATATTAAGTTGTATGAGTAAGGGGGTATTTTCGCCTACTCATTTAACTTAATATCAGACTATTTGTGTTTAACTACACCAACATCCGGACCCGTTCAAAAACCAATACGGGTCACAGGAAGGCACCAGTTAATGGTGTATATATACATAATCCAAAATAAGTAGCTAACAAAAGAAAGTACATAATCCATCGTTTTAGGTTGGATTTGGATTTTTGCAAGTCCTCACGGAGTGCCCAACCTCATGACATCGCCCACAATGATAAAGCTTCTTGTTTTGAAACTGAGATTCCCTTCTTTTTCTTTTCGGCCTCCCTGCCGGCCTTGTAGTTGTTGGCGGATCCAAGAATGTTTGTGTCAGCAAATGTGTGACAGTCGGAGAATCAGCTCGTGGACAATCATGTGTTGCAACTGGTCTCATGGTGTTTCCATATATTTTCTCCTGTGCTTCCACTTTCAGCCAATCATGTACAAATGTGTACACATTACCATTAAGTACCTTAATTGCTGCACAAGCATGGGCACAAGGTATTCCACTCATTTGCCATGCTAAACATGTGCATTTTCTTTGACCAAGATCTACATTGACATAAATTGTCGCTTCACCACATCTAGTTTGCACCGAAAAGTTATGGTCTCCATAATATACTGCATCCATATTTTCCGCATAGGTAACATGCTGCAGCACTTTCTCTTCAACATTGGGTCCAACTCCATTTTTCCAATTGGCCATTGCCATCTTGCTTGCAAGCAATTTCCGTGCCAATTTGTCCCGATGCTCATGAATTAGTATTGACACGCTATGCTTCCTCTCTTTCAACATCCATGCATTAAACGACTCCGCAATATTCGTGGTTATGTTATCCCACCTATTGAAAGGAAACTTGCTCAGAGCCCATTTGTCAACATCCCCATTGGTCTCCACCCATTGTGCCAATTGTGGATTGAACAATCTTAATTTTCCCATTGCACTTATAAAGTCCTCATCCAACCTTGCATAGGCAATTGCATCAAGAAGCTTGAGTGCAGTCTCTTTGGTAGTCGCCGATGTACGTGCTCGACCTCTATTGATTTTCAAGAACTCTGCACTATAATTTTCCTTCACATGCCTGTAGCAATAGCCATGTCGCTCGCTGCCAAATATTTCTTTAACAGCACCGATAATTGCATTATTGCGATCTGACACTATGGTTATCATGATTGATCCTATTATTTCTTTCAAATTGAGTAGAAACCAAAGCCATTCATCATATGTTTCACCGCTGACAATGGAATATGCTAAGGGAAACATTTGGTTGTCTGCATCGTATGCACAAGCTGACAACATTGTTCCCTTATAAGGGCCACTTAGATGACAGCCATCTATATAAACAATGGGCCGACAACCACCTATAAAACCTTTAACCGAGCAACCATAAGCAATAAATACCCGCTCAAATCTATTGTTAGATGAGCCTTCCCATTTTGCAACTGTGTCTGGATCACTTTCAATCAATCTATCACATATCCAAGGAATTGCTTGATAAGAGTCTTCTACTCGTCCATTTAATTCCTTTAACGCTCTTTCTTTTGCCCTATATGCTTGAGGGTAGTTCAGTCGCACCCCATACTCTCTGTACAAGTCTGCTCGAATTTCATTGGAAGTCTTATCGATATTTGACCTTAAATCATCCATTACGATTGATGATGTCAAGCTCGACCTGTGTGGATGCCAGACAATTAGGCTGTCCTGTGCATGGTGAATGTGTTCACTTTTGTATGTTCGAATCGTTAGAAACTCTGTATCTTGATGTTCTCCTGATGAATAAGCACCCATGTACCACGAACAACCACTAACCTTGCACTTCACAATTATCTTCTGTTTATTATTCTTCACAAATTGGTATGAAAACTTGTGTGAAATACTGTATTTGTATAATGTCTGACGAAGGCTCATACCATTCGGAAATATCTGTCCTTCTCCAATAATTAAATCCTTCCATTTGGTATGATTCATTCCCGGTATGGGCGTTGGCACCAATTGAGTACAACATTCCAATGATGGGATATCTTGACTTTCATTTAACAAAGGCGGTGGGGACATACACAATCCTCCAGCACCTACAAACATTTGATCAATCCTGCAATAAATGACAAGTTAGACTTCTCTTTTGCATAATTAAGTTACAACAAATTACTTTTCTTAAGATAACTCGACTTACACTTCTTGCTCTTCCATTTGGCCATTAAATGTTGGGACTGTATTCTCATCATCACCATCGTCTTCAATGTACACATCGTCTTCAATGTACACATGACCATATTGTTCATTATATTTCATAAAATGATCCACCCCTTCATCGTCTACAAGATCCACAAATGTTGATGTATCAATAGAAACTTTGAATTTCACTTGAATTTCATTACTTTCATTTCCCGTTATAGATGATATGATTCGTAGCAACTCCTCATATGTTGTACTTTCCTTTACGCATCTTGTTCTTACCATACCACCAACATATTGCATTTCATGTCCTCCGACATTTAAAAACTTCCCCCCCACATGAATGAAACACAATAGATTCTTCCCAGAACTAGTTGCCATCTTTCATGATAATCTGCACCATGAAGTTCGTATTAACAACTTCCAAAGCTATATTAACAACTGTATATGCATATATTAACAACACTTCTTTTACAATCATATAATCAAACAAAGCACAATCACATTCAATGACTCCCACTTTAAACAAAGCCATACCTTTGTTGGGTTTCCAAACAATAGGCCTTTCTCTCTATTACATTGCCTTAAAACTTAAAAACATAGCACAGTGTTTGTATTTACAACTAAAACTGTTATATTCACAACTACTACTGCACGAATTAACAACTACTTAAGCTATTTACATATCACCTTTTTCACATCAACCCACCACCATGAGAATCAACTTTTCCCACGTCAAACGTCCAACTTTCTCTGTTTTGTTCCACAATAACAGAGCATTATGACACCCAAAGCCATTTGCTGTATTAACAACCACTTCAGTTATATTAACAACACCAACTGCACGAATTAACAACAATTAAATTCCTTCCCATATCACAATTTTTACAGCACCCCACCAACCTAAAAATCAGCTATTCCCACTTTAAAGGTATCATTTCCTCTGTCACCTCCCCAAAAAACAGAGCACTATCACATTAACACTACCCAACCTTATTCAAATCCCAACTACAACGCTTAAGCTCATAACTTTACCTAAATCATGTCATTACTCATCTACCTCCTACCACTTTGTCCACTATTGCCACCAAGCACCAACCTTTCACCATCATTCAATTTCACTTTATCCAAATATCACATAGAACCAAAATTAAAAAATTCAGTTTCGTGTTCTACCTCGGTTCCAGTACGTGGAGCTTGCAAATTTGATCCTTTACCAAGAACTTCAACATTACACTTGATCCCTTCAATCTTGGAGTTCACACCAGTCCCTTTCGCGTCGTTTCTGTGTCTCCGGAAAAAAACTTGCGCCTTCCCTCCTCTTTCTGAAGCTTCTACTTTTACATTAACAAGAGGGGCATGTGTGTCTTTTTACATTGGAAAATAATATCTGAAAAGTCCCTAGAGACTTTTCAGATATTTCAGTTTTTCCTGGGACTTTTTTGACAATATTTTTCTTCCATGGGACCTGACAGTGATTTTCCCTAAAAAATAGCTATAATTTTAGTCCAACATGTGTCTAAAACAGGGTTATGCCTTTTTTTTTTTTTTTTTTTTGAGTATTTGAGTGTCATTTTATAAAACTATAGTTCCAGTCTAGAAACACATTTTTTTTTGTTTCATCTAAACACACACCTTGTCCGTGTTCCAAGTGTCAAAAATTAATGTCTTTGTTATCAGAGTTTGGGTTTTGTATCTGACGCTTATTAGTTACTGCCCTCAGTATAATTGTATAAAAGTTAGACACGTTCAAGCACCTAAATTCACCTTAAATTTATCTTCAAATTGATAATGTTGCCCTTAAAATATCCCTATAATAGACTGCATGTTGCAAGGAGGTTTCCATCACATTCACAAAGGTCGTTACAATATCAATACACGAGGTTAAAAGATGTATTTTAGTGAAGTCGATATACGTTTGTTATAAATAATTATATTAATTATATCCTTAATATCTATAAATTAGTTACATACCTCTTATATTAACGAAGAGAAGTAGTGCCACCTTAGTCTCTATTACAAGTTATTTTAAAATTATTTTATGAGAATAAACAAATAGTTAAAAGAAGTTTATTCTTTGAAGTGATAAAAAATCATTACTAACACTATAGTTTTATTTATAAGTTAAACTTAACAAACTCCTACATATTAAAGAGAGTTAGTTAATTTATTAATTATGAGTTAAATTGTCATTTTTGTTCTTGTTTATGATTGGTTACAAGAGTCAATATGAATCAATTATTTTTATTTATTGCAATTAATATGAACAAAACTATAAAAAATGTATTTATACTCTAAAACTAGACTTATAAATAGGATTACAGTTTTTTGTCAAAATAGATTTATAAATAGGATCAAAGTGGTATCTTTTTACATATTACCCCCCAATTAAAATCAATATATCTTAATTACTTTTAATTTATATTTTAAATAATCTTCACATAATATACTTATATAGTTAATGCGGACATGACATTTTGTTGGTCGAGATGGTATTGTTACCCGTAAAAAGAAGAACACACATAGACACACTAGCTCGAAAAGGTAAGATCGCTTTGCACTTTAAGATGCTTGATTATGATTATATACCAAGCTTCCTCCCTCTCCATTTTTTTCGTGTTGTTTTTTCTTTCGGTTTATCACTTAGGCCCATGTAGAATGAGTGGAATGGACCTAAGGCTAATTAGGGGAATTAGCCCTTGCACTTTGGGGATGGCGAAGAGGGGGAGGGATTTTTTTTCCCTCAGCATGAAAAAGAATTTCTTTTAAAAAAATTTTACAATTTGATTGGCTAATAATGTTTTAACTAAAAATATTTGAAATTTAAAATATTTTTAAATATTATATATTGGTGGATTTTTCGTGATATTCAAATCTCAACAAGTACAGCAGTAATAACTTTATTTGTCGTTTTTCAGATTTTAATAAAAGATTTTGAATGAGTTATTTAATTGTAATTTTATATGTTAATTTAAAAAATCACAGAGTTGGCCAGCAATCACTTGGAATGGATCAAAATCTAATCAGAGGTGCTCCTTCAGAAAGGACAGGATCATTCCATATGCAAACGATACAATTTCCAATTATGCTTTCTTTTAGTATGACAACTAAATATATATTTGGAAACACTTATTTTTTGAATATAAGTACTTATTATGCAAGCTGAGATAAAATTTCTCTCACATATTTAACTCGTATACTGTGAATCACGATTTATAAGTACTTATTATCTAAAAATAAGTAATTCCAAACAAACACTAATAAAAGTTGAGGACTTGAGGTGAATTACTGAGAAATACTATTAGATTATTGCTCATGAAGCTTATGGCCAATCGTACGTTACACGGTCAAGAGTTAGATCAATGCAAGATTTGAAGATTATTGTAGACGAGAGTGGAAGCAACTGCAAAAAGATAACTACAAATGATGTTTGCTGGGAGATAGTTAGAAATTCGTTATAATTGAAGTACGTTGTTATTAATTTATTTAAACAAGTATGATGATGTATATAATTAATTTGAAGTAATATTTATCCTTGTTTTAGAATTTTTCCTAGTTTATACGATCTCCTATTAGAGCTTGTAATAGGGGTTGAACCCGTGGGCTGGACCCATCAAACTCATAAAATCTGACGTGTTGAGATATGAAAAACTAGGATAGTTTTGATGTGGGTCTTTTTTGCCCAAACCCATTTAATGCGAACCTGTGACCTGTTAGCCCTCTAGAGTGGCAGGTTAGCCTGCTTTGTTTTGTTTCTTTTTTATTGTACAATGTAACACCTCATTCTTATAAACCAACATATTTAATATACAAGTCCAAAAGACACTTACCAAACAGTTTCAAATGTTATTTTATATATTTAATTTAAAAAGAATTATTAATCAAAGGATTTTAAAACAAAAATAATCTTAGTGTCATGATAACCAAATATAAAATGGCATAATATGTGTTTCAGGAGAACTACAGAGCTTTCAAAATTCACTCCACATGTGCCTTCCCTTAGTTCTTATTATAACATTCACTTGAAAAATGTTAATATAAGAGATGAAATTCCACGTCTCAGCAACTACTGAAAGTTTCTACCATACACAAGTAAACTCTATATGACAAAAAGAAGGAAGTGATTAAATATATATTTGCATATATCACAATCTTCATATAAAACGATTTCAAGTTAATCATCATTAAACAACCTCTATTCTTATTCATAACATGTAATATACAATTATGCAATATGTAATATGCAACCACCTTTATATTACCATCCATCTTGATACCGTTAATTGGGGCCTTAGGCTAACACATAGTCTAACAGAAACCAGAGTTGTTGAACTCGAACTGGACCGGCCGGTTCGGCCCGGAAACTGACGAACTGGCCGATAGACTTTTTTGATCCGGGTTGCTATTTTTAAATTTTTTTTAACTTTTTCTTTAGAATTTCATACTAATAAGCCTAAAATCTTTAATTTCTCACCGGTTTTATCCCGGTTTGACCCACTAACCCTTAACCCAGTACCTCGACCAGTTCAATACCTGGTCCGATTTTAATACCTTAACAGAAACACATTTATTTGACTGGATTGTCTCAAGTTTATCAGTTCTTAATAAGATACACCCGGCCAAAAGTGTAGAGCTTGAGTCTGAACTATAGCTCCTTTCCTTAAAAGAACACAACTAAGGAGATGTCACATGTCCCACAGTTTCAATGCAATCCCCGCTAAAGGATAACATGGAAGAAGGGGCCTTGACAAAAGTCATCCATTGTGCACCGAGTGATAGCATACCACATGGTGAGAGATATCATCATACAAATTCCTTCCGACTCCAACCCAATACAAATGCAACCGCTATGACAATTATATTCAATTATCAATAAATATAATATCATTAAAATATCAGGTACAATAAATCATGCTTTCATCCATATCAAATATCATCACATATTCAAACATGCCTAAAAGGAAACAATCATCTAACAATATATTGATTATAATTAAATTATTAACTATGTGAATAAAGTGAATTATAAAGAAATTTACTTGTAACATTATTTACTTGAGAATGTATAATACATATAAATATACATATAATTCAGTCTATTTTTTTAAAAAAAAAATAGTCATTCACAATCACACATAATTCACAAATTTATGGAAGAATATTCAGAGTTATTTGTGACTTCAACTAAACTCATGGATAATTATAAATGGCTTACTCCAAATCTCTAAATGAGAGTTTACAAAAATTATTCATATAAACATTATCAATAATTTACTCAAAAATTATCTTAGATTTACTCCAAGGATATTCCAAGCCTACTCTACAGCCTTAAAGCTACCCTCTAGCATTCAATTCTTAGATAAATATAAATTTATGATATAATATGCGTGTATATTTATACATAGATAAGAGTGTGTGTAAAGAGTGAGAGCAATTTAAAAAAATTATGAAACTAACAAGAGGGACACAAGCTCTTCAATATATATCCATATATAAGAAGAGAAAACTCCAAGCTCAATATGACGTAAGAATAAAAGAGGAAATGCAATGTTTACAAGGCAATATTATACAGATATATATTATACATAGGAAAATAATTGTGAGATGGCCTCAGCAAAATTTGAAAGAAGTTGTACATAGAGGAAACCACACACACACATATTTTAAAGTAGAAAGGGTCTCACAAGGGATGCGAGGTGCGGAAGGAGTTAAACTCACACAGGGTGTTAGAAAAGAGTAGCTTGCGAAATGAAATATTACTTTCCATCCTAAATATATGACAGAACTTTAAAAAAATTAATTCTGTCTTATATTTAGAATCACGGGAAGCATTCATATAATATACTCACTGTATCACACTGGCATTGTTGGGATGAAATGTGGGGGTAGAGCCGGAAATAAGGTCCGACCCGTTTAGGTTCGCTTTCTAAAAAGTTTCATATTTTTAAAGTCTGCGGTCTTACAGGGCTGACCCTTCACAAGCTCAGGTCTAAACAAGCTTAAACTCATTTTAATTCAATTTTTTTAAATTTTACAATTTATTTATTATTTTGTTTTGAATCGAGATGCATTATTTTTAAAACTCATAAATTTTTAGTTAAAATAATCATCTAATATCCAAATTAAACTTTTTTTTAAGTTTAAATGAATAAACCATTGTAAAAAATAAAATAAATCAAATCAATTAATAAGTGTTTTCCTATTATTAATACTCTATTAGGTATTTAGATGCATCTCATATTGATAATTTGATATAATGATATTATATTTATTAATTTATTCACAAAAAAATATTAAAAACCCTTTTAGGCCTGCTTTCTTTTTTGACTTCTAAATCATAAACATGATCCTTAAAAGATTTGGGTCTAAACAGGCTGGCCCAACGAGTTTCACCTAATTTTCCGGTTTTTGGCTGGGGGTTGTGGTTTTTTTTGGAGGAAATAATAAGTACACACACAGTCTCCAACACCAACAGTAATCAAAAAAAAAAAAAAGGAAAAGAAGAAGAAGAAGGAAGAAGGAGGTTGAAGAATGAATTAAATTGTGGAAAAATAAAGGAGAGTTGGCATGAACAGTGAAAATGAATTACACATGTGTTGGCAAAACAAAAAAAAAAGTACACACATGGACAGCAATATAATGGAGAAAGGGTGGATGATTTGATAAGACAAAATTAGACAAAACACTGAAGAGGAAAGAATAAAGATAAGTGGAAGGATTGACAAGACATTCTTTGATTGTAATGTACATAGAGACCACAGAGAAGAGAAATGCATATTTAGATAGTGTATGTTTGTTAACATCTCAAATTATACTTTTAAATCATGGTTTGCATAAATCGAAATAAAATTCCTCTCACATACTTATCTCCTAAGTCATAAAATTTACTTCAACAAACAACCTTAACATATATATTCTTCTGGCATCAGGTTTCTAGTCAACTGGATCCATGGAACTTATACCCAGAAAACTCAATGACTTAACTTCAATTCTCTAGCATGAATATTCGTACTGATAATAGATTTAAGTCAACTCAAACTGTGAAGGGAGTTTGCAGAACAATAATGTGATTATAATGCAATCATTCAATTCAGAAATCTCATTAACAAGGGGCTGATTACCGCTCACCATGCAAAACTGGGTCCTTTTGCAGATAAAAAAATCACAAAGGCACATCTATGATGTCATCACTATAACAGATGGGCCAAGTTTTACCTGCAATAAAAAAATTGCAACCATTGACATCAACAACACAATATATGTTCTAGAGTGCAGTGCTCGCACCAAGTTCCTTTTCCATGCTATCAATCAGAGAGAAAAACGAAAAAAAAGTTAAAAACTACTACCTTGCTTTATTCTGGTTAGCATCCGTACTACGATTTGAAGCTCTATTGCGTAGAGGAGCAACTGCAGCTTTTTGTTCCATCACAGCTGCAGCAGGAAATTGGTTTTCCTGGAAATTTGATCTTCTCTTAGCAAGAACCCCTTATCACAATTCAGGACATCCAAATAATTTAAGGAAGTTATTAAGAATAATAGCACAAAAAGAATCATAAAATTTTAGGATAGAGAGCACCTCCAATGTCTAGTTTGAGATATTCAACTAAATGTTGTCGCATTCGTGCTGGAACGGCTCATCAAAAGTTCGCATATCAGTATCACGATCCTCAATCAATGCATGCTAGGCCAACCAATTGGCACATGAATTGCCATTACAAAACACATGGACCGAAATGTACTCTTTCTAAAACTTATTGGTCAATAAAGATCGAATATTCTTAATTTCTGAATTTTCTATTTTCGGTGTTTCCAACTCTTATGTTACACGATAAAGATGTTAATTGTCACTCTCAATTTGGATATTTTCATATACATATATATATTTTAAAGCAGCTTCTATTCCTTCCTTCAACGCTTGGAGCTCTGCTTGAAAACTGTTCTTTTTTAGCGCTACATGTTGATAGAACCCCTTGACTAGTCCCCATTCCTAATCCTGAATAGACCAATAATATCAACCCAAACATATCTTTTTCAATGCTTGTGTAATACCTCGTTCTCGATATTGTTCACCTTTGGGGAGGAATCGAGAGCGAGGTATTGGGATGTTATAAATGGTATCAGAGCAAGGTTCGGGTCGATGTGCCAGCGAGGATACTCCGCCTAAAGGTGAGTGGGATGTTATGTTCCATATCGGCTGGAAAGGTGAACAAAAAGACGTCTTATAATGGTCAGGATACCGTGAGGGGCAACAACTCACAAAACGGATAATATCGAGAGTGAGGCTTTAGGATGTTACAAACGGTATCAGAATTAGACTTGGGTTGATGTGGGTTGATGTTCTAATGAAACGCTAGGCCCAAAGGTGGGTGAAGTGTTATAATGGTATCAGAGCCAATCAGCTGAGATTTTATAGCTTCCGTCCATGTTAAGCTTAAGAAAATCAATGTTAAGTGGGGCGAGACCACCTCATTTTTCATTTTTTCAATTACGAGATCATCAGCCTTCTTTAGTCGATGAAGAAACTTATTCCAACTATATTGATAAAACCCTTTTTGAAATTCATGGACCTTTATAGATGATAAGAAATGAAAGCTATATCGAATTAATTCTGCGAAATACTTCACAGAATAATCATATTGTTCTTCATATATAAAATACCTAATTATCCTAGAATGAGTTAAAAGTGTACCACTCTGGTCCCTATTATAAGTCCCTTTTACCTAAATCCCACATACCAAGAAAAAGTAGTTAACCCAATGATTAACTACTTCACCCAGAACTTAAATGAGCTTATGACAACTTTGCCCCTATTTATTGTATGTCCAATAGATTCGCCATACATATTATAGGGACTTATAAATAGGACCAAATTTTTTGTTCAAGAAGGACTTATAATAGGGACCAGAGTGGTACTTTGACTTTTATAGCCTTTGTACATTATGTACTTCCTTAATATGTGTTCAAAATAGTTCTCTGATTTCAAACTCTGAGCTAGTAAGGCTTTTATGGAATAAAATTCAAAAGATCTTGAAGAAGATGACCTATCCAAATATCTTCTCCAGAAGCACATATTATATATATAGTGCTTTTACACAACAATCATCTTCGTCAAAGCTGAGCGGATGCAAACTAAACACAAGGCAAACATATCATGACTTTAAAATGTGTCAAGAAGGGAGGTATCTAGACCCTTATCAAACTTTTTCTATTCCCCTCTGTAGTCAATGCGAGATATAACACTTTACTCACTTTTGGACCTCCTTAGCCGATTGGCTCTGATACCAAGTATATCATCCAACGCCTCGCTCTCGATACCTCCCCAAAAGTGGACAATATCAAGAGTGAAGCACTTGGATGTTAGAAATGGTATCAGAGCCAAGTTTGGGTCAATGTGTCAGTGAGGATGTTGGGTTTAAAGGTGGGCTGTTGGAAACAAAAAGCCATGCAAACAATTATGGCTTTAAAACGCGTCGAGAATGGAGAGATCCAGACCCTTATAAGATGTCTTTCGTTCCCTTCTCTTGTTGATTTGGACATAACATTCATCCACTTTTGGGCCTCCCTAGCTGATTGGCTTTGATACCAATTGTAACATCTCAGGGCCTTACTCTTAATACCTTATCAAAGGTGGACAATTTGAGAGTGAGACGCTGAGATGTTACAAATGGTATCAAAACTATATTTAGGTCGATGTGCCAGCGAGGATACTCGGCCCAAAGGTGCGAGAGATGTTATGTCTTACATTCCTCGTCTTAGCCGATGTGAGATATAAAACTTCACCCACCTTTAGGCCGACCAAGTCGATTGACTCTGATAGCAATTCTAACAAACGGTATCAGAGCTAAGCTCAGGTTGATGAGGTTGATGTGCCAGTAAAGATGCTGGGCCTAAAGGGGGTGATGTTTTATAATGGTATCAGAGCAATCGGCTGGGATTTTACAACATATGTCCATGTTGAGCTTAAGAAATCCAACGATAGGTATAGCGGCAGCAGCGCAAAAAGAATGATAGAATTTTAAGACAAATGGCACCTATAATATCTGATTTGAGACATTTAACTAAATCTTATCGCGTTCCAAGAAATAACTAAGGTGTAAGAACGACTCCTCAAAAGTTCACATCTTAGTATCATGATTCCCATTAAGCGCGCTCTTAATACCTCATCAAAGATGGACAATTCGAGAGCGAGACGTTGAAATGTTACAAATGATATCAAAGCTATGTTTGGGTCAATGTGCCAGCGAGGATACTCGGCCCAAAGGTGCGAGAGATGTTATGTCTTACATTCCTCGTCTTAGCCGATGTGAGATATAAAACTTCACCCACCTTTAGGCCGACCAAGTCGATTGACTCTGATAGCAATTCTAACAAACGGTATCAGAGCTAAGCTCAGGTTGATGAGGTTGATGTGCCAGTAAAGATGCTGGGCCTAAAGGGGGTGATGTTTTATAATGGTATCAGAGCAATCGGCTGGGATTTTACAACATATGTCCATGTTGAGCTTAAGAAATCCAACGATAGGTATAGCGGCAGCAGCGCAAAAAGAATGATAGAATTTTAAGACAAATAGCACCTATAATATCTGATTTGAGACATTTAACTAAATCTTATCGCGTTCCAAGAAATAACTAAGGTGTAAGAACGACTCCTCAAAAGTTCACATCTTAGTATCATGATTCCCATTAAGCGCGCTCTTAATACCTCATCAAAGATGGACAATTCGAGAGCGAGACGTTGAAATGTTACAAATGATATCAAAGCTATGTTTGGGTCAATGTGCTAGTGAGGATGCTCGGCCCAAAGGTGCGTGAGATGTTATGACTCAAATTCCTCGTCTCAGCCGACGTGAGACATAACACTCTACCCACCTTTAGGCCACCAAGTTGATTGGTTCTGATACCAATTCTAACAAATGGTATCAGAGCTAGGCTCTGGTTGATGTAGGTTTCTGTGCCAGTATAGATATTGCGCCTAAAGGTGGGTGATGTTTTATAATGGTATCAGAGCAATCGGGTAGGATGTTACAGCTTGCATCTATGTTGAGCTTAAGAAAACCAACGATAGGTATAGTAGCAACATCATAAAAAGAATGATAGAATTTTAAGATAGATGACACCTCTAATATCTGGTTTGAGACATTTAACTAAATCTTATCGCGTTCCAAGAGATAACTAAGGTGCAAGAACGGCTCATCAAAAGTTCACATTTTAGTATTATGATTCACATTCAGCGCATGCTAGGCCAACCAATTGGCATATGAATTGCCACTACAAAATACATGGACTTAATGCTTCTTTCTAAAACCTTTTGGTCAATGAAGACAGAATGCTCTTAATTTCTGGATTTTCTATTTACGGTGTTTCCAACTCTCGTATTATTCGGTAAAGATGTTCATTGTCACTCTCAATTTGGATATTTTCATATCCTTTTTTTAAAGCAGCTTCTATTCCTTCCTTCAGTGCTATGAGCTTTGCTTGAAAACTTTTCTTCTTTAGTGTTATTTATTGATAGAACCCCTTGAGTAGTTCCCATTCCTATTCATGAATAGACCAATAATAGCAACCACAAACATATCTTTTCAATGCTTGTGTAACATCCCAGTATCTCATTCACGATATTTCCGTTTTGGGGAACCTTTACCCCTCACAGCTTTAAAACGAGTCTAAAGCGGGGGTATCCAAACCCTTATAAGAAATCTTTCATTCCTCATGTCAGTCCATGTGAGACATAACACTCTACCCATCTTTGAGCCTCCTAAGTCGATTGGCTCTGATACCAATTCTAACATATCAGTACCTTATTCTCGATGCCTCCCCAAAGGTAGACAATATCGAGAGTGAGGTGTTAGGATTTTACAAATGGTATCAGAGCTAGGTTCAAATTGATATGGGTTGATGTGCTAGAAAAGTTGCTGGACCCAAAGGTAGATAAAGTTTTATAATGGTATCAGAACCAATCGGCTGCGATGTTATAGATTGAGTCCACATTAAGTTTAAAAAAACTAACATTAGGTATAACACCAGCAGCATAAAAAGAATGATTGAATTTTAAAATAAAGGATACCTCGAATGTGTTGTTTGAGACATTCAACTAAATCTTATCGCGTTCTAAAAGATAACTAAGGTGCTCGAATGGCTCGTCAAAAGTTCGCACCTTAGTATCATGATCATCAATCAGTGCATGCTAGGCCAACCAATTGGCACATGAATTGCCACTACAAAACACATGGAATGGAATTAACCCTTTCTAAAACCTTTTAGTCAATAAAAACATAATACTCTTAATTTTTGGATTTTCAATTTGTGTTGTTTCAAACTCTCATATTATACGGTAAAGATGTTTATTGTCACTCTCAATTTGGATATTTTCATATCCATATTTTAAAACAGTTTCTATTCCTTCCTTCAACACTAGGAGCCGTGCTTGAAAATTGTTCTTTTTTAGCGCTATATGTTGATAGAAGCTCTTGACTAGTCCCTATTCTTGTTCCTAAATAGATCAACAATACGAAACTCAAACATATTTTTTTAATGCTAGTGTAAAATCCCATTATCTCGTTCTCAGTATTATCTACTTTGGTGGCCCATCACCCCTCACTCCTTTAAAATGTGTTTAGGAAGAGAGGTATCCAAACCCTTATAAGAAGTTTTTTATTCTTCGTCTCAGTCGATGTGAGACATAACACTCCTCCGAAGTCGATTGACTCTGATACCAATTCTAATATCTCGGCGCCTCACTCTCGATGCCTCCCCAAAGGTGGGCAATATCAAGAGCGAGGTGCTGTGATATTACAAATGGTATCAAAGTCAGGTTCGGTCAATATGCTAGCGAGGATGCTCGGTCCAAAGGTGGGTGGGATGTTATATCCCACATCGATTGAAAAAGGGAACAAAAAGACGTCTTATAAGGGTCATGATACCTATCCTCTCGATGTGTTTCAAAGTTGTAAGGGGAGATGCACCATAAATAGGAGAATATCAAAAGTGAGGTGTTGGGATGTTACAAATGGTATTAGAGCTAGGTTCGGGTTGATGTAGGTTGATGTATTGGCGAAGATGCTGGGGCCAAAGGCGGGTGAAGTGTTATAATGGTATCTGAGCTAATCGGCTGCGATGTTATAGTTTGTGTTCACGTTGAGTTTAAGAAAATCAATGTTAAGTAGGGTCCAGATCACCGCATTTCTCAGTTTTTAAAATTTGAGATCATGAGCCTTGTCCAGTCGATGAGGAAACATAGTCAAATCATACCGATAAAATTCTTTTATAAATGTGTGGACCTCTTCAAATGATAAGGACTTAAAGCCATATCGATTTAATTATGTGAAATACTTCATAGCATAATCATATTGTTCTTCATCTACAAAATACCTAATTATCCTAGAATGAGTTAAAACTGTACTCTAACTTTTATAGCCTTCACACTTTACGTACTTCCTTAAGATGTGTTCAAAATAGTTTCCTGATTTCAAACTCTGAGCTAGTAAGGCTTTTATAGAACCAAATTCAAAATATCCAAAAGAAAATTGGCTATCCAAATATCTTCTCCAGAAGCACATATGATATATATATACTACTTTTACACAACAGTAATCTCTATTAAAGGTAGGTATGATGCAAACAAGAAGCCATGCAAACATATCATGGATTTCAAACACGTGAAGAAGGGAGGTATCCAGACTTTTATAAGGTGTCTTTTGGTCTCATCCAAAGCCAATGTGAGCCATAACTCTTCACCCACCTTTAGGCCTCCCTAGCCAATTGCTCTGATACCAATTATAGCATCGAAGTGCATTGCTCTCGATACCACCCCAAAAGTGGACAATATTGAGAGTGAGATGCTGGGATTTTTATCGGTTTAGATTTATATAAATTGTTGATGCATTAACTGGCACCTTTCGTAATTGGAATGGCTGCAGTAAATTTTTTTTACGTACTTCTTTAAGATGTGTTCAAAATAGTTCCATGATTTCAAACTCTGAGCTAGTAAGGCTTTTATAGAACCAAATTCAGAATATCCGGAAGAAAATGGCCTATCCAAATATCTTCTCCAAAAGCACATATGATATATATATACTACTTTTACACAATAATAACCTCTATCAAAGGTGGGCATGATGCAAACAAAAAGCCATGCAAACATATCATGGCTTTAAAACACGTGAAGAAGGGAGGTATCCAGATTATTATAAAGTGTCTTTTGGTCCCATCCAAAGCCAATGTGAGACATAACACTCCACTCACCTTTCAGCCTCCCTAGCCGATTGGCTCTGATACCAATTATAACATCAAAGTGCATCGCTTTCGATACCACCCCAAAGGTGGAAATATCAAGAGTGAGACGCTTGGATTTTTATCGATTTAGATTTATATAAATTGTTAATGCATTAACTAGCGCTTTTCGTAATTGGAATGACTGCAGTATTTTTTTTTGGGTTAACAAAATGGCTGCAGTATTAGTGAAGTGTGACATGTGATATCGGTGCTATCAAATGAAACTGATATGCCCGTAGTATATTGAAACCTTGAAATTGGAAATAGCCCCTCAAATGACTTTATGTGGTTAAGGATATGTTGAACCTTTTCTAATCTAGCTCTAACATTAATTCCACAGTTTCAATCCGCACGATTAATGTAGCAAGTTACCCATTTGATCCTATTATAAAGCACTTCTATCTTTTGGTTAAAGTCACAAGTTGACTCTTTGAATTTATCAGTTTTGCGTTTTTAACTTACAAAATGGTATTAGTTTATATTTAAAATTGTGCTAGTCATAAACTTAGTTAAACTCATGAGTTTGCGTATTGAATTTACTGTTTTTATATTCTTATCTTAAAAAATTGTGTCAACTCACTCTAAAATTCATATTAATTTATTCCTTTTAGTCATGTTCCATGACTTTATACATGAACTTCAGAAATTTCTTTGTTGGATTGAATAAATTATAAATGTTGCCGAGTTTATATTCTTGTCACGAGTTTATTTTAACTCGTGATTTGACAACATTGCTTCCAACATACTCCCTCCGTTCCTTTTTTATAAGAAACATTTAGAGAGTGTTTTATTTTTTACTTGTTACTTTCTCATTTTGCTGTTATTTAATTACCCTATTTAATGTTAATATAATAAATTTTCATAACACCAAAGGGCTATTACGTGCCTGTTTGGTTCAGTGTTGAGAGATCAGATAAGCCCAATTGAAACAAGAAAAGTAATTATAAATCCCGATTGTCCCGTTTGGGTGACTTTTTAAGAATCCTGATGAATCATGATTTCATCCTCCAACCGAACGTTGAACATAAGTGACAAAGAGTTGCTTATACGATTGGAAAATCCCGATTTAAATTTCCCTAACAACAATCCCTCCAATTTACCCTCCGATCCCTTCTCCAAAATTTTTTCTAAATATTCTCTACATATATCTTTCCTAATATTTCTCAACTAATGTATTTTAAATAATATTATTTCAAATATTTTTTTGCCCATTACTTAACATGAATTTTTAAATTATTTTAAATATTAAAAATTATAAAATAAAAATAATATTGAAATATTCATATAATTTATTAAATCATATTTAATAATAATTATTAAATATTCAATTATCTTTATTATTAAATATAGTCTTGAGAATGTAAATAGTTTTATTGGAAAAATAAACTCAATTGCATGATCTGGTGCAATCCTAATAAAATAATTAGGTATCATATTTATCAATTTATTTTTCAATTTAGAAATTAAATCATGTGATAATGATAGCTAGGTCCCATAATATGCTATCTAAAATATACTTCAACATGTATAACTTTTCTTTCAATTTTATTTATTTCCTTTGTTGAATATAACTTTATAAAATTCATACCCTTTTTAGTAATTATACATTCATAAGTGCTTTTAATAAATGAAGTCCAAACATAATCACAATTGTTAAAATCATTTGTAAAAAAAAACATCCAAACAGAAATCACAATTGAGGACCTTTAACTAACGGCACTTTTAACTAATATCACTTATGCAAATCATGATTACGATTATCCACATCTGATCCAAATAGACACTACTTCTACTATATTTATTTTCTTATTCTTTCTCTTCTATAATCCTCTTTATTACAATAACTATTCCTTACAGTCCTTTTTATAAGAACTCAAAATTAGATTTAAATTGACTTGATTCTTTTTATAATAACCTCAAAAAAGTTGTTTCAATGTTTAATGAGGTTTTTTCACTTGTGCTCTTCATTAATTATATATATTGTATTAATTAAATGATTGATGATACTTATATTTACTCTATTTCTCTCTTATTTAAATATAATGGTTGAATGGGGGCATAATTTAAGCTTTTAGAAGTCGTTTATACAGCAAAGCGACCTTAACACCCGAGTATCGAAGCCGCTGGTAGTGAAAAGCGACCTAAATATATCTTTGTAATCCCTGATCAAAGTCGCTTATAAAGAAAAATGACCTAAATATCTCAACACAGATGTGGCTTTTACTGAAAAGCGACCTAAATGGGTCTCTCTTTTTACCATCACATTATAGGCACGCGAGTGATTATGTGTTGCAACAACCATCTCAGTTGGCACTTGGGGCTCTTAATATTCCTGTTTTGTTTTCTCATCTAACAGATCGTTTTTAACAGTCTTTTTTTAAAAAATTTATTACCGCTTATAATGTGCAAGTCCGAGACAATCAAGCTCTTAAAACCCTTTTCTAACAATAGAGCTATTAAAACCATTCTTTCCTTTTTATCTGAGAGGAGAATAAAATAGTATTATTTGTTTAAAAAATTGTGCTTGTTTTATGCTTTTTTTTATTTTTTTTTATTTTACCATCATTAACACTGTTAATCATTTAATCATTGATAACAGCATAATATAATATAATCAAACGTTATTATAATATTATAAATGCTTATTAAAAAATATTATAATAGTATAAAAGAAAATGAATAAAATATGCTTAATTTTTTGTTTATACTTTGTAGTTGAAGATTTCAAATTACAACCTCTTTTTTTTTTTTCATTCAAAGATTAGATAGCATCGTTTTATTAATAAAAAATTGGTGTATAGCAACAATACATTCAAGAAAGTTAAAATATTTATTACTAAAGCTTAAACAAACTACATATCCTTAATCACTCCTCTGTAAATGATTATGTGTTTCTCATCTTTTACGATCATTATATAGGCACGTGATTATGTGTTGCTACAACCATATTGGTTGGCACTTGGTACTCTTATTCCTTGTTTCTCAAGTTGTCCTTTTTAACTCTCATTTTTTTAAAATTTATTACCGTTTGTAATATGTATGTCATCTTCCATTTTTTAACAATTGGGCTATTAAAACATTTTTTTTCCTTATTAACTGAGAGGAGAATGAAAAATTATTATTTATATCTATTATAATACTCGTAGCAACATCGTTAATTCATATGATTCAGCTGCTTGAGAAGGAGATATACTTTCAGTTGAATTCTCCTTCCCAGTGTCAGCTGGTTGATGTTGATGTTTCCCACAAAAAGCGATTTAAAAAATACTATAAAAAATATTAAATCTGAACCATCCATTTTTTTTATCTAAGTGTGGAGATAAGAATCTGAGAAGAAAAGGAGAAAAAAGATTCTGAGAGAATCCTCTTCCGTGCTTAGAACAGTGGTGATTAGCAGGTTTGGCTCAAGATTAGGCTCATGGTCTGTAGATATTATTATTTCCTTTGTGTATTCTGTTGTTTGATGGAAAGTACGCAGAAAGGCGGCAATATCATTCTCATTGATAGGAACTGAACTTGTGAGATTGCATATCACCATGCTATTTGAGTCCTAATAAACAAATAATATGGATCGTAATAATCAACAAATTAATTTAGTTGGAGTAGAAGAAAGCAAGCAGGCACACATAAAAATTGATATTGAGCATAGTTGCTGATCATGTGTAGTGCACAATTGATTGATAGTTGCTCCTAGTGCCGTGGGGCATGGATGGCGCATCGTAACATTGAAGTGAGGTGCATAAATTATTCCTTCCGATCCTAATTATAAGATAAAATTGATTTTTTTAGAGAAATTAAGGAAGCTAATTAAATTGCTTTAGAGTATTTTTTTTATTTTTTTATTTAAACCAATTAGTTTAACTAATAAATTAATATATAATCTAAAAATACATAACATATAATATAATTAGGTAACTTATTTAGCTTCCTTAATTTCTCCAAAAAAAGTCAATTTTATCTTATAATTAGGATCGGGGGTAGTACTAAATTAAATAGCAACAAATTAACCGTAAAACAAAAAAAAAAAAAAAAAACACACACACACACACACACAACAGAATCATACTTCAAATATGACTTCAACAATTACATTATAATATCGTATGAGACACCACTAAAATGATACACTGAACAAATGGTAGAAGGCAAAATGTTTAAGAAAATCGATGTACTAGTCATGAAATGATTTTATTTGTACCGAGAATATTATTAGAACGACAACATTGGAAGAAAAACACTTTTGAGTATCATCATGACACATCAATAAAGAAAATTTACCAATTAATTCATGTTATGAAGATGGGTTATACCTTCAAACTAACACCAAGGAAAGGACAATCAAATAAAGACTGTAGAATATAACTTTTCATGTTTTATGCTGCTCCAAATCCAATTCTAGCTTCCTTATAGCTTTTAAATATCTGCAGACAGAAGCAACAGAAAATATTACTTAGTTCTAGAAAGGGGAAAACAAGTAAAATTTGAAGTTTGGTTCCATTTCCGTTGTGTAACAATGCTACAATAAAGACGCTAATTTAATTTGTATGGGAGTAAAGGTC
The DNA here is from genome assembly GCA_963855925.1 of Inga laurina. Lineage (NCBI taxonomy): Eukaryota > Viridiplantae > Streptophyta > Magnoliopsida > Fabales > Fabaceae > Inga > Inga laurina. Next base: position 46,576,536 of record OY979712.1, read on the forward strand.
TAAAACAATTTTTACCCAAAAAAAGGTCTAAAACAATGGTAAATGATCTTAGAATCTTACTCTATTAATTTCCAAATTACTGACTTCTTTTCCAAGCCATCACCGTGCAAGCCGTCTATAAGTTTCCTGTGCATCTCCTAGAAATGTCCAAGATGGAACCATATGAAATTTTCTAAAAACTCTGACAGCCAGAAATAAATAAGAACAATGATAACTTACTGATTTGAGAACAGATATGGCATTATGGCCAACAAAACTGCATCATTCGCAGTTTTTTATAGCTTCATCTAGAGTCACCAAGTCCTTTTTAAGTAGTGAATCAATATCAATTTCTGTGTACCACAAATCAATAGTAAATAGCAAGTGGTCAGAAATTTTACAGGCATTTTGGCAATCTGAGAATGCAATTATACTTTTCTCTCTCGTTGGTAAGCAAAATACAAAAAATTATACTTTTTTTCTCTCTATTTACCTCAAAAATTATTTTTCATCAGCTTGCAATAATAACAATAACAATGTCATTGACTAATAGTCTAAATGAACAATTTAAATCCTTGTTCAGTTAATCCCATAAACAGGGATCATTTAAATCATTATAAATTTTAATTTACATTACATAAAATCACCTAAGCCTTAGACAGCCTAGGAGGATAAGGCTTGTTGTTTTCGTGCATAAAACCACCAATATTATAATTCTTTCCCAATCTACAATTTCTGCTGAACTCCTTAAAAGCTTCCTTCTTCTCCTCCTCAAAACTTTGTGTTCACTTTACTTGCCCTCTATCAATACACTTCAACCATTTCAGACCTATTATTACCATCCTCAACCAGAAGCATCTGTGGGCACTAGTAAAGCACCTAGACTCACGTTCTACTTAGACATTACAGACCTGCCAAGCTCTGGCAATAGGAAAAGTATCCACTCTCATAACCCCTGCCTATTAATAAACTTTTGAGCGACTATTATTTGTTTTCTTATCGTAAGCAGAGACGGTAAAAAGGTGAGGAGTTAAGAGAATGAAGTGAACAGAGTCAACGACAAAACAGACCGGTTCATCATAAGTCCATTTATAATATTGGTATAACGTGAACCAGAAAAGCGCAGACATGGTCATTGTCAACTAAACAAACATACAGCACATAACTCACCAATAAGTAAATCTGTGTTCTCCTTTAGTCCCACTACCAAATTTTTGACCTGTAAATCAAGTTGTGACAAATAAAAATATAAACATACATTGATACAGCAAAGAACAAAGCAGAAGGATGAAAAAAGACAGAAGAAGCAAAGTAGAAATGCATGTTAGAATATTTAGTTGATTGTAGTTGTTGTCAAATGCTGTATTGGACATCCATCCAATGATCAATAAGGTATGCAGTTGCTCTTGACTGAGTGAGTTTAAATACGGCCATGTAAGATCATGGTCACCACTTAAATATTAGTTGAGTGTGTTTAAAAAAATTTTCCGTCCCCTCCTAAAAATTTGCAGTAGCCAACAAGGGGAGGGGAGCAAAATCCCTCCATTCCCCTCAAACCAAACAGACCCTAATAAGGGAAGAGTAGGCTACAAGTTTGTATGTGAGGAAGGAGAAAAGAAAGTATATATATAGCTCGTGAGAGAAAATATTTTTTAGTAGTTTTTCAACCTGAGCAGTTTTGATCTAGCTAACAATTGGAGGGAAATTTTTTGTCGGATTGATCTAAATTTTTTTTGTAGAGGTTCTAGACACATGGAGCTTCATTTTGGGTGGTTAGATCATCTATTAGAGTCTTTTATTTTCCCCAGAATTTTTGTGAACATCCATTCATGTCTGCTGCAGGGTTTCTTAGCAACTTTGATCAAGTCGACGATCAAACAGTAATTTCTGGTCCGATTGCCCTCAAATTTGGTGGAGGTGTTTGAGACATATAGGTCTTGGATCGGAACTGTGGGATCGTTGATTGGAACTTCTTACCATCCCCAGATTTGGTGTGAAAGTTGGTATACATTCTGTGAAGGCAGCTTTCACGTTTGGTTATTTTCAGCACATGCAAATTGTATTTTCACCTAAGAGATACATATTTTATTGCCCTATTTACTCTTCTATTTTGTTAATATAGTCTTTTGGTGACTTTTTGTGGATGAAGTGAATATAGTTGAGCTTTGTACTAGAGCATTGAACATTATATTTTTTTTAAGTTAGTGGAATCTTTTGCTTTGAATCGTGATTGTTTGCTCTCACTTATATTGAAGGGGAAATTTTTTCACATTAAATTCTTGTGTCTCCTTTTATATTTTGTTTCTTATTTTATTTTCTATTTTTATTGACTCTATATGATCTTTTGTTTCATTAGGAAAATTTATTATCTGTTGTGTTCTTCCTAACATGATTTTGATGCCCTTAGCCCATGTTTGGATGAAGAGGAAAGAGGGGAGACAGAGTTGGAGAATTTAAGAGGTAAAATTGATTTTTCTTGTTCGGATAGCAAGGAAAAATACGGAAGAAAGAAAAGCGATGAACAAAACGAGGCACAAGAATCTTATGTGTTTGCCTGAAAGTTTTTAAAGAAAGGCAAGAGCCACAAGTTTTTTCCCCCCTCTTTTTATTTTTAATGTTTGGTTCAAATAGCAGGAGAGAAAAAATTTTCACCCCACTTTTCTTTTTCCTTCATTTTCTCTCCTCTTGTTTTTTTTTTATTTTTTACTCTCCTTTTCTCCCTTCTTCCAAACAAAGCTTCCAAAGAGTGATAATGGAACGGCTTTTCGTTTTTTTTTTTTTTTTGGCAGAAAGAAGAAAACTGGCATCTTGTGATTGGTTACCAGATAATAATTTATGATTCATATCATTTGAGAAATAACATAGAAGATAAAGATAAACAACCTTTATACCTTCCCCTGATAGAAAAAAAAAGCTATAACATCATACGGTGGATAATCAAGTAGCAAACATTGAAAAAAAAAAAAACATAATTTACAGCAAAAAAGTTGGCTTTAAAAAATTTCTTAAGGTTGTTACCTGACTTTTAGCTTGATAATAAGAAACGTGTCAATAACATCAAAAATGACATTCAAATAGCATCTCTAGTTCAAAAAGAAGGTAAATTGAATTCTATCTATTTCCTGAATCAGCATTGGGCAAAAACATGACAGGACCAAATTTATTACCAAAATATTCAGAAATTTCATTATAGGACTAAGGACTAAGATAAAAATAAGTTTTATAGGTAAAAGATAATAATATCCTTTGTTTTATTTTTTCTTCTATAAAGGGTTTGATTGTCGCTAGAGCTCGGTGACTGGTCACCGGTCGCTGCAAGGCCATTGAAGCTCCAGAACCAACGAGCCAGAGCTTCGACCACCAAAAATTAATGTATTATTCATAAAAGAATTTCACTTATTCATGAAGCATTGCAGACTTATTTATGAAGAGTAGAACACTTGCAATATTTATATTGCTCATTTGGAAGTGTCAAGCTCCTCATCATGAACAAGTAAAATAGGCAAATGAACAACACAAATTAATGAATTAACAAGAAAACATACGATCATGAACAAATCTTATTTGTAAGTGTATAACTCTTAGTGAATAAGTGGATTATACATATAAAAAAAATAAATTGAATAAACCGCATTTGCAAGTGTTTTACTCTTCATGAAAAAATTAAATGAAATTCTCATATGAACAATCCATTAATTTTTGGTGGTCAAAGCTCCGTCTGGTCTACACCAAAGCTTCGATGGTTAGTCTATGGTGGTTACTCTAGCCTGGTAGCAACCAGTGACCAAATCGCTGGCAACGATCAAACCATTTTTAAAAAAATAAAGTAAGGGGCTTAATTGTCTTTTTTATCTACAAAACTTATTTTCATTTTGGTTCATGATCTTATGGTGAAATTTTATAATATTTTGGTCATTAACTAAAATAAATTTGGTCTTGGGGTCTTTTAATGAAATATGCCCTTTAATTATTTCATTCCGATTAATTATTCTGCCCCACACATGCAGAGACAGTTCCCTTGGTAAACTGAAAAAAAATTAATTAATATGACTTTGTCTGATCTGTCACATGCGCTTGACGTCAGCATGATATCACCGTGACTCTCTCTTTTTTCTTGGGAAAATCGCACTCACTCACGTCTCCGGCAAAATAATAAAAAAAGCCTCATAATATATTCCTTTATCAAAACACTTCCTAAAGACTAGAGTGATATAAATTATGAATGTGAAATTATCTTCTTATTCTCTATTGATTAAAAAAAGAGAGAGAGAGAAGTAGTGATATATGATTAGGTGCAGGTATTTATCAATCATCACTCTATAACTTATCAAAACTGATACATCCACTTGTCAATCATAAATTCTGAATGCAACAGATTCTAATGATGTATTCTGACAAGCTTATGTGCCTATAATGACAAGTTATACATTGATAAGTATATGTGTCTATTTTAACAAGTTATATATTAGCAAGTGTATGTATCTATTTTGACAAGTTATACATTGATAAATGTATGTGCTTGTTTTGACAAGTTATATATTGGTAAACATATATACCTATTTTGACAAGTTTATGTGTCTATAAAGATAAATTATACATTGGTAAGTGTATGTGATGTCTCTATTTTGACAATTTACACATTGATAAATATATATGTCTATTTTGAGTAGTTATATATTGGCAAGCCTATTTTGACAGGTGTATGTGCATATAAATGCAAGTCATATATTGACAGGTTTATTTGCTAATTTTGACAAGTTATAGAGTGTCTATTGACAAATATATCTATGTTAATTAAAATAGCTCCTATTGATAAATGAATATGTTTATTTTGATAAGTTATAGAGTAACGATTAACAAATACCAACATCTAATTATATATCACTACTGCTCTTTTACTTTTTTAATCAATGGGAGTAAGAAAATAATTTCACATTTGCAACTTATATTATTGCAGTCCTTCGGAGCTTTTTGATAGAAGGATTTATTATGGGATTGCTATTTTTTTAATGCGTGAAACGTGAGTGCGATTTGCCCTTTTTGTCTCTGTGACGTTTATATGCTTGTCTGGGATAGTTTATGGTTGTGTTTGGAAACATTTTTTGGGGTAAATAAGTCCTTATTACATAAGTCGAGATAAAACTCTTCTCACATATTTACCTCGTATACCGTGAATTACAATTTATAAGCACTTATTGTCCAAAAATAAACTATTTCAAATGAGCATATAAGTGCTTATAAATCATGATTTACGGTATACTAGATAAATATGTGAGAGGAGTTTTATTTCGACTTACGTAATAAATATTTATTAATCTCTAATAAACAATACCAAACACACAATATCTCAATATTGGGCCATTGGGGTTATTGACTTATTGTGCAGGAGAACGGAACATTTTTGGCGTTTCCATATAATCAATCGAGAGATTATATTTGGCAAAAAAAAATCGAGACATTATATATTGAGGGGAAGTGATTCAGTGCAATTTGCTGATTGGATTGAATCAGGAAAAAGGTTGAGGCGGGAACGTAAATTATGCCTCATTCTCATGAGGGCCAAGCACAGACAAAACGGAAATAAAAAAGGTTGTTGAAATTAGGCAAAGGCCAAAAGTTTTTAACGTTATGATTATTATATTATAATCATATACTCTATGCCAGGTTATTCAGGTAATTGACGGGCTGGGTTCTTTTTGTTATAAATTTTGTAATCTCTTCTCTTGTCAAATGATTAATAATTAGTAGCAAATAATTAGTGTTTTGAAGAGCCCGTTTTGAAACCGTTCACCCTACACCTACCCCTGTATGCTTCAACAGGAATCACATAGAGTTAGATTGATATAATAGAAATATCTGGTAAATCAATGATAGAATAAGATCTATTTTAAATCATATTTAAAAAATTCTTTGGTTTGAGTTGAAAAACAAATGTCACTCAATAATTATAAAACTAAATGCAATCTTTTTCTATCCGTGAGGATTCAACTAGAGCGTCTTTACTTCTAATAGGTCATAAACTAAATTAGAATCATTCTCAATGAGTCCATAAGAAATGATATCAGGTAAGAAAATTTCTTATTGAATTACGTGCTTACTTAAAAACGAATAAACCTCAATTCTAAAAAATCATATCTTTTATCAAGATATTCGCTTTGGAAGCAGAATAATTAATTCTAATTGTCGACTTTTCTTGCATAGACCTAACAGCCTCTGTGAGATTAGGGAGAGGAATGTCTTTATTAATATCTTTTCCCTTTTGAGACAGTGACTTTGTATTAAATGGTGTGAAAAATACGTATGCTTGAAAAGAGCGAATCTTCGTCCAATTAAATTATAGTAATTATTATTTTTAAAGAAATATAATTAACCTTCATGTGAAAGTTTGCCTGAAAATCTGCAAATTCTGGCAATTTTTTCTCACTATTTTTACCCTTACAATATGCCCATTTCAACGGCACTTAGCGTAGCTTAATTCGCTGGATGAAATCTTTTCGAAACCTTAAAAAGGATTCCTTCAGAATTCTACCACCTCCCTTGTTAATAGCAAGGTAATGAAAATCGGATTGGACATTGAATCGGTCGAGATACTGGGTTAAGGGTCAGTGGTTCAAATCGGGGTCAACCCGGGGGTTAGACCGGGAGTGAAATCAGGGTTAATTAAAAAATATATATAATTTAAATATTCATGTATACCATTTAAAAAATTACATAAGAGTTTTTTTTTCCCAACCAATAGTCAAATATAACCTCGTGAACCTAATACCCACAAAAGTATAATTAAGTATATAAGGATTTTACTCCAACCAATGCAAAACAGTAAAAATATTCCACAATACTTTTAAAACTCTTTGCAAATCAAAAAATTTCAAAGAAATAATTTTAAAAAAAGACAAAATGACGTCATTTGGAATATAAAAAATTTAAAAAAAATTAAAAAATGGGCAAACCGGTTCACCACGGGTCACCTGGTTCACCCCGGGTTGGACCGATTCAAACCGGGTCAATTAGACCCCCGTTTTTTTACCTCAACCAGATCGGTCCGATCCGATTTTTAATACATTGGTTAATAGAAGAGAGATAGGTATGGCTCGGGTTCATTTTGGATTTAAATATAATACTCACTCTGATTCTAAATATAAGGTAGAATTGTTTTTTTAGAGGTTAAAAAAAAATAAGTTATTTAATAATATCATATATTGTGTTTTATTATATTATAAATATTGGCAAGCATATGTCACTTAATCATATAAATAAGTTACTTAATTATATCATATATAAGTTAAGCAAAATAGTTTGAAGAAAAAAAGATAAACATAAATATTTTAAAATAATTTAATTAGCTTTCTTAATATCTCAAAAAACATTAACTCTATTTTATATTTAGGACCGAAGTGAGTACATCAATTCATTTTGTTTTCTAAATATATATTTTTTTTCTAAATCATCCATTTTAATTACATATGTTAAAAGAGTTTTATCAATGACTAATTCCAGATTTCCAATGCATATAATTAACAAAAATATTTAGGGAAGCCAACATATCTATTTATTATAAATAACTAACTTAATTTATTTTCTTAATATTCATAAATTAATTATCTAAATTTTATATTAACAACATAAGCTAGTGTAAATAGTGCATGTCATAAAAAATATTCAGGAATTTTTTCAATTTACGGAGGTTGTTCCTCCCGACAAACAAATGAACAATGACATAATTGTCTCCATCACTAGCTAATAAATTGAATCCCCACACTATCGTACGCTGCCTCTCAGAAATTACCCATTGTGTACCTTTTTTTTTAAAAAAAATAATTTAAATTTTCAACCATCACAAAATTCTTAACTTAAAATATAATTAAATAGAAAAAAAATAGAGCAAATCTTCGAAATTTTTAGTCATACTATTCAATATTTCAAAAATGCATAATTAAATAAGTAGAGAAGATTATTTAACTGACCTTCCCCCCTCTAATTGCCCCATGGCTCCATTATTTAGGTCCTGTCCATTCTGGGACATGTTTTGAGCCTTAAGATGAAACTAGAAAACAAACAAATACAGATGGCAGAACAATAGGGTATCAACACATATAATATATACATTCATAATTTTTTGGTCCAAATATACACACTCATATGAAACAAATAATAAAAACGTGTAAAAATAGTTTTTACCCAAAGTACACCTAACACCACATATTTTTCAGAAATGTAAAAATATCTATAAATTTTTAAAATTAAAGTAAAAATATCATCATTATTAGATTGCTTCAACTAACGTTAATTACAATATAAAAATACAAGAATACCCCTCAACCAAAAAAAAACCTATCTCCCTCCCAGTCCACCGATTCATCCTCTGTTTCATTCAAAAACGCACATGACAAACCAGTAGAATTCCATCAGCACAGTACTTGTCAAGATCGACACAAAATTTCACCATTTGACAGAATGGAAATTAAGGGTTTGTTTGGTTTGAGGGGAGGGGAGGGAAAGTGGGTAGAGGAAAAAAATTTTTGAATTGAATTTAAAAAAATTATAGAAGTGGGTTTAAAAATTTTTAATTAATTTTTTTTATTCTTTTATCTAATATATTCTCTTGATTAAAATTTTATTACCCCACTTCTTCAATTTTTTAAAATTCAACTCATAAAAATTTTCCCTCCCCTCCCTTCCCCTCCAAATCCCTCACACCAAACAGACCATAAGAGATGCGAGGAACATATTTTTGTCATCTTCCAGCTTCGTCTTGGCTTCTGTGATATATTTAGGATCGTAGTCTTTTCCAGAGAGTGCTGCAAATGCTGATAATCAGAGACTACTAAGTTTTCTTCAACCATCGGTTCTTCCCCACCATATCCTTCCCATGCAAAAATCATTTGCTGCTCCAGGTATTGGCAAATTAAGCGCACACACCAACCTAATGGAACTAACTTGCTATAACTCTACAAAAGAACTCCTGAAGGAGTTTTGTTTTTTCCTTTGGTCCCTTTAATCTGTTCTATTTTATAAAGATATTAGTGGAAAAAACACTTTTTAGATCGGTTAAAAATGACATTTTAGATCTCTGGATGCGGTTTTGTTAAAACTAGTTTTAAAAGTCTATTACTTTTTAGACCGGTTAAGAAACGGGTCTAAAAAAATAAATTCAACAACCGGTCTAAACATAACGACATGTGGTGAAAAAACAGTCATCTTTTTAAGATCGGTTCTTTGAAAAACCGGTCTAAAATGTATGACTTTTTAGATTGGTTCTTAAAAGAGTTGGTCTTTAAAGTATATTTTTTAGACCAGTTCTTCAAAGAACCGATCTTAAAAATGATTTTTAAGGCTAGTTTTTAAAATAACCGATTTTAAAAGTTCTATTTTTTTTAAAACTTTACTATTAGCTAGCCAGCAAGCCATTCCCCTATAAAAATATTTTACCTAGCAAACCATTCTGGCAACATCTAAATAAATTCTTCTTTTGCATATTATAACTAACATCTTATACAGAAGCATTTTCATCAAGTAAAAACACAATTTCAACTGGTGTAATACTTACATCATTCTTCTTGCACCTCACATTCCACAGATGCAACAACAATAAATCATTCTTCTTACACTCCAAATAAATTCTTCTCTTACACGTTCTCATTTCATCAAGCATTCTAAAATAAAATTTTAACTAATGTAACTTACATCATTCTTCCTACACCCCACATTTCATAGAAACAACAACAATAAATCATTGAAAATCAACACATTATCACACACAATCGAAAAATTAAGGTATGTTGATACACATTTTTCCCCTGTTTTAATATTATAGTTTGACAAAAAAAAATCAAAACTTTAGCTAATAATAAAATCAAAACACTTTGATTGATAATAAAGGAATCTATCAAGAAAGAACACAACAAATAGTAACCCATCTCTGATGATCACTAGCTGGCTCCGGAATATCTACATTAGGACATCTCAAATCCTTCATTTCCCTGTGACGATAATAAAAAAAAGTAGTTTTATATATAAAATAACTATGTACATAATTCAAATATAATTCATGATAATTACTTTAGCTAGTTAACCTTTAAAGTAGTTTTATAAAGGGATATCCTCCCATATCCCTTCATGATGATTGTTTTTTGTGTCGTGTTCATTATCTGCTTAATTTTCTTCGTTCAATTTTGGAAGACTCCTAGAAAAAGAATGAGTAAGAAAATCATTCATTAAACGACTTTTCTCATTAATATCAGCGACCATTTTTCTTTAGAGAGATAGAGACCATATTTTATTTGCCTAATCAGTAATATAGATCACTTATTTCACCTGATATGCCATAATAAAAGGCTCATCTCCAAAACTTCTACTATTTAGATTAACTAATGTAAATCCTAATTGATCTATCATCACACCATTGTTAACATTAACCCACTTGCATTTGAAAATGGAAAATTTAATTTAAACATAATCAACCACCCAAATCTCTTCAATAACCCCATAATAAGGTATGACTATCAATCTAGGGTTCTTATCTTTCGAACTAGAGAAGTGCATAGATTCAACCACTAACATAACACCACTGTTTTGGACGATGCTCCTATCATCTAGGGACTTCGTGTAAAATGTATAACCACCATTGATCACAAATAAAGTTCAACTTATGACATCAATCTCAGGACCACATGCTAACCATTTAATTGTATCAAAAACACATTCTTCTCCGTCAATCATTTGTTTGAACCAATGTGCAAAAGTTTTGTTATGCTCCCTAATTAATCTTTGTTCAATCATTCGATTATTTCCTTTCTGTACAATTTCTTTATGAGCATTAATGTAATCTTGAACTTCATCAATATTATTCAAGATGTATAAGTGGACTTGTTGCAATTCATTAGAATCCACACTATTTACTGAAACCCCGCGTCTACCACTTTCTTCATCATGATGTTCAGGAAGTCCAATATGTCTTACATTTGACAAGTAATCTTGACAAAACTCTATGGCTTCTTCAGAAACATATTTCTGAACAATAGACACTTCAGGCCGGTTAGGGTTCTTCACATACCCTTTTAGGATTTTCACAGTTTTTTCAATTGGGTACATCCATCATAAATAGATAGGGCCACACAACTTGATCTCCCTCACTAGATGAACAATTAGATGTACCATAATGTCAAAAAAAAAGTAGGAAGAAAAATCTTTTCAAGATGGCACAAGATCATATATCCTTCATTTTCCAGTTCATCCAATCTTTCTGTCTCAATGACTTTACTATAGATAGCATTGAAGTAGAAACAAAGTCTAGTTAAAATATATTGAAGATCATATTCGACAATGCCTTGAATAGCTATTAGGGGTAGTTGTTGCATTAAGACATGACAATCATGAAACTTTAGCCCTACTAACTTCAAGTTTTTCATCGACACAAGCTTCCTAAAAATTGAAGAATACCCTGAGAAAACTTTGATGCCATGTAAACAGTCACAAAAACTTCTTTTCTCAACCTTAGACAAAGTATGAGAAGTTGGAGGACAAAAAGTTCCCTTATCATATGGCTTTGGATGCAAGTCTTCTCGTATTCTCATTTCTTACAAATCTAATCTTGCCTTTATATCATCCTTAGAACTACTTTGTATGTTGAACAGTGTCCCAACAATACTATCATATACTTTTTCTCCACGTGCATGAAATCAATAGTATCTCACATCAATATTAAACCAATATGGAAGATCAAAGAAGATAGACCTCTTTTTCCATTTATTTTTTTCATTACTACTCTTTGTAGTCTCATCAAAGATAACATTGATATTTCTCACCTTTTCATAAACTTGCTCTCTAGTCAATGCCTCCGGAGTATCTTCAAACTTTTGTCCACCAAAAAAAGCTTTCTTTAATCTACGATATGGGTGGTCCGGTCTAAGAAATCTCTTATGACCAAGATAAACCGTCTTTCCTTCATGTTGAAGTTGATGGAAGCATGTGCCTTCTTCATAAATCGGATATGCTTTATGACTTTTAACACTATATCTTGACAAGTTTTCATATGCAGAGAAGTCATTTATAGTACAAAAGATCATGGCTCTCATTTTAAAAATCTCTTTTCTGTTCGCATAAAAAACATCGACACCTTCGCCCCACAACTCTTTCAAGTCTTCGATCAAGGGTTCTAGGTAAACATTTATATCATTTTTGGATTGCTTAAGTCCTGAAATCAACATAAATAACATAATATATTTTCGTTTCATGCATAACAAAGGAGATAAGTTATAAATTACCAATAGAATAGGTCATGAACTATGTATACTGCTTAGGCTACCATAAGGATTCATGCCATATGTGCTAAGCTTAAACCTAAGATCCCTAGGTTTTTCACTGAAGTTAGGAAATAATTGATCGATTTTCTCCTATTGAGAAGAATCAGCTAAATGTTAAAACTTTCCATCAGAAATCCTCTCATCCGTATACCATCTCAAATTTTTGGCATCAATTTCATTGACAAACAAGCACTTAAAATTTGTATGATTGGAAGATACCACACCACTTTAACAGGGGCCTTATTTGATTTATACCTTGGAGTTTCACATGTCAGACATTGCTCCTTCCTCCATACTCTTTTCTATACAATATGCAATCATTAGGGCATGCATGGATCTTTTATATTTCATCTCTAATGGACACAATATTTTTTTAGCATCATGTATCGATAAAGACAACACATTATCATCTAGAAGCATGTCCTTAAAAGCCTCAAGCGTTTCTAAAAAACTCTTATTGCTCCATCCATGCCGTGCTTTCAAGCTTACTAATTTCAATACTGCTCTCAACAATTGATATTTTTAACACCCCGGGTACAACGGCTTCTCAGCATCACTGCACATATTACCATATGCATGTGATTGCTCAAAAACCTCTTTTCCTACATCACGAATAATATCATCTATCCAATCATCCATATCCATGTCATTATCATCAAAGGTCACTCCCCCTATTGAGATGTACTTGGCATTTCTAGTTCTTCACCATGTCATACCCATAGTGTATAACTTTTACAAAATTCTTCACAAATTAAATGTGTGTATATATTTACGGCACTTAGTTGCTTCTCATTCAAACATACTACACAATGGCAATAAAACATCACACTATCATCATTGATTTTTCTTTTAGCAAAGTCTAAAAAACCCCTTACCCCAACATTATATTCAACACTCATCCGTTTAGCTTTTATCCAACTACGATCCATATATTTCAACACCTAGTAGCACCCTATCTAATAGCAAAATGATAGACAAAAAAATAAGATAAGAAAGTATAAATAACTTGTATCACCCTATCCATTATCAAACTCTTGTTTATAACTTTATATTCAATTCAAACCCACATAGCAAATATCATAATGTGATCATTAATGGCAATCCAAGATGAGAAACTATAAATAAAATATCATAATGTGATCATTAAGTTAGTATCTGAAGTTATCATCACTGAATTCAATGCCGAGAGTAACATTGGGTATATTCAAACAAAGCCATAATTATAAAACAAAACACATCTATTTCCTACCTCAAGCATATTAGAATATGATGCCAGACATGGTTAAACCTACTCGAAATAATATCAAAAGGGTCAAGTTCAAATTATTAATAATAATCAAAGCAAACCTGGAAAATTGTTTCACGAGTAGTCACTCTTTGTGCTCCTGTTTGGAAAAAGAACGAGCAGTGATTTAAGGGAGGAGGAGTCGGAGCTGGAATGTTATCGATTGACGGCGAAATGAAGATCAGCTAATGGTAAGGTATATGGGCAGTGACTCTTCCTCTGTTAATACAGGCCCAACCCAACGCCACCTTTGAGATTGGGAAAAAGAACACTGTCGGTTAGATTGCGAGATATTATGTTCAGAGAGCAAGATTGCTCTAGATTTAGAGAGAAAGAGGATGGCGGAGTTGTGAACAAGAACACCATCGAAAAAATTTAAGGAAAAAGTGAGTTCAGAGAGTAAGCTACGATTCGGCGGGAGGAAGAGAAGAGTAAAATGTTAATTAGAGCACGCACTTTTAAAACCAGTTTTTCAGAATAACCATTCTTAAATATACATTTTAAACCGGTTTTTAAAATAACCGGTCTAAAATGTTTCAACTTTTAGACCGGTTATAATATATAACCTGTTTTAAAAGTTTAAAAAAGAAATTCATTATGGGTTTCTTATTTAGACCAGTTATTTCTATAACTTATCTAAAAAGTGTATGTATTTTTTATTATTTTATCCTTTTAAGACTGGTTACACATAAATAAGGTCTAGATAATATATTTAATACTTGATATCCACGGAACCAATCTCTAAAGTTATCTATAATTACAAAAATATCACCGATCATACATTTTAGACCTTATCCCTGCTTAACTAGTCTAAATGAACCGGACTAGAAGACAGATTTTGTACTAGTAAGATAATAAACCAAAAAAGCATCGTTAATACAAAATAAACAAGGAGAAAAGGGCAATATAGTAAAATTATAAAACCTAGCCATTTTTCTTTTTAAAATTATGTGAGCCCCAGCACAAAAAGAAACGTCGGCTAAGGCAATCTAACAGTGATGTGATGGTATTTTTGCTCTAATTTTAAAATTTTATGGATACTTTTGCACCTTGAAAAAAACATATGATTGGAGTGCATTTTATATAAAAGTATATAGGTATTTTTATACTTTATCCCAATAATTAATACAATTATTTTATAAAGACAAAATACGTGGTGAAGGATGAGAAAGATATAGACTTCGAAACAAATATCCGTGAACCCTCGTCTTTTTATTGACTATCCGTGACCATGAACCCCATTTTGATAGTTATACATAAGACGACCCATAACTATACACCTCACCCTCCATATTTCTCTCCCCATACTCTGCACTAATAATAACCTCTTTCAATCTTCAAAGCGCGTCTCCCATCTGTGTTCATTCTGAATCATCAGAACCCATTAGTGAAAGAGAAGTTAATTTGCAGAGGAAAAAAAAGAAGAAAGAAAGGTCAAGTTCAAGAGCATTATATTCAACTTGAAATGGGGAATTGCGTGGAGAGATCTAGTGATGAGATTCAGTGGCGAGAACAGGAACATGAAGAAAAAAAAGAGGTGAAGCAGAAGGAGGTAGAGGAAGAAGAAGAAGAGGATGGTGAAGGAAAGAAGAGAGTGAGGATTAAGGTTGTGCTGACGAAAGAGGAGCTACGATGGCTTATACTTCAACTAAACCAGAAGCAAGGCATTGGACTAGACCAGGTACTTGAACAGATACAGAGAAGCAGAGAGAAAGCTGAACAAAGTTGGAAGCCTTCTCTAGAGAGTATCCTGGAAATTCCTGATGTGCCTGAGATGGACAGATGATTCTCACTCTCACACGCCCTCTCTTCTTTCCTTCTCTTTTTATATTCTATGGAGAGATCATTCCTTCTCTTGTTATATTCTATGTTTTTGTAATAATTGTGAGATTCAGTGGCAAGAACAGGAACATGAAGAAAGAAAAAGAGGTGAAGCAGAAGGAGGTAGAGGAAGAAGATGAAGAGGATGGTGAAGGAAAGAAGAGAGTGAGGATTAAGGTTGTGCTGACGAAAGAGGAGCTACGATGGCTTATACTTCAACTAAACCAGAAGCAAGGCATAGGACTAGACCAAGTACTTGAAGAGATACAGAGAGGCAGAGAGAAAGCTGAACAAAGTTGGAAGCCTTCTATAGAGAGTATCCTGGAAATTCCTGAAGTGCCTGAGATGGACAGATGATTCTCTCTCTCACACACCCTCTGAGATTTTGGTTTCCTTCTCTTGTTATATTCTATGTTTTTGTAATAATTGTAGTAAGTGATGATAACTGCATTTGTAAATCTTACTTCAAATGACAAGTCTGAAGATGATGAACTTGTACTTAGAGTGCTAGAATCATGTTCCCTTCCTTTACTTCCCCTGTTTTCTCAAGTATGTGTACAACGTTACATATATATATATATATATATATATATTTTATCCGTTCCTCGTTCATGGTTTTGTTTTCAGTTCCTCAACAATAGCACTCTCACTGTGTTTTGATTCGAATCTACATTTTCAGTACAATTGCTGACAGTAGATTCAATGATCAGAGCAGTGAAAAGTAGTGAGAGAAGAACAGAGGATGTTTGTTGAGACATGAAAAGCTCATCTGCTGGATCCCAAATGATTAAAAAGAGAGATCTATTATTTTGATGTGAAGCGATTAAAAAATGCGTCCCCGTAATGGGAATCCAAAGTTGAACTTTGAGACTTTGGCAGTATAATAATATCTGAACCTAGTCGCCAACAGTGAAGGTTGAAGAGCACAAGTTGTGAATTGAAATTATTGGCCCATACAGTTCTTTGGACTTTAGTATATGAAAGATAATTTCTTTTAACAAAAAGTTACAATTTAGCTGGCTAACAATGTTTAAAATAAAAAATTTAAAATCTTTTTAAATATTATATAGGAAGAATTCCGAAAAAAATACCATTTGAACTTCAAAATCCCGTTAACAAGAAGCATAATAGGATTGACAAAAACAATAATGGGATTGACAATGCAAATTCTTGTCAAATCACTAATTTAGGATTTTAAAATTCAAGTGGTATTTTTCTGAAATTTTCCCTATTACATATTGGGGGAATTTTCATGATATTCAAATCTCAACAAGTACAGTATTCATATATTAATTTGGCTTCTTCTTTTTTTTTTTCAGATTCTAAAGTTCTTATGATAAAGATTTTGAATTTTGAGTTATTTAATTGTAATTTGATGTGTTAATTTAAAAAAAAAATCACAGAATTGGAATAATAACAATATCAAATTACCGGTAAGGTAATTCCAACACATCATCACAAATCCATATCAGTACACGAAATCAAAGCTAAAACTGGAGTACATTAACAAAGAACATCAAAATAGATACTATAGAGAGACGAGTAACACAATGATCCAAGAGCAAACACATCAAATATAACAGAAGCGATTGTTTCTTCCACTTACCTGTTGGGAGAATCTATCAAGCAATGAATATTTCAATGGAAGAGGAATGCTAGCGCCAATCATTAATTGAGCATATCAAGCAAGTCAATTGAAGACAACGATAGCTTTGCAACTTAGTAGAAGCCTAAATTCTTAAATACAATTAACAGCTTAGGATTATCATTACATAAACTTACATTGAAAGTTGGAGTACCTATCATGTTATTGAGAAACATCGATTAAACTTCATGTCTCTATACAATGTAACACGTTTGTGGATTCCTCAACTTGGCAAGAATGTTATTAAAGCCATCACTTTGAGTGGATCAAAATCTAATCAAAATAGGACAGGCATAAACATACAGAAGAGTAATGTATCAAAAAAAAAAAACATACAGAAGAGTATATGCCCATTCTCAAGTGTCACCAACGAAATAAAATATGAAAGAAAAAAACAAACGAAAACAAAAAGTTACATGGAGCAGGTACGTTATGTTGCCATTATAAAGACCGGTTGATGATATGGCTGAATATCTGATAGAAAAACACCAATTATTGCCTTTAAATGGGGTATTCAATTATTTTGACTAATAAATATTTAAAAAAGCATCCACCCAAAAAGTAAGAAATAGAAGAAGGTAGCTATATCGACTAGAGTCTAGCCCCAAAAAAAAACACTTTACCCTTAGAGCACTCCAGAAGTTTGACAAATTGAAGAACTTGCGTGTCAATTGTCAAAACTTAACGAGTGATGAAAACATTGTGTTCAGAAAAATTTGCATCGTTGGAACTTTCTAGTGAGATCGCTTCCATATGTTAACTCAATTTTAGCGTCGATCTAAGCAAGTAATAGGTGTTCAAATTAAACTAAAACCTAATTTTTTTAGCCAATAAAAATTAAAACCTATTTAATCACTCGAGAAACACGCGTTACGTTCGGTGCAAAAGTTAACAGATTAATTAAATGGCAGCGTGCAGGGTGGGTTATTACTGAGTACTAGAGATTAAATGTCAATGTCTTATGTTGGACCATAATGATTTTATATGTTGTGCGTGGAATTCAGATTCTCCATCACCTGGAACAGGTCAAACCCCGGTTGGACAACATTATTTTGATAATAAAAGCACACTTAAGGATTTTTTTTCTTCTGCGGAGCTCATTATAGTTTTTCGTATGCGTGAAAAATTATGCATTTTTTAACTATCTATAGCATTTTTTTCCTGAATAAAACGTGTTTCTAAAATTTATTTAAAATTAATTTTATTCAATATTTAAATGTAATAAAATAATTTAGTGTATTGTCAAAGCAAAAAGTCTCCTCTCGTAATTAGTAGTGTTAATATGAACTTGGAGGTTATGATAATGAAGCAGCACATACATATAGCAAATCAAAGCACAGAAATAAGATCTTATTGGAAATAATATATTATACACTTTTCCAAAAAGAGATTTTTTTTTTTTTTTTACTCAAAATTCACTTAACACCGTCTACTTTTCAAAAATGTAAAAATATCTATAAATTTTTAAAATTATAGTAAAAATATCATCACTATTAGATTGCTTCAACTAACGTTAATTACAATATAAAAATACCAGAATACCCCTCAACCAAAAAAAAAACCCATCTCCCTCCTAGTCCACCGATTCATCCTGTGTTTCATTCAAAAACGCACATGACAAACCAGTATAATTCCATCAGCACAGTATTTGTCAAGATCAACACAAAATTTCACCATTTGACAGAATGGAAATTAAGAGATGCGAGGAACATATTTTTGTCATCTTCCAACTTCGTCTTGGCTTCTGTGATATATTTAGGATCGTAGTCTTTTCCAGAGAGTGCTGCAAATGCTGATAATCAGAGACTACTAAGTTTTCTTCAACCATCGGTTCTTCCCCACCATATCCTTCCCTTGCAAAATTCATTTACCGCCCCAGGTACTGACAAATTAAGCGCACACACCAACCTAATGGAACTAACTTGCTATAACTCTACAAAAGAACTCCTGAAGGAGTGTGTTTTTCCTTTGGTCCCTTTAATCTGTTCTATTTCATAAAGATAATAAACCAAAAAAGCAGGGTTGATACAAAATAAACAAGGAGAAAAGGGCAATTTAGTAAAATTATAAAACCTAGCCATTTTTCTTTTTAAAATAATGTGAGCCCCACCACAAAAGAAAACGTCGGTTAAGGCAATCTAACAGTGATCTGATGGTATTTTTGCGCTGATTTTAAAAACTCATTAATATTTTTGTACCTTTAAAAAAGTATATGGTGCTGAGTGTATTTTGTATAAAAATATATAGGTATTTTTATATTTTAACCCAATAATTAATACAATTATTTTATAAAGACAAAATACGTGGTGAAGGATGAGAAAGATATAGACTTTGAAACAAATATCCGTGAACCCTCGTCTTTTTATTGACCATCCGTGACCATGAACCCCATTTTGATAGTTATACATAAGACGACCCATAACTATACACCTCACCCTCCATATTTCTCTCCCCATACTCTGCACTAATAATAACCTCTTTCAATCCCATCTGTGTTCATTCTGAATCATCAGAACCCATTAGTGAAAGAGAAGTTAATTTGCAGGGGGAAAAGAAGAAAGAAAGGTCAAGTTCAAGAGCATTCAACTTGAAATGGGGAATTGCATGGAGAGATCTAGTGATGAGATTCAGTGGCAAGAACAGGAACATGAAGAAAAAGAAGAGGTGAAGCAGAAGGAGGTAGAGGAAGAAGAAGAAGAAGATGGTGAAGGAAAGAAGAGAGTGAGGATTAAGGTTGTGCTGACGAAGGAGGAGCTACGATGGCTTATACTTCAACTTAACCAGAAGCAAGACATAGGACTAGACCAAGTACTTGAAGAGATACAGAGAAGCAGAAAGAAAGCTGAACAAAGTTGGAAGCCTTCTCTAGAGAGTATCCTGGAAATTCCTGAAGTGCCTGAGATGGACAGATGATTCTCTCTCTCACACACCCTCTGAGATTTTGGTTTCCTTCTCTTTTTATATGCTATATTTTTGTAATAATTGTCGTAAGTGATGGTAACTACATTTGTAAATGTTACTTCAAATGACAAGTCTGAAGATGATGAGCTTGTACTTAGAGTGCTAGAATCATGTTCCCTTCCTTTACTTCCCCTGTTTAAACTAACCCTGTTTTCTCAAGTATGTGTACAACATCATATATATGTATATATATATATCCGTTCCTCGTTCATGGTTTTGTTTTCAGTTCAACTACAGCACTCTCACTGTGTTTTGATTCTAGTCTACGCTTTCAGTATAATTGCCGACAGTAGATTCAATGATCAGAGTGGTGGAAAGTAGTGAGAGAAGAACAGAGGATGTTTGTTGAGGCATGAAAAGCTCATCTGCTGGATCCCAAATGATTAAAAAGAGAGATGTATTATTTTGATGTGAAGCGATTGAGAAAAGCGTCCCCTAATGGGAATCCAAAGTTGAACTTTGAGACTTTGGCTGTATAATAATATCTGACCCTAATGGCCAACAGTGAAGGTTGAAGAGCACAAGTTGTGAATTGAAATTATTGGCCCATACTGTTCTTTGGACTTTAGTATGAAAGATAATTTCTTTTAACAAAAAATTACAATTTATCTGGCTAATAATGTTTAAAATAAAAATATTTGAAATTTAAAATCTTTTGAAATATTATATATTGGGGAAAGTTTCGTGATATTCAAATCTCAACAAGTACAGCATTAATATATTAATTTGTTGTTTTTCAGATTCTAAAGTTCTTATCCTAAGATTTAGAATGAGTTATTTAATTGTAATTTGATATGTTAATTTAAAAAAATCACAGAATTGGAAGAATGACAATATCAAATTACCGGTAAGGTTATTCCAACACATCATCACAAATACATATCAGTACATGAAGTCAAAGCTAAAACTGGAGCACATCATTAACAAAGAACATCAAAATATATACTGCAGAGAAACGAGTAACACAACGGACCAAGAGCAAACACATCAAATATAACAGAAGCGATTGTTTCTTCCACTTATGTCGACCTGTTGGGAAAATCTATCAAGCAATGAATATTTCAATGGAAGAGGAATGCTAGCGCCAATCATTGAGCATGTCAAGCAAGTAAATGAATACGTGTGTTCTTTGTTACTATGGGATCAAATTAGTTCCTTAGATGCTACACGATTTGCAAGTCAATTGAAGACAACGATAGCTTTGCAACTTAGTAGAAGCCTCTTAAATACAATTAACAGTTTAGAGTTATCACTACATAAACTTACATTGAAAATTAGGGCACCTATTATGTTATTCAGAAATATCGATTAAACCTCATGTCTCTATACAATGGAACACGATTGCGGATTCCTCAACTGGGCAAGAATGTTACTAAAGCTATCACTTTGAGTTGATCAAAACCTAATCAAAAGGTGTTGTTTCATAAGATGGGCATAAACATTCAGAGAAGTATATGCCCATTCTTTATGCAAGGGAGGTAATTTCTAATTACGTTTTCATTTACTATGACAGTCAACAAAAGTAGAAGTTAGTCGTTGCGAATTGTTGGGTATTATTTTTCATGAAGCCAATTTTTGAGCATGCCAATTACATACATTATCAAGAATTAAATCAATGCAAAGTTTGAAGATTATTGTTGACAAGAGTGGAAGCAGTTGCAATACAAAGACAACAGCGATAAATGTTGTTTACATAGAGATATTTAAAAATTTGTAATGATTGAAGTATGCTGTTATTAATTTATTTAAACGACTTCGAAGATAAACTGAATTAATTCGGAGTAGTTTTTGTTGTCGTTTTAGAATTTTCCTAAGTTTATATATACTTAACAGCCCACATCTTGCTTGGATCATCTTGGATTCAAGAGCTCAAGCTTGTTCCAATTGAGATAAGAAAACCCAGTAAATAAAAACACTCGCATTACGTTTCGCTAGGAATGAAACTTAAGCTCTCAAGTGTCACCGATGCAATAAAATATGAAAAAAAAAAACAAACAAACAAACAAACGAAAACAAAAAGTTACATAGAGCAGGTACGTTATGTTGCCAATATAAAGACCGGTTGATGATATGGTTGAATATCTGATAGAAATACACCAATTGCCTTTCGATGGGGTATTCAATTATTTTGACTAATAAATATTTAAAAAAGCGTTCCGAAAAAGTAAGAAATAGAAGTAGGTAGCTATATTGACTAGAGTCTAACCCACCAGAAAAACTTTACCCTTAGAGCACTCCAGAAGTTTGATAAATTGAAGAACTTGCGTGTGAATTGTCAACACTTAACGAGTCAAAACATTTTGTTCAATTGTGTTCAGAAAAAATTTGCATCGTTGGAACTTCCTAGTGAGATCATCATTTCCATATGTTAACTATAATTCTAGTGTCAATCTGAGCAAGTAATAGGCGTTCAAATTAAACTAAAACCTAATTTTTTAAGCCAATAAAAATTAAAACCTATTTACTCGAGAAACACGAAATGGCAGCGTGCAGGCCGGGTTATTACTGAATACTTCAAAATTAAAAGTCAAGGTCTGGACCATAATGATGGTATATGTTGTGCACGGAATTCAGATTCTCATCACCTGGAACAGGTCAAACCCCGGTTGGACAACATAATTTCGATAATAAAACGTGTTTCTAAATTTAAAATTAATTTTATTCAATATTTAAATGTAATAAAATAATTTAGTGTATTGTCAAAGCAAAAAGTCTAGCTCCTCTCTTAATTAGTAGTGTTAATATGAACTTGGAGGTCATGATAATGAAGATAGCACATACATTCAGCAAATCAAAACACAGAAATAAGATCTTATTGGAAATAATATATTATACACTTTACCAAAAAGAGATATATACACTATATATGCTCCATCTGAAGCTAGCCCTCTTCAATACTTTCTACTTTCCGGTTCCAACAATTGATCCAAGTCCTTTTTTTGATTATTCCACAATAACTTGGGAACATCATGCTGCCTACCGTACCCTATCTTTAATCATTTCAATCAAAAGATCATAAAGATGAAAATTAAAGGAGGTATATATATAAGCATGACATGCTTGGTGTAAACTTCATATATATATATATATCACTCATTTGATACAGTAGGTCAATATTAAGTATTGTCCCAAAAAAATATTAAGTCCAGCCGAGCAAAAGTCCTACAGAGTGCTAGAGTTTTCTGATGCATCTTTCTGAGCTACAAGCTGTTAAAACTATTCAGCCATGTCACCATCATCAATAAGAGTGGCTTGTTTGATGTTTGTGGAAGTGGTCGAGACGCTAACACGGCCTACTGGGATGGATACAAGCTCACGAGCAACGTCTCTGAACTCAAGAAATCCTCCTTCTTTGCATTTTGATAGCAATCTAGCTGCTTCTTCCTTCGTCATCTTCACCTTCACTCTTATACCCTCTCTTTTTTCACCACTACTGTTAATTATTCTCTTTTCATCACTCTGCTTTTCCTTCACCAACTCATCATCATCATCTCCTAAAATTGTAGGCTCTGAATCAGCGAACCTCACACTTTTCTTCACTACTGCTTTTCTGGGTGCTTGCTTTTTCGTCAGCTCATCTCTATATACAGCCGTTTGTACTTGGCCTTGCTCTACTAATCCCACTACTTTAATATCTGAGACTTGCCTATTCAAGCAACGAAATAAAGTGTGCAACATGTTGTTTCTCTATATGGGGAGAGAGGGAGGGAGGGAGGGAGGGAGGGAGAGGGTATAGGTATTGGAGTAGAAGAGAGGGGTGAGCTCTGCAAAGAGGGGGGAAAAGTAGAGTGAATTTATAGGAGTTTATGAGAAGTGGGACCATGAAGTATGAAGTGGGGCTCATTTAAATTAAAATACTAGATTTTTGCGGTGAAAGTGGAACATGAGCAGCCAAATGGTGGACCTAAACATGCGTCAAAGTAGAAAATTTAGTATGGTAATAGTGTTAATATGTATAAACAAGTCAAGTAGTAAGTGATTTTGAAGGTCAAAGGAAATGGTCCCTCCAATGTTGTTGTTATGTTCTTTTCGTAAGAAAAAAGGCAAAATGACTGTAATCGGTTGAAAGGGTCCAGCCAATGCCCTTTGGGGTGAGGAAATGGGATAAGCATTCGAGACCAGTTCTCCAGTTTGGCCCGTTCAAGACAGTGAAGATGATAGATGCGTTTATTAATTACTCTTTTAATCGTTAATGTTATACCTATGTAATTAATTTGATTAGATCAAAAGAGTAAGTTAATATGACACATCTTTTTCTCAAACTCTTTAATCATTTTCCTTAATTCCCCCCTCTTCATTATTATTAAAGAAGTATTAATAGGGGTAATTTGAAAAAAGATTAATAAATATAATTAATACTACTGGTCCTTAATATAAGACATATTTAAATAGTTGATCTTGATCCAAAATATAATATATATTTGAGGAGGAGAGAGAATGGAAAAATTAAGGAAGATAACTAGAGTATTTTAGAAAATATATATCATGTTAAATAACTTTTTAAATCTAATCAAAATTAGGTAAATCTATTTTATATTTAACACTTTAAAATCAAGATCAACGTCCTACGTTAAAGATGTAATTAAATAGAAATCTCTTAGAACTGAGAGCCACACAATGGAGGCTTT
Organism: Inga laurina; assembly: GCA_963855925.1. Classification (NCBI taxonomy): domain Eukaryota; kingdom Viridiplantae; phylum Streptophyta; class Magnoliopsida; order Fabales; family Fabaceae; genus Inga; species Inga laurina. Next base: position 46,601,157 of record OY979712.1, read on the forward strand.
ATCTGATCTAGTAAATGCGTTGTACTGAATTGATTGATAAGTAAGCTGTGGCATTTTCTCTGTCACCAAGTGCATAATTAACGGGAAAAGCCAGCCAGCAGTGCAGGAGTACAAATTCAGTCTTGAGTCTATATATCTTATCTCTTCATTTGTGATGGTACAACTTATAGCTAGATATGCGTGAGAAAAAATTGCAGTATATAAACGTGAGTGTTACTTTTCGTGTTCGATTGTAATAATTTATTTTTAGGTAATAAATACTTATAAATCGTGATTTATGATATATGAGGTAAATATGTGAGAGGAGTTTTATCTCGACTTACATAATAAATACTTATATTCAAAAAAATAAGTGTTTCCAAACATATACTTCAACTGTAAAATGAGTAATAATTGGTGATGCCACTTCTTATTGAGCTGAAGCTCAAATTTGAAGGAATTAATTAATGAATTGAACTGGGAATTACTTAGCAAGATGCTGACCTCACCACTCAAAAAATATTTATAAATTACTCACTGAAAAAATATTGGGAAAAAGCTAAAAAAATACCATTTAAATTTTAAAATTCTAAATAAGTGATTTTCTATTAAAATGAGTTGTCAAATTTGTATACCCTTATAGTTAATATCTATACTCTTGTAAGGAAAAAAACTGATTTGGGATTTTAAGGTTTAAGTAATATTTTCTTGTCTTTTTCCCTAAAATATTATTCAAAGTGAGTTGGATTTTTATTAACTATGCTAATATTAATTGGTAGCAAAATTTTCTTTCTTTGTGAACTTATGATCAACTATTCACTATCTAGAATAAGAATAGAATGAAACAACGGAGTTATTATTTTGGTCATTATTATAAGTCATTTAATTTTAACTAATTTTCGTATACTAGGAAATGACAGCTAGGGAGTTACTAGGAAAAAAACAAGAAATGACAATTAGGTTATTAAATAAGTTTTGAATTGACAATTTTTTTTAAGTCTACTCTTATTAAAATTTTGTCTCTATCTACCTATATTTACAAATCAATCTTACGTCTCTTTCCTCTTTCTCTCTCTCTAAAGGGAATCAAACAAGGGTAAAACCGAAAAAAAATCATTCATAACTCTCTAACTTATGTTTAATTAGGACAACAAAATTCTTCTCTAAGTGATTTATAATAGGGACCGGTGTCGTAAGAATAGTTCTATAGATGAAAGATAAAAGGACCTACAGGGCCAATGTTAATTATGGTACTGCTGAAGGTTTGAACAAGAAATAATCCATGGGGGAAGATAATTAAGAAACCTGAGGTATTAGTTAAGCACCGCTATGACTTATGCACGGTCCAACAATTTCATACAAGCGCGTGTTTTGAAAAGTGGACAAAGAATTATTACGAAATCTAGAGGTAAAAGTCAGTTTATTACTTAGTGATCAATAATATTAATCAAAGGTTTTAAGAATTGAGTTCACTTTTTCTCATGCGCTCCATTGAAAAGACAAAAGCGTGTCTCATCAGAAAGTGATACGAGGAATTGGTCGTAATATAAGCCATATAACACGGTTTTGAGTTGAATTATGGAGGGGAAGACTCAGTCAAATTTCTTTAATGTCATGTTTGATGATGAGAGAATTGGAAGTGAAAGTGGGATGAGAGAATTGAAAAGTAAGGCTGTTTGGTACAACTGATCTCACTTCCCTATGAAACCCAGTTCCACTAAAAACGGTGGAAGTGACTTCTTACCTTGTACCCATGGAACTCACTTCCAACGCCACTTCCTCCCTGAAAAAATGGCTCCCTGACCATTTTACCCATTAACACACTCCTCCCATCACCGGTTTCGTGGTCACCATCTTCGGCACCCATCAACATCACAGTCATTGGCACCCAACCGGCAACTGGATCCTCCATCTGCGGCGAAGGTCCTCCACCATCGACAACAGTGATAGACCTCCACCAGCGATAGCGGTGATGGACCTCCCCCAACGACAGCGTTGACGGACCTCTCACTACTACAAAAAGGTAAAGCTGTGGCGCTTATAATTGCATTAACTGTGGCGCTAGAGAAGTGCCACATATTTGGATGCCACTAAAAAAAGCTGTGGCGCTAGAGAAGTGCCACATAACTTGAAAGCGCCACAACATTTAAATTTTTTTTTTTAAAAAAATACCCTTCTGTGGCGCTTGTTTGAGGAAGTGCCACAGGAGGGGGCGCAAGCGCCACAAGAGGGGGGTCCTATTGTGGCGCTTGCCAGGAGGCCCCCCTCCTGTGGCACTTCCTCAAACAAGCGCCACAATAGGGTCCTTTTTTTTCTTTTTTCTTCTTCTTTTTTTTTTCCTGTGGCCCTTTTTTATGCTTCCTGATTGTGAAGCTTTATATAAAATGAGTGGCTTTCGTATTTATCATCTCCACAAATTGTCAATCTTTCTATTTTATATTTCAACCTATTATATATATATATATATATATAATTTTCACATTTAAAATTCAAGTTCATCGATCAACAATAATGTTCTTATATTAATACTCTCCAAAGCTAACATAAAAAATATCACAATACAAGAACTTGATATGTGAACACAGTACATCAACAACTAATTAAGTAAATTAAAAGATTACTAAAAAACGCAAACTTGTCGGCAAAAAAAATTAAACAAAGCAAAAAGACAAACGAAACAAAGCGAGCTAGAATGAAATAGTCTTCTTCTTACAAATCTATTAATTGACCAGTGCAGGGAGTGGGAGACCACGTTGTTGACGCTAGCTTGAGTGACGAGTGAGCGTTTGAGTGTGTTTTTTAGTGTGAAGATAATAGGAAATGGAGGGAGGGGGCCACAGATCTACTAAGAAGATGAGAAAGGAAAAGTAATTTAATGGATGAGAGAATAGTTGAATAATTAAAGTGGAGTAGTAGTCAAAAAGAGAAGGAATGGGGGACGGACACGGAACTACTATGCGGGAAATGAAATAATTAAGAGATCTATCCATTTAAAATTCCCCCCCCCCTTTTTTTTTAAAATAGGCAAGTGTGGCGCCTAATTCGCCTAATTAATTAGGCGCTACACATTGCCTATCAGCTGTGGCGCCTAAGCAATTAGGCGCCACAGCTGATATATATATCATGTGTGGCGCCTAATTCCCAGGCGCCACACATGATATATGATGCAGCTGTGGCGCCTGATGGGTCAGGCGCCACAGCTGCTTGTGTGGCGCCAAATGTGGTGCCTGTGTAGACAGGCGCCACATTAGGTATCCCCAATTGTGGCCCCTAATCTATTAGGCGCCACAGCTGGTACCTAAAAAAAATTATACAGGCTAAAAATAAAAAAAGGGAAGCTGTGGCATTTGTTTAAAGAAGTGCCACAAAATGTGCGCCACCTTTTATCTTTTTTGTAGTAGTGTCTACCAGTGACATTCCTCCGTCATCTTTAACCTTCGCCCCCACTTTAATCTGCGACCTTCAACCAGCGACGACCCTCCACCAATGAACACGTTTCCATCGTCGTCTCTCTCTGGCAGCAAACGTGACTTTGCCGTCGTCCCCCACGGCAACAAACGCGACTTTGTTGACATCATCCTTAGACAACAAACGCAACTAGCTAAGTGAAAATGATTTTTGTTCATCCAAGGTTTCAATTTCACTCTAGCATCTAGGTTTTTAGCTTATATTTTGGTTTCTATCTAGCGTTTGGAATCTTGGTTTAGATTTCAGTTTTAAACATTGATTTTGATTTCTATTCAGAAAAAAAAAAAAAAAAAAAATTGGTGTGATTTCCATTGTTGATCTAGTTCTTAATTTGATAAAGAAGTGGAAGTGGAACTGGGATTTGATTTAGGGTTGAGTTTAGATTTGATTCCTCCAGCAACAATGGTGGACAATTCCAACGAATGTTGGCTGTGGTTGTGGCTGTGGATGCATTTTTGTGATCAATGGTTGTTGGTTTGCTGGTTTTTGGCTGGGGAGATTTTTTTTTATGGAGGGTATTTTGGTATTTTCCTATTATTAATACATATTTTAATTAAAATTTATATCTCACTTTCATCAATATACCAAATATAGTTTAAAACACATTTCCACCTCTACTTCCACTTCCATTTTTACTTCCAATTTCATTAAAAACTCTTCCACTATACTAAATAGGGCATAAGTGCTCAGAAATTATATCCCAAAGGTTGAATTCTTTCTTGTTTGAATTGAGATTCTCCCCTTTTTTTTCCGATTACATAAGATTCTCTTTCTTAACGTACAGAATTTCAAAAGATAAAGTGCACAAATACTGCCATTTAAAAGGAAAGTGGATTTTTTTACCGTAGAATTTAGGTTATCTAGTCTATGTTTGGCAAGCCTCCAAATCATGGTTTGCGTAATCCGAGATAAAACTCCTCTCACACACTTATCTCGTAAGTCGTAAAAGCTATTAAAAAAAGCTAATCCAAACACACAATTAAATTTTAAACATGTCCATAATAAATTCTTTTCACCATCACATAGTTGGTATAAGTGATGTAAGGCCTCAACAAATCCCTTCCAGAAGAGACACATGTTGTGGTAGTGAAGAACCTAAAACTGGATATTGGATATGCTAATATAAAAAAAAAAAATTATTTATGGCAAACAATTTCAAAATCAAATAAGAAATTATTCCTTTCGGTCTTAAATATAAGATAAAATTAATTTTTTTTGAATAGATTAATAAAGCTAAATAAATTACTTAAGCATATCATATGTTGTGCAAAATTGTTTGAAGACAAAAAATAATAAATATAAATATTTTAAATTAATTTAATTAATTTTCTTAATATCTCCAAAAAAATCAAGGCTAGTTTAAATTTAGGACAGGAGGAGTATCTCCATTGTTTTTAATTGAAGAGGGAAAATGCAATGCAAGGATTACTTGGATCCGGTTTTCCTCATTTTTCCTTCTCCTTATTTTCTCGTTTTTTCTTAACCTGGATCATTGGTTTAAGATCTCAACTATCCATATTTAATATTTTATAAATATAGGAAACCGGATCCAGATTACTTTGTGTTCTTGAGCGTGATGCTTTTCATCTTTTATTAGCTGACAAAACTCTTTCCACTGTTGTGGGAACTTTGGGGATACTTAATAATTTATTTGTGAACTTATTTTAATGATGAATATCACCACCGAGCCATTTATTATAATTAATATATTCAGTAGTTTTTTAAATGTCCCGTCATAATGAACCAATTGGTCTAATTAATTACCACATTTCCTCGAGTGAGTCCAATTGACATACTCTCTCTCTCTGATCATTAACATATAAGATCTAGTTATGTTTTTTAAGAGATTAAGGAAGCTAAATTAATTAATTAATTATGGAATATGTTATATATCATTTAATTATATATTAATTTATAAGTCAGACAAATTTATAAAGGCAAAAACAACCTCTCCTCTAGTGAGAAGACAAACCGCCCCTTGTGAACATCTTCCATCGGCATCTTCTCCCTAGCGGTCGCTAGGGGAAAGTGAGTCTAGTGTGTGCGTGTTGGTGTGTATGTGAGTTAGAGGCATCGAAGGCAAGATCTGAAACTATGACGACTAGGGTTTTGAAGGGGGCCAATCTTTGGATGGTGTGGGCAAGAGACTCAACAAGATCTTGATCTCCGAAATCGGGAACGGAGATGGTGAAATTTGAGATTGATTATGGATATAGGAGGTTGGGGGGAGGTGGGATCTATATTTTTCAAGCAAATAAGTCATTTCCTCAAAATGCTCTGATGTGCAATGGAGGTTTAGAGACTGAATTAGATATAAGCAAGGAAGCTAGCTTCAAGGAAAGCTGACCATCTCACCTTCTAAGCCTAGTGGGTGAAGGACTAAAGAATCTCAAACCAAAACCATTTGTTTTCAAAGTGCCTTGGGACAAATCCCCTTCAATAAAGCTCTCTGCCTTAATCTAGAGAGGTAGGTCTAGTGCTCTTTCATCTAATAGCCTCTTTGTGGTTCCCATATGGCTAATTCTAGTTGCTTTTTCTGGAGAATGCACAATGTTAAATGAAGTAATAGATACCTCCGGGTGGACTTGGAATATAAAGAGTTTATGGGTAACTTCTATCATGATTTTTGGTATACATGGTTATAGCTAATATGGGCTATTAGGTTCAACGGAGATAGTGCTTGCCATTCTTTTTTCAAAGATTATTGGGAACTTAAGTTTGTTCTCCTTCCAAGGAAGGGATGTCATTGAGGGGGATACTACTTATTTGATTTTTAATAGGACTTCATTTGTGCATTTAAGATCAATCTTTGATAGAGTAGTGAAGTTCTGGAATTTAGTGGCATGGTTAATTTCTTTGTTGCAATCAAAATGGCGATATTGAGAATTAAGGATGATTCAAGATGGGTACCACCTAAATGATTTAAGTGTTTGTTTGTTTTTAAGAATCATCTAAAGGAAGATGTTTGGAATGAAGTTTCTGGAATCAAGGAGGAATACACCTGTAGTGGTTGAGAAGACAAATTTCTGGTTGACTGAAAATCTAGAGGATACAATGCTCCTATTTATATATCTTGGATATGCGTGGCTAAACTGTGGTGGGTGGAACTTCTTCCAAGAGCACATATTCCATCTAAAAAATGTAGCTCATTGGTGTAACTTAGCTTCTTGGGTAGAGCTAAAGAATTATTCAATAGGTTTGTGGCCTTTATGGTTGGGTTTTATACCCCCCCCCCCCAATATGAGTTTTCTTTTTCATTTGATTGTGGCTCCTCTAGATGAATTTTTTACCAGGGTTAATCTCCTTTGCCTCTATTGGTTTGGGATTGTTCTGAACCAAAACTTCATATTTTTATTGGTTTCTTCGCCATCTCCCCTTCTCACTAGTGCTGGATCTCAATGCTGTTGTGGGGGAATTCCACAACATTGCTTGAGTTAGATGTTTGTTGTTTTCAAGTTTTTATAATTTTGTTGTTTGTAGGTTTCTTTCTTGTTGTTTAGTTTGTCTAAACTTTTGTGGTGTAATGGCTTTCTTTTATAATGCAATGCATTTCTGACAAAACAAATATCAAACAAATTAGTTTGGTATAAAAACGATGAATATGAATATTTTATAGTTATTTATTTATATTTTTTAATATTTAAAAAAAATTAAATAAGTTTTATATTAAAGATTACAAATAGAAATAAATTACCACATCCCATCAGTATGGTCAATTGGATGAGATTTCAAAGATTGCCTTGTTACAAAATACAAATTAAATTTCAGAGAGTACCTTATTTCATATACTTTAATTGCATGTGTCGATAGATAGGGAAGGAATTTCAAGAGAGAGAACCAAAGAAAGGAAATTCTTTTTAGAATGCTTGATGGGCTATAATAGCTTTTTCATTTAAAAAAAAGTTCACTTTCATGAAATATGCAAAGGAGATCAAATAGTTAAAGAAATACCACACACTTAAAAATCATAATATCAAAACGAAAATAACCATATTTTTTATAGTTTAAAACTAGTTATTTGCTATACAAGCATATTCGTGTTATTTACTTAATTTTAAAATTTTTATGATCAAATATTTTTATTTCCCTCATTCATGCTGCACACGCAAAAAGATTATACGAAATGCTCATTTCTTTTTCCCTTTCCAATTCTCTTTTTCTCTCCATTCCCCAAACAGCAAGCATGACCAATTCATACCAAAATTGAATGTTTTTGGTTATAAAATTTAGTTTAAACTTTTAATTTGCGCTGTATGGGCCATTCAGCCCAAAAGAAGTTAATGCTTTTTTGAACAATGAATAGGCCCAAATTCCAGGCCCATAGATCAAATGTTGATCGTTTATTTGAAGAGCCCAGAGGATACGCTAGACCCAAATGTTTAGCTCACGAGATGATCCTTAAACTTTCGACAGTCTTCGCTAGACGAGTTCACCTCAGAATTCTGAAATTTTAAAATCCAAATCGTCGGCGTCGACGACACAGAGATATTCCGAACGGGAAGACTCACAGGAAGAGAGAGGGAGCCATGGGTGCTTCTCAGGCTATGAAGAGAATCCCTCGCATCAAGTTCCCTCAGAGGCATCCCAAGTCATCAGGTCTCTCGTTCTCTCTTCGCCTTCATCTTTTTGTTCTTTTTTTTTCCGCGACATTTTTCCTTTTGGTTTTCGGTCATCTATTTTAACTTGTTTAGACATGAGGCTACCAGTAATGTGCTATATTCACACTCGAATCTCGTATTGACATAATAAAGCAATTTAGTTTGTCACATATCGAATTTGGCCGGATCAGATTCCTCCCCACGTTATAATTTCGCTTGGGCTTATCGGGTCTTAATTGTATGATTTAATATTTACTTCATATCTCTCTAATATTCCATTAGAATCAATTATTGAAACATAATCCCGCTGCAAATTCGATGCATAATGTGAATTAGTTGCTTCTCTTCGGATGGCCAGTTTCTTACACGGATGGATTTTTAATTATGAGACGCAGTGATGCATCCGTAAATATCCATGTGTCTCTTGCATCGCTTAAGAAATGTTTGCCTTGTCATCCGCTTGCCTCACTGATTTTAATGTAGTAGATAGGTTAATATTTTGGCTGGTTGCTTTCATCTAGGCTTTAGATTTGTTCCATGTTTTGTCAATTTGCCATGCGATGTTATGTTTTGCATTTATGCGGTCTTTATTCAATACTTCTGGGGACAATCCAGTGTCTGCTTATCGAATGATTGGCAAGCTTTATAGATTTCAGTTTCCTTAGAGATCTTTTTCCTCTAGATTATCTGTATGTTCGATAAATATGTTTAGTTGCACATGCAAATTCTATATGATTTTCTGTGGTGGTGATCTTGTATTTAATATCTTTCAACATCAAAGTTTTGTGTGGATGTCCGTATGCTTTGTGGTTTTAAATTTGATAGGAAACAAAGACAGTTCTCCGCAACCATTGACAATGATAAGTATGTGGCATGTCATTAAGGAACATCTTGCAAACAGCTTCAACTTCCAAATTTTAGAACAAAGAATTGAAGAAGCGTGCTACTTTTGTAAGAATTGACTGTGATAATTGTATGTCAGGTGTATCATGTGATTTATGTTTGCTTTCCTAGTTTTGGATCTTTGTTCCGGCGAAAATTTCATTCTGATGCTTATTAATGGTTGGACTTTGTGATGAGTGTTAGTTGAATCCTTATGTACTCTAAATGTTGGTAATAAGTAAATTTTCCGATTTTGATGTAAATCATTGCAGGTTCTGCATCTGAGACGCAGGCTTCAACTTCAGCAAGTGATGTCAATTTACCTTCCTTTTCAAGTTCAAAAGCTCCATCAACCGTGGGAGGGAAAGCCTCACTTCAGCCCAAAAGAACTCCCGTGTCCAATGAGGAGATTGAGGCAATTTTGGTAGGCAAAAATCTTCTCTCGAGTTTATTCCAATGATATTGACATTTGCCTATAGGACTATTACTTTTGCTCTTAAAAAATCCTTTTCCGTGTTTGGTTTTTTTGTCTGCTATTTGCATGACCTACTTGTTAGGCGTCTCTGACTGGTTTCTTGCTCTCTGTTTTCGCCTCCTTCCTTTCTTTATGGAACTTTCCTTTTAAGTTTTTATGTTGTTTCAATCGCTAATACAACCATTTTGGCCCTTTGACAGTTGGGCGGGTGCTTCTAAGCGCGTCCTTATATGAAGTGGATGCCGGCTCTAATGCCTTAATGTACTGCCGTTCCGATTTTTTTTTTTTTTTTTTTTCACGTGGCATGTAAGAACATTATACTATATCTGTCTGTGAATAATGGTTTAATCACGAAAGTGGATTGGAAATCCATGGTTGATATTTGTACGTTGATGTAATTGTTGTAATTGAACGATTGAGTTTGGAAAGTAGAGACGAGTCTCAAATCTCAATTGTCAGAATGGCTCTCATACTTTTATAAATAGTAAACATGATTAACAGTAGAGAACTGAGAACATTGCTACTCTGATTTATTCTTCTCAAGAAATGGTTCGAGCACAGCAGACTTGGGGTTTTTCATTGGAGGACCTTTTTCCCTGCGTTCCAGTTCTTCCAGCCGAAAGGTAATCAACCTGTCCCAATTTCCTCCTTCAAACAGAACCCCTGCTTTTCCATCTGTGATCCTTTGAACAATGCCGCAGTACATGTAAAATGGGCTATTCTCGTTCTTCACTATCGCAATCATCCCCGGCAACAAGAGCGGCAATTCCGGTGCCTTCGGCTTCTTCGAGAGTGCAAGGTCAGTTGTTTTACCTGTTGATGATGACTGTTTGGGAGGTGGAGGATTTTCCTGGATGAATTTTTCCAAACCCTTTTCTCCTCCAGGAAATCCCCCTGTTAATCCCATCATTTCTTTCTCGAATGCATATTCTGGAACACTTATTGATTGGGGAGACCCATCTAAGTTCTCTTGCTCTGATTCGCTTTCCGCTGGTGCCTGCTCTCGCTCCACTTGCTTCTTCAGCTCTTTTTCAATACCTTTTTCTCCGTTGCACAGTCCTCTGCCTCCCAAGATTTCTGCCAGGTCGAATTTAGCTCGTGTTTGTACTGGGGACGGTTTTGGCTTTCTGTTGAATGTGAATTGCTTTTTGTGATCTTGGCCCAGGAATTGGGACTGAACAAGAGAGGCATTTAGACTGTGAAGAGTGAGAAAAGCAGCCATGATTAACTATTTAGTAAACACCAAACAGACGCTGAGAATAGGGGGGAAGTTTGGGAACGTTTCAGCTTCATCGTTTAATTTTGGCTGATAGTGATATATTCTATTATAGCCTTATCTTCACGCGACAAATATCTGGTTATAAATCAAACAGTTCAGCTTCCTCGATTAATTTCGGCCACGATCAAGTTTTGGTGGGACGGAAAGGGACTTCCTTATCTTATTCAATTTATCTTGAATGCCTCTCACGCAACCACGAATCATCTATCTGTTGGTTCAATGGTTCAATGTCGGTGTTTCACTGTTTTATAGGTCTGATGCGAGCGTGAATTATGACAAATTAAAAGCAATTGATTGAATGGTTTTATTTCTATAATATTTTCATTAAGGGGATTTAAGGCTATTTTTAAAATTTCTTTTAAGAATATTTCTTTGAAGAAATAAATGTTAGTTAATGTATAATATCATTGTTTCATAATATGATGTTTTGGTTAGGGCAAAAAAAAAAAAAAAGATGTTTTGGTTATTGCGAACAATATGGTTTTTAACTTAATTCTGAAATAATTGGATTCACCTAATTTCAATTTTATCTTAAATAAAAAATGAAATAAAAATAATTATTATCCCCAAATAAAATTTAAAAAGAGGGAGGGGGGAGAGATCGGACCATCCCATAATTATCCCATGTTTAATTAATTTATTATTATTATATTTTTCATTTTTTAAATTTTTTGAGGCCACATCTCCGTTTGACCGTTTCAATCTCCTTGCATCTTGCACAAAAGAAATGCCTCCCATCAGCTACCATATTTCTTTAAGCCATCTGCCACCCACTCCCACGAGTATGAGCTATGGACTTTCCTCGTTTGCTTATTGTTTACTTGTCTATGTATTCATACCATACCAGAACTTCTTATAACAAGCTGAATTTTTTTGCATTATATGTTTTTTCAGTTGATGAACATGCGTATGCGGTTTTTTGATCAGGTCCTTCCTGTTAGAGAATTAGAGACTTTGAATATGTAAATGATTGAATTTACCTAGTTTGATTATGTTGACGTTGAGACACTTTCGCTTCTCACACTGTTCATTAAATATTTTGATGTATGATGGTTTATGTGGAGTAGCTACTGACCTTATCATTGTTTGCTTAGTGAGATTAAATGCTGGGATAGTGTCCTAATGTGCTCTGTTTGATCGTTAGGGAAGAGCTGCTTCTGTTATCTTTAAGGGGGAAAGAGATGAAACATTTTATGTAAATCGATTCCATGACTGCTGAATTATTAATAAGATAAGCAACCAGCATAATGTTTCGCACCTCCCCTCAGTTCACTTCCATTTATTGGAATAAGAGATTTTACTTGTGCTCTTTCTGGATTTTGTCCTGTACGTTAACCGAGAAAACAAACTTTTCTTCTTCAAGTATTTTATAATTTGACGGCTAGTTTGCCAGGATATCTGGTGCTTGTAACTTTTAGTTGATTTAACAGTTATCCAATCTCAACTGACTTGATTAAAGGAACCTGGACTGCAAATTGAACAAATTTGGTCAGCATTGTATGGTAATCTGGTTATTAGTGACATTATTGAAGAAACAAGTGATATCAATGACGCCGTCACTTGAGGAACAAATACATTTATGAGTTTTTGGTATGTGGCGCAGATTTGGAACGAACTCTTTCTTAAACTAATCAGCTTTTCTTTCCTCATATGTAGGCCTTCCTTCCCTTGTTTGTTAAAGAAGATCGATGATGGTGGTCGTGTAAAAACAGAGGCCATCCTGATCAGCTCCAAGCCCCATCGTTAACAAAAAAATCTCTTGAGAACAGAACACCATATATATTTAGAGCCTACAAGGCTAGAACTGATAAATTGTCTGAGGTAATGTCTCGCAGTGGAAAAACAAAAGTCGAAAACAACCCAAAAGTTATCATTTAAGAGATTGACCTTATTTGAAATCAGTAACTCATCATAGTTTATTTTTGGTCCAGTTTTGATCTGAACTCAAAAATATTAGAGGCAGTCTTCATGTTGAACTTGTTTTCTCCGAGAAGTTTGTCACGGGGACAGGAAAAGGTTTCTTTTAACATCTTTTTTGTACTATAAGTTTTATAATTACAGTGACTCTATAATCTCTTAAAAGTTCCAAATTTTGTAGGTTAAGCTAACTGCTGCAGAAGTAGAATCACTTCAATCAGAACTTGCTGATGTAGAAGAGAGGGAAGCTCACTTAAAAGCTCAGTAAGTGATGAACTCTTGGAACTATCATGGGCCTTTTTATCTTTCATTTGTGCTTGAACCTTGAAGTATTAAATTTGGATTCTAGGATTTGAGTTACAAAGGATAACAAGAAATTCTATTAAATTATTTTATCATCTTTTTAATTACACACAGGTTAGATCATATTGATGAAATTCTTCGGTCAGCTCACCTTTTTGGCTACATGCACATCCGAACGGTACAAACTGTCCATATTCTATTGCTTTACCTTGCACTAGTCTGTACTCTAGCATTTCATTCTCCTCACAAGTTTAGTACTAATTTACCTTAAACTGTTTAGAGATGGACAGCGTTACCGGGAGATCCTCCACCTATAGATGATTCTGATGTAAATGATTGGGTTCCTCGCTTTATTGTTCTCCATGGAGCATGTATTTTCATATATTTGTCGTGCTCAGGTATTATAAATGATTTGATTTCCTTCTCTCTCCCTACTCTTGTATATGTTAACTGCAAAGTGCCATAGAGCGCCTATCAACACTTTCACAATCAGATCTATTTTTACTTTTTATGATAAGTCCCAAGTATTTGATCCTTTATTGCCATCCAATTTGTCCAAACTACTTTAGTATTAGCAATCAATGTTCTTTATTCCTTTTGGTCTTCCGTGGCATATTATTATATTCCTGAATTGTGTAACTATAATGCATGTAAAAAAATGTGAATTACAAAATCGCAGAATAAGGCAAAGATGTGCTTACCAATATCTACATCTATGTTATTGCTTCAGTTTTTTTATTGTACTTGGTAAAAGCAGCGTGATGGTTTCTTAGCTTGCCAGGCATGCTGCTGCAGAATTATTATCAGTCAATTGAACTCTCATGAAATGAACTATTTCTTGATGTCTTTACATTGTGTACGAGATCTACAGTTGGGATCATCGTTCTTGCCTCTTTTGTTACTTTTTCTTGATACTAGTTTTTGCCAAATACATCAGATGCTTTTTCGTTGTAAAACATGTTACTTGGGTACTATTATTTTGATGTCATCCTGGCAGTTATGGAATACTTCTGGTTCTCTGTTCGTCTAGTTAATTTTTCAAGATTATCTTTTAAGTTTTTAGTTGGCTTTATCATTGGATATATCTCAAATATTATAGGACTATGCACTGCGATATTGGAGGGTCCAAAGCATTAGCCACATATTTGCCACTTTCCTCATCCTTATATGTCAAAGGCTCTCTTGGCCAAACTTGTATATAAATTATGAGGCTCTGCTACCTTTAGTAATACACAAGATTGAAATTTCACAAGCTTTTCACCGACATAACTCATCTTATTATACTGAATCATCATTACTATTAAAAATTCTGATGAAAGCAACAAAATGCAGATCTAAGTCCTCAAGACACCACTCCTCTATCTGATATTATTGAAGTGGAGCTGCTTCCGAGTTTTAAACGGGAGGATGATGAGACACAATATGCCTTTTATGTTTTATCTCGTCTAGGATTTCGATATGAGTGTTCAAGCAGTTCAAAGATACAGGTGTGTGTCTATTTCAAAGTAACGTGTTTCTTGGAAGTTGTAGTTATTTTTGTTTGACATATGGACTGCTTCAAAATAATTACTTCCTTAATTTGATGAAATTAACTTGTGCATATGTGTTTTATAGCATGTTCTCAACATTATATTGGAATTAGTTTTTTGTAACAAGAAGTTTTTCCGATTCAGTTGCCCTTCATTCTTCTTCTGGCAGGTGGACTCTTGGTTTTCAGCTCTACGAACTGACTGCAAATTGGAGTTGAATGCATCAGTTCCCAATGGTCCAATCGAGATGTGATAACATTTACTATTTTGGCAGTTTAAAGTAGGCAGGAGAATACAAGTTTTGTAAATATATGACACTGGCGTGATAGTTCTTATTACTTATTTAATGGCAGTAATTGTACGGAAAATTAGAGATCGATGAATTATTTTGTTGTGTTTCTGCTTTTTTAGAAAGGATTCATTTAATCTTAGAGAGTTGTCGCATTCTATTATGTGGTGGAATAACTTGTAAGGATAGCATCATGCACGAATTGAACCAGTTTTTCCACACGTAATGCCTACCAACACATTGCATGACTTTTGAGTCCATTTAGTTTTACCGTTTACTAACATTTAGTTCTGCCACCAGACATTACACGGCACAATGTGTTTTAACTTTTAAGGTTGCAGCTTTACAAGGAAAACTAGGATTTTTCTTTTATATGGCTCCATGTGCCTTTCCTTTTCATTGGGGTCGGTACCTTCCCAAATTATATTCTTTTGTGGGGTAGTCATTCATAAAGAAGGCCAACATGTGAAGCTCCCACTAAGAGTGCATCTGTGTTCACTAAATTGGGGTAGGACCCTCTCCAAAAGACCTTTGTCCTTTATATATTGAGAAGGGCTTTTCCATCTAGAGAGGAAATGGAATTGGTTCCTCCTGTCCAATCAAACCCTGCAAGTAAAGTATTGACAACTAAAGAAGCTTCATTATCACCTTCCTTTTTTTGGTCAAAATCATTATCACCTTCCTCATGACTACTTTTTTACTAGAGAACTGATCTGACATTATATCTCACCTGTAATATGCTTGATAAAGTCCCAGATCTCCTTGTCTTTACTTTAAGGCGACAAGAGGGTTTTTCCTAGAAATGTGAAGTGGGATCACAAGGCAATAATGTATTATTATGGGGTTGCTTGCAACTATAATTCATCATTGTTGGGTTTAACTCAAAATCATTCTAGAAGGGCCGCCGAATAAATTAAAGAAAAAACAAAAGCAAACACAAAGGGAGAATTTTTTAAAAGAAAGTGTATTACTGATTTATGCCTGTTTCAAGATTTTCAAGGGCCTTTTTGTTTGGGCATCCAAGAGGAGAAAGGACCATAATCGATTTCCCATAACATGTACCATCCAGAAACAGAAAGAGAGTAAACAAGAAGGGCCAATTAATTAATTAGTACTCGTATATTATTATTATACCAAACCATAAAGTCGGGAAGCGAACATTCCGCAGAGATGATCAGATGATCACTTGAGAGGAGCTGTGGTGCGGTTAGCTGAGGAGCGAGATCATATCACGTGGACGCATCTCATGCAGCTGTGCCTGCTTTAAGATTTGACTGCCCTAACTAACTGCAACGTGCTTGCAGGCCACAAAGACACGCACATTTAGCAAAGTTACCAAAATGAGAAACATTATTACAGTACATGAAAAATATAAAAAAAATAAAGAGCAAAATGAAAACGGAATAACGCGAGCTGCACGGGACCAATCAGAAGGTTACTTGTGTCATATCAATATTATATACACCATCATCACGGACAAAATTGTCACACGTCGTTCGCCTCCACTATCCCCGCGTTCCTCTTGTTTCAATCACAATCAGTAGCGCAAGCTCAATCCCTCCAAGATGAGCTCTCAGGTCTGCAGATCCGCTTCTAGAGCCGTGAGATCTTTTCTCTCTGCTTCCAAGGGCTCTCGCTTTTACTCCGGTACTTTCTTCTCCCTCATCATTATTCACTGTCCCACTGTTTTGCGTTCATTATCTGCTTAATAATTTGCTCTCGTCCTTTTTGTTTCTTCTGTGAATTGATTGCCATTATATAAATTCCGAGCTGATGCGGTGCCTGTTTCTGAATTGAGTTTTTGTTTCTTTGGTTACACACTTTTTGCCGATGATATAATCCTTCAATTCCATGAATATATTATGGATTTTTCTTCACTACTCCGGGGAAATCAAAAACGGCATTTTCTCCTTGTATAAAGCTATTTTAGCGGATCCGATTTCATTTTGCTGCTGGTCTCTTGAATCTAATTTATTCTGAGCTTCGATGTCCCAAACGTGATATATGCTGCATCTTGATATGATGACTCTTAATATAATTATGTGTATGTACATGCTATATCGGGTTTGGTGATATCCTGTTTTTTCCTTTTCGACATTTTTTTAATATTGTTTGTTCTGCACTCAATTGTGTCCTTAATGATTTGTTGGTCCCACTGTTCCCTTCTCGACTAATCAATTCGATATGGTGGATTGAAAAATATAAAATATTGAAGCTCCTGTTAGAATGTAAGGAAAACGAGATTTGTCATTCGTTCTTGTATCCATGTGATAATCTGGACAGAACGATATTGATTCATTTCTCTTCTTCTTAAGGAGGGAGGGGGATTTGGAATATATCTGTACTATGCTTTTGAGAATTAGCAATGAACTGAGAGATGCATCATGTCCAGATATATTGACAATTTTCATTCCTTTCACTCTGTTTCCCTCATCTTTCTGCTTCCCAAACAAAAAGGGTAACGATTGAGGATTATCTGCAGTGTGCAGTATATATGTTGGAGTTTTGAGGTTTTTTAATTTCTAATTAAAGAGATAACTGAATTTATATTCTTCACAGAAGGGAGCACTGTAGCTGCCGCCGCCGCCGTTTCGCTCACAAGGAAAGTCCCTCTTTTTGCTTCAAACATTAGGAAGTCTGAATCCAGAAATGGATCCAGAGCATGGCTTTCAGGGGTTCTCGCTCTTCCTGCTGCAGGTTTGAACAAGAACTTCACTTGTTTCAAAAATTTTTCTGAACTTTTTGACGGTTCAAATTGAAAAGAAAGCAACTACATACCTGAGTGGGTCGTACATTAATGTATGTATTTGTTGAGTACTTGTGTTTTTCATCTTGGGCATAAGTCTGTCCAATAGAATGTAAGGTCATAGATCTCACTTTGTTATGTGCTAAGAATTTTACGGTAATTATCTGTTAGTTCTTAAGGCTGCTTAAATGTAGAGTCCGCACGTTTTGGTAGATATTCTGTCTCTAATTTTTTTTCCTGTGAATGTTCTTCCTCCTCGTAGCTTACTTGCTCCAAGATCAAGAGGCACATGCTGCTGAGGTACGCCTAACTTTTCTTCGACTCATCATATTTACTATTTTTTGTTTGATTCTCATATTTTTTCCCCCTTTATACTAATGCGCAAATAATTTGCTTCTCTTTTCCTGCGCAGCTGGAGCGCACTTTCATTGCCATTAAGCCCGATGGAGTCCAAAGAGGACTGGTAAAGTAAAATTATAATTAAATGATTTGTTTGTCAGGCAATTTGTTGGTACAATACAGCCTTTTAAATCACGGCGTCTCTCCCCACTACATCACCGAGGGTATATAGTATATCTTTTGACGAGATATTGTATTTCAGATTTCAGAGATCATATCTCGTTTTGAGAGGAAAGGGTTCAAACTCGTGGGAATTAAAATATTGGTTCCTTCAAAAGATTTTGCACAGAAGCATTATCATGACCTGAAGGAAAGACCCTTCTTCAATGGCCTTTGTGAATTCCTAAGCTCTGGTCCTGTTATTGCCATGGTTAGAATCGACTCAAATCTCTCTCTGGCTTTACGGATGGCCATGCAAACTGATGTACCTAACCGTCTTTCTTTCTCCCCCAAAATTGATGTCATAGGTCTGGGAAGGGCAGGGAGTTATTACATATGGCCGAAAACTAATCGGGGCCACTGATCCACAGAAATCTGAGCCTGGCACTATCAGAGGCGATTTGGCTGTCGTCGTTGGAAGGTACTGTTCCATAACAACATGACCGGCTAGTTTAATTTCTTCACATTGATTCACTAACCTATGAATTGTTATAATATGCACAGAAATATCATCCACGGGAGTGATGGACCAGAGACTGCCAAGGACGAAATTAAGTTGTGGTTCAAGCCAGAGGAGTTGGTAAATTACACAAGCAATGCAGAAAAATGGATTTATGGTGAAAACTGAATTTTTTTCCCCTCAGCCATCCTGTTTTTTCCCCTCCATAGTTGGATAGAAGCGTGAGGTCTGGAATAAGCGATCGCCTCAAATGAGTGGCTAGTGAGATAACATTGACTCTTGAATCCATGAGCGGAATTGAGAATAATATTGTTGCCAAGTAATTTATTATTCTCCTCTATTCTGAATTATTCACACTATTTAACCAAGTCGGGTTCTGTCCTGCCAATCCATGATTAGTTCTTTGTTAGTTACTTCCATTTTCGAGATGAAATAAGGATCGCCCACCATGCTTTTATCCTATAAAACTTGAATATATAGAAAAAGAAGCTGGTTCTCCTGAATCTGTTGGTTGCATTGAAACATGCATTAATTTTCAACGTGTTTAGTTTGGACTCGGTTCATCCAGTGACTAGATAGACTGAAGGAAATAGAGATAAGACTTTTGTTAATGTACTCTTGCCTTTGGCTCTATTTCTTTCTTCTTTAGTTCGAATCACACGAATCACCTATTTCAGTTTGGATTATTATACAAATCACCTCCCTGTCTCTCTCGGATTCTTTCCTCAAATAATATATGCTGTCCTTTCAATTCGAATTTCACAGATCGCCTCTTTCGATTTCTTGTTCTTTTGGGTCCCAACATCGCTGGTCTTTCTTCTGGGATAATCCTTTTGTTATTAATATAACAAATAGTTGATTTTTTCTAAGAGATCAAGGAAGTTAAATAAATGACTTTAAAGTATTTATATTTATTTTTTTATATTAAATTAATTTTTCTGACTTATAAACTAATATATAATCAAATGATACATGATATATATTAAACTTATTTAGCTTCTTTAATCTCTCTAAAAAAAATCAATTATATCTTATATTAAAGATCGAGAGTATCATTTTCCGTTAAAAATTTCCTGAATATTAAAAAAGGTATATCTTAAAAAGAGAATCAAATTCTTTCTATCCCAACGAAACACTTAAATGCATCCTACCGGGTGGCAATTTTTTTTTTAAACTGATCATCATTCGAAGAGAAATTTTAGAGTCCTTTAAGTATCAATTCATCAAATTTTCAATTAAACTAACCTATTGTGTGTTTCTAGAAATCTGTTTAAGATGTGTTTCGGAACATAGAATAAATTGTATCATGTAAAAGTGGAATGCATATAAATGTTTGTTTGGATAATCAGTAGAAGTTGCTTTTTCAATGTAATTTATAATATATAGGATAAGTATATAAAAAAAGTTTTATTTTAATTTACGTAAACATGTCTTTTAAACGATAACTCAAACAGATCCTAAGTTGAGATGACCTTAACTATGAAAAACCATATACTATCGCTCAAAGTCTCAAACTTAGGATTTGGATTAAGTACAAAATGAGCTGCATAGAAGAGAACATGATCGGATTAAAAAAAAAGAATAGAACATGATCGATAAATAAAAATACTCATCTATTTAGCCTTGTATACTTAATATACTTTTCCATTATTAATAATATTCTAGTATTAAATATCCCAATACATTTAATTTTCTTAATTGACATAATGTTAAAAATTTAAAATTTTTACTTTATCTTTATAATTTGATTGACTACTCTCTCATTTTTTTCTAATTTAAATAATTTTAAATTAGTAATTATGGTAAATGTAGCTAAAATTTTTTAAATCACTATATTAGACTTAATAAAAGTGATAAAGAGTAAAAAAAATTAATTACATTAACGAATTTATTCCTCATTATATTGAACCAAATAAATTAGTTTAAAATGTTATTTTATCCAAATTATAGATCATTAACGAATTTTTTGCATATGCGTTTAACATCTTATTTTTATCCAAATTATATATTTAAATTTTGAAAAGATATTAAATAAATCGGTATAAATAACTAAAAATTAAAATATGATAAAAAGTGAAAAATATATTATTAAAATTATTTTGCAATAAATTAAAATTATTTTCAAAAATATTTTGTTAAAAATTAATATTTTAATACACAATATGCTATAGATGATATATCAAAACTATATAAGTGGCACGTTATGTAATTTTTAATCTAAAAATAAGTTTATGTAATTTTTTTTTTAAAAAAAAAACCTTTATAATAAAGACAAAATAAAACGGATGTATCTTATTTCGTTAAAATTTGTCATTATTAGATTATTTTTATGATATGATTTTATTTTTTTTGCCCTGATATGATATGATTTTATGATTTTGTGTTGTTTACTAAAATTAAAAAACAAATAACATTAGTTACCCCCGGGGTTTCGAAGCAAGTCCAACGAAGCGGACAAATAAAAAACAGGTTAATTTAAATAGAAAGGCGAGCCGGAAAATAGAAGAAATCGGCTCACTCCGTAATCAGCATCCATAAAAAGATAAAACGCATCCGCGTCCGCCGACTCATTGGGCGTCCCCGCCATCTATTAATACCTCCCCCGTCATTCCCTTTATTCCCCAGTTATATTTTCCTTTTCTGCGTCTTTTCGTACTGTGCAAAACCCTAGCTTCTTGCTACTCGATCGCATTATCGCTGAGTTTCAGCTTCTCAAGAGTAAGCCTTTTCTCCATCTAATTTTTACTTTCTTTCTCTCCTTGCATGATTTTTCCATATGGCGTCATCCGTATGTGGTGTTTCAAGCCCTGTTTTGATTTATGGGTTTTGACTATTTTAAAGATCTATAGTTGCATCTGAGTTGATTTGGTTATGGCAATTATTCAGAGTAATCGATGCAGCGGATTTGAAGTTTTCAATGAGGAAAAGAAATACTAGGATTGGAAGCATATATTGTTATATCATCCAATCCTATCTTTGATTATGGCCATTGTTTAGAGTAATCTATACAGCGGATTTTTGGTCGTAGCTTCTTATTGTTTGTCTTGAAATTTTGAGAGGAAAAAGAATATTTGGATTGAAAGCGTATATTTTTCTCATAATCAAATATTATCGGGCATGTTTTATATTAGTTGGTTTTTGATTTGGTTGGAAAGATATCTATTTAGTCGATGAGCGCTCTATTTGCTTTTTATGATTGAATTATCCGTTCCATATTTTCTGAATACTTTGGAGGGAAGCAGTTGCTCTTCTGTGTTATTCTTTAACTTTTTTCCCTCGGTTGGATTCTTTCTACATGCTAATATCTCTTCTGCATAAAATTTAACATTCTCTACGTTCTTAAGTCGTTATTGATAAATCTACTCGGAGCCGTGTTTTCCCCAGTGACAGATAATCATTCTCTTTATGACAATTATTGGTAGTTGGCTTGAGAATTAGTTCTTTTTTTGATAACAGGCCTGGGAATTAGTTTTTTTTTTTTTTTTTTTAATGACAGGCTTGAGAATTAGTTCTATTTTCTCAGGATATGTGAAGTTGTATTAATTTCTTTTTGCATTAACAGATGGCAGCTAAACCACTCTCAACTGAGGCAATTGCACTTACAGAGAAGAAAATGGACATGACACTAGGTTTGTTTGATAGAACTATTGTGTTTAAACTTTCCTTTTTACTCCTGTTCGTACTTTATCTGATACGCTGTTAAAATCAACAGAGGATATAATCAGAATGTCTAAAAATACTCCCAAGACTAAGAAGCAAAGAAGAGTTCCAGTAAGTTTGGATAATCGTTTTCTAATTTCCTTGTCATGTGTTATTGCATTTAATGCTAATGGTCCTGGTTCTTATTATTTTATGATTCCCATGCTTTTACAGAATAAAGGCCAGAAATTTTCAAACGATCTTACTCAGGATAAATCTTCAAAGCTACAACGTTTTATGGAGTCAAGATCTTCTGTCAGACAGGTATGTCAACTTATGAGGTGCCCTCTGTCCTAAATTTCTAACTATCATTCTTTTTGTGCTGCTATTCTTGATAAATTTCTTAAATTATTTGGATGTCCTGAATTGTGATCAGGGGGTTCTTGCTAAGAGAAGATCAAATTTCCAGGAAAACCAATTTCCTGCTGCAGCTGTTATGGCACAAAAAGCTCCTATTGTTCCTCCACGCAGTAGAGCTTCAAATCATATTAGGATGGCTAACCGGAATAAAGCAAGGTATTAGTTTTTAACTTTTTTTGTTTTTCTCTTTGATTGGTAGGATTGGAGAGGAATTTGGTGCGAGCAATGCACTCTAGAACATATATTGTGTTGTTGATGTCAATAGCAATTTTTTATTGCAGGTAAAACTTGGCCCATCTGTTATAGTGATGACATCATAGATGTGCCTTTGTGATTTTTTTAATCTGCAAAAGGGCCCAGTTTTGCATGATGAACGGGAACCAGCCACTTGTTAATGAGATTTCTGAATTGAATGATTGCATTATAACCGCATTACTGTTCTGCAAACTCCCTTCACAGTTTGAGTTGATTTAAAACTATTGTCAGTACGGATATTCATGCTAGAGAATTGGAGTTAAGTCATTTGAATTTGCTGGTAATAAGACTGGAGTAATAAGTTAAATGGATCCAGTTCACTGGAAACCGGATTCTAGAAGAGATATGTTAAGGTTGTTTGTTGAAGTACATTTCCCAAAGTTTGAAGAAGGTACATCAGATATGTTCAAAAGTCCCGGGGTGCTTTTTTAGTGGCTGGTTCCCAGGGAAAAACAACTCTGTTGTTTAGAAGCAATATAAATTATTGTGGCATTAAACTATCTATCTAAGACTTTTTGCTAGTCGTTTTGAGGTGATGATCCCATGATATTATTGCATATATGGTTACTCCTGTAGACTCCTGCCTTCATTTTGAGTGAGAGTTGTTACTTTTTCTTTGGCTCTTGGTATTCCTTGCTCTTGGTTTGTGATTCTTGCTGGTGTATCCATTCGCATTAAATGCGCTCTGCTTCAATATAATAACGGTTCCAAGTTGTGAGATGGTGCTACGGGTTGCATGCACTTCCTATGGGATCATTTGTTTAATCGGACCCTTTCATAAATTGCAACCTGCCACTTTTGCATTTCATGTTGACTGATTCTTCATTTGTTGATATTGTCATCCACTGGCCAGAAACATGATGGTTTTTTTCATCATTATAGAATAAGAAATTCCTTTTTACTGCCAAGAATCAGGAGATCCTTTGTTGGGGCCCGTCTCTATGAAGTAAATTTTTTTGGTACACAAGTAAATCAATGGCTGGGTTTCATAAGTATTGTGGGGGATGGTGCTGCTCTCTATATGTGATTGAGTTCAAGTTATCTTAATACTCCGCAGATGTGACTTTCAATGATTTCTGGTGAGGAAAATTGTGCCCTGGTCTCTGCAGATAAATTTGTGGCTACTATTTGGCAGTGGTTTTGTTCTTTGAGGTGAAGACTGGGTCGGTAGCCTTGGGGTTTCTTTCAATGGTTACTGCATGATAGTGTTGTGAAGTTTCCAGTTCTGTACTGTGAAGTTTCACACTTATGATAGCCTCCTTGAGAGTTCCCATTACTGAACTGTAAAGTGTCGCACAACAACTGTTGGGTGCTATAATCGAAATCCAGATCATTTTCAAATGATGGTTCATGGTGCTCGGCAGTTGGATTCTGCTTGAAGCTCTTGATGTATCTTCAATGTATTGTGTTTATACTCTTCAATCATCTCTTTTTTCTTCTGGGTGCAGGTTTGGGGTACCAGCGGGTCAGAGAAGGGCTGCTAGCGGAAATTTTGCTCTAAAGGTGTGTCTACATTAATTATTTCTGGTTTCAAGTTTATATATGTTACACTTGCATTCAAAGGAGAGGATACTTGCAATAAATGTCATTCATGATTAGCTGAAATTCCTTTATGATGCATAAACGGATAACTAGACATAATGAGCATTTGCGGGTTCTTTGTATGTGATCCTATGATGCAACTAAGAAATGGACCTGAACAACTGAGGTGCAAGGGTTCATTTGTAGTTTTGTTGGCATCTTCTTTCCACTCGTTTATTTACATTCATAGACCATAATGTTATCAGATGCTAGTGCAATTTGAGGTTCTCTGGCTCACTTAAAAGAACCAAAGCTTCAATGATCTATGTAGCCGGGAATTTTGTTGAATTTCTGTTTTTGTTCACAGCAGCCCCGGCCTTCTCAGCAGCAGCAGCAGGAATTGAATGCGTTGCCTAAGCACAGACCAAAAACGTTGGATTCACTGTTTGCAAACATGAAGGAGCAAAGAATGAGAGGTGTATCAAGGCCGAATAATAATGTGCAGCGCAATGGAGGAGGTGGGCCCAGGATCCCCCCATGGGGAAGGAGTCGCTTTGGCAACTAATGGAAGCAGTTTTGGAGCGTCAATGCGTCATGGGTTGATGCGTGTTGGAATTTTTAGTGTGCAAATGCAGAACCCGTTTTTTTTTTTTTTTATGGATATGCTCTTTTAGCAGTTCACTTGCACGTCCATTGTATATTTTTGCCCCCAGTGGCCAGTAGCATTGCGGGTGACTGCGATATTTGACATATATTTGTGGTTTAGAACGAGCAGTTAACATGCAATTTCCAGCTTCTTTATTTTTATAATTTCAATGTCAATTCAATGTGTCAGCTTCTTATGGCAGCAAATTGTTGCTTCTCTAGTATTTAAGGCTTGGGTGATTAGCGTAATACGGTTGATGGTCTCTTCAATCTCTCCCTTTTACCCTTCTCTTCTACATCAAAATTGTTTCAATATTTGCTTGGGACATAGGCAAATAGCCCTGCTTAGTTTGGGCAGTGTATTAATTTTTATTCCTTTTCGCTCTTTCTGAATTTTGAATCGATAATACTGAGTGTCTAGTTACTCCTTCCTATTTATAAGTAACTTTCTCCTTGATTGTATAAAACGAATTGATAGTTAAAAATAATAAATGTGTCAAAATTGTCATGTTTTTTTCATATATGCCCCTATTTATGAAAAGAGTATGAGAGAGAATAGATAAAAAATATGAGAAATAATAAGTATAAGATATGAGAGAGAATGAGCATTTAATATGGATAAAATAGAAAAAAGAAGCTTAAATTTTCAGACAAGAAATAAAAGTTGCTTATAAAAGGGATCAGTTCTATAAAAAAGTAAGTTGCTTATAAATAGGACCTAAGGGAGCATTTCTCTAACACCAGGAATAAACACCGAGCCAAAGTCTATGGATTAAATATTAACTGGATCAAAATTATAGCAGTTAAATGAGCATGTTTAGTTATAGCATGTGGAAAACCAAAAGTCATTTTAGGAAACTTACAAAGCCAAAAATTGGAGTAATTTTTTTTTTTTTTTTACATAAACCACATTTGCAATGCTTATGAAAGATTATAGGGAGAAGAAGGGTATCTTCACTAATCCTTTTCTCCATTTTCTCTTCACTTAATATCTTAATGATTAGATTATGTTTTAATAGGTGAGATTTAATGATATGTAAAAAATATTATTATATTATTAAATATAATAAAAATCTACTTATCTAGTACTAAATCTCATCCATTAAAACATGATCCAATAATTAAGATATTAAGTAGAGAGAAAAATTAATGGAAAGACTCCTTTCCCAAATTCATCACTGAAGCAACAACTTTAGTCTCTAAGAGAAATTATTTTTCAATAATAAAAACTGGATTTAGTTACTTCTCAAACAACTTTTACTGGACTAACTTCTTCAGAATTGTATCCAAACTCAGCTGTCACTCACAATTTTGTCCTTCTCATCAGTCCTCGATTCAAAGAATGCCTGCGAACTGATGAACCTATCAGGTTGACCAGTTTTTATCAGTCAACATAACATCGGGTCGGCTTGTTGGTTTGAGTTTAAGAAAAAAAAGGCAGAAAAATAATGATGAGTGACATTGTTTACAATTTATAAATAATATAATTTGTTATAAATTTAATATTGGATAATGAAGCCTGTTAAAGATAATTGATCCCAACGTTAACCTTATTATCCTTACACATTAAGTTCTTAGATTACATCAGGATTGCACATATAAATTGAGATCTAATTTAGGTCTGAATTACAAAATTCAGTCCTTAACGTAAAACCAATTAACTAATTGCATAGAGCATGGATGTGAATTAAGTTAGTAATGTGATATCTTTTTTAAAAAATATTTTAATTATCTTTTTTAATTCCCTCATTTTTTTCTCCTATTTGATTATTATTAGAAAAATATTAATAAGATTGATTTAAGAAAAATTTGATAAACATACTAAATTGATCTTAGAGATTTACATTTAACATGGTGGTGTATTAAAAATATATGATACCCCGCATCTGTACGGTATGGTACGGATTTTAAACATTATGTTTTATTTGTGCAGGAAAAATGATGGTAACATATTAAAAGACTGATTTAATAATAGGTAGGACATGGGTAAAATTTTTTTAAAATAAATTGTTAATATCAATTTAGAAAGTTATAGATTTTAAAATAATGATGATGATGATGATATGTTATCACTAATCAAAAATTTTAAGGAAATTTAGAAAGTCAGGATTTGAACCTTGTTTTTATTTGCAGGTGGTTCTGGCTCTTATTTTTCTATTAAAATATACATTTAGTCATTTAATTTTGCATTAAATTTTAGTTTGATCCCCTAAATTTATATATGCATATTCAATTCCTCAATCTTACTTTTGAGTTAAGTGGTTACTACGTCTAATTCTTAATATTAGACCCTTTAATTTTGCATTAAATTTTAATTTGGTCCCCTAAATTTATATATGTATATTCAGCTCCTCAATCTTACATTAAGTCTTTACTACATCTAATTCTTAATATTAGACCTGGTTGATTTTTTTTTAAAGATTAATTAAACTAAATAAATTAGTTAATTATATTATTATAGTGTATGTTGTGTATCAGTAGATTATATATCAATTTATAAGTAAGATAAATTAGTTAGATATAAAAAGGATAAATATAAATACTTTAAAATAGTAATTTATTTAGCTTCCCTTAATCTCTCCAAAAAAACAGCCAACTAATTCTTGTACGGAGGAATGAAGATAGTACTATATATCACGTCTAGGATTTTATTTATTTAATATCATAATTATGTTATTAATTAGTTTTAGGGTTTTCAGCTACGAGAAAACTTAAATTATTGAATCTGCATATCACAGCCTCTCTTTCTCCTCTCTCTTCTCTGACCCTGTTCTCTTCCAATTCTCTTTTCTTCCGTCACGGTTTTACATCAGAAAGTGATCAGGGGATCTTTGCAATCACGGAATTCATTTATAAAGATCAATGGTTTGAGGCCACATATACATACACATGCTGTGACAGGCTTTGAAGTCAACATATTTTTCACGGAGAATTTAATACAGCATTATTCAAGGAGGTGTTACTGGAAAAAGTCAAATTGCAATACTTATGTATAATAAAACAAAGTTGAAGATTGCCGTTAAAAAGAAAAATAGTTGAAGTTCGAGAGTGTTCATTAATTATATCACATAATGATGAGGGGCCAAGCAATTAATTCAATTATTTTCTAGTTGGGGAAGAAGCCAGAGAGGGAGACGTGCATGGGGAGGAAAGAGACGATTCGGAGCATTAGGGTTCCTTGCATGAGAGGATCAAGCTTGAATAGTTCTTTTTTAAGCTTTACAAGCATTTGTAATTTTTTTATTGAAGGTGTTTGTGTACAAATTGTCCGATTTACACATAGTTATGTGAATCTTTCAATCAATTAGTTTTTGTGTATATTTACAATATACAACTGTATGAACTAACGCATCGGTTCATGCGTTGTTATGCGGAGAAAAAATTAAGAGAAGAAAAAATGAAGAAGAGATAAAAGGTCATCACACCTCTTGTTTGGATGAATGAAAGAAAATGAATAAATGACGTAGAGATAATAATATCTTTATACCCTGATTTATTATATCTCCTCTCATCATTTTTTGTATAGCTAAATATGTTTAAATTGGAAGAAACTCAATTTTCATGTTTGTAAAGACGACTTAGTTAAGTAGGCTAGATTGAAGAAGAATTTGTCAATATTGGTTACTTGAAAGAAGCAGTTTCTTCACCGCATATCACATGTTCACATGATATGGGGTAAAGCACTAGTAAAGAACAATTTTCTTCTATATTTAGAGAAAAGTTAGGGGAAAGATGCAGAGTTTCGCCCGTCATTTTTTGCTCTTTTTTTTTTTAAAAAAAATTTATCTCGTATTTATTCTCTCATCCAAATAAGGAAAAGTTTTGATCCTCCCAAATGTTCACCCAATTAATGTTTGCTTCAGGATGCTTTTGGGAGACGGCACCGCTTGATGGTCTCAAAGCAGGTAGGTATAGAGCAGACATGTTACTTAAATCTATCCTATGAAGTCACCCACATGTAGATGACCTAATTGTACAATTCCTATTTTGGGATCATGTTCATTTATCATCACGCGCTTCTTACTAAACACATCTTTTACGTCTATTGTTGTTGATTCCACACTGGCCACTTACCTGTTTCACCTTTCAATTGTCATTTGTTATCGTCTTTTTAAATAAATGCATTTTTTGGAATTTAAACCTGTATTTTTTTTTCAGGGGTTAAATCACTTATCATCTTCACTAACAGTTTATTGGTGTATATCTTATTTTTAATCAATTAATTAACATGTTTCCTCACACATAGCGTAAGATGATAGAATATGATGATTATATTTATGTGCATGCACGCATATAAAAGTTTAAAGAGAATGATAGGAAAAAATTTTAAAATCTCAATTTCTTATAAAAAAAAAGTTGTGAATTGCTTATCGGTCTCATTATTATTTTATCAATCCTTTATAACAAACTTGATTTAGGATTTTATAATTTTAGAATTATTGTCTGTCATTTTTCCAAAAGTTTATTGATTGTAAAATGCTATATAGAATAAAAAACTGTAAAATCTGTTTTTTAAAAAAACAAAAAATAAAAAACTGTATAATCATATTATCACACCACCCAAAGATAATAGGTCATTCTTTATGTCAATCCCAACCATTCCACCTTCCCCTTCCATGTGAAGCCAACCATTCAACCTGCCCTGCCTCAACCACCCCACCTTCCATTTTCATTTGGACTTCATTTCATTGCAACACTTGTGTCTTTCTGTTATGGTTCCTATATGGGGAGTCTCACAAAAGAAATAGATTAGAGTTTACCAATTTAAAGATATTTCTCTCACCCAACAAGTTAGTCTTTTAAACTCACCTTAAGTCGAATAAAATGTTGTAGTGTAGAGTTATTGTAAAAATTGATATCTCGTGCTCTCTCATATTAGAAGGTTGCTTTTTGATTGATAGGAAACCGAATGAAATACTAGGAAGCAAAGCCACCTTCGTTTTTATGGGAACATTGTGTGCATGCATGTAAAATTATATATATATATATATATATATATATATATATATAACTTTTAGTCTTTGGTTTTCTCTTAATTATTAATTAATAAACAATTTAGTTCGTATAATTTATTAAGTTAAGCAACCATGTGGATTGAATTGTTTTGAATCGAAGTTTCTTAATCTATATTTTCACATTAAACTAAGTTTTGTATGTCATACGATACTTTAAAAATGGGTCGCATTAGTTATGATTTATCGATAATATAATGTATCTTACAATAAATTCGTATTATGTAATGGTACATGTTTATGATAATTGATTCCAACTTTGACTTTATTATCCTTATACACCGAATTTTTGGATCACTTTACGATTGCTTAGATAAAATAAGGTGGATTACATATTAAGTAGCCATAATATTACGAATTATCAAGGACCACATGCATTATTTTGTACAATTGTGCGATTCTATAAAAAGTTATGGCATACGCAACATAATTTGCTAATAACAAGACTTATGATAAGTTTTCTATTACATAGAATCAAAAACTCTAATTTTTGAGAAAAAGATAAAAAAAGAACTTTAAAATTGTAAAATTTTAATTCAGGTATTTAATAAAAAATGAGCTGTGAATTGTTTTATCAAGTTTTAATATTTTTTTATTAACTCTTAATAATAAACCTGATTTGAGATTTTGTAATTTCAAAATTATTTTTCTGTTTTTTTCCCACTAAAGCGTCAGTTATATATTAGTTTGTAAACACTGTATTTATCTTTATATTTTTTATTGAGTTAATATAATATTTAGTTCCTCAAATTTACCTTTTTTTTTGTTTTAGTGCCTCAAATTTTAAATCATTGGTTTTAGTTCCAGTAAGGGCAAAATAGTCTAAACTTTTATTGAGTTATAGAGACTAATATTTTAAACAAAATGAAATTTAAGGGATCAAAGCTATTATTTAAAATCTGAGAGATTAAATTTAAAATGAGGACAAATTCAAAGGATCAAACATTATATTAACTATTTTTTATTCCTGTATCTTTTTGCCAGTGCTTTTTATTTCTGTATTTTTTATTTTTTTGCCATCGCTTTTTATTTCTGTATTGATCTTTATCTTTATGGCATTATCCTCGGATATCCCATGCCACATGCCAGGCTACTGTCAACGAATATCAGCGCTCTCCGAATCCTTCTTTTTATTTCCCGGTCAAAACTCTTTAAAATAAGAAAAATCTCAATTTTGAAAAGGACTTGATTTTTTTTCCGGGTCGGGTCAGGTTTTTTTAATTGGGTCGTCAAGTCCTTTTTAAATTTGAGGGACTAAAACCACCGATTTCAAACATCAGGGACCAAAACCAAAGTCAGGTGAAATTTCAGGGACCAAACCACATATTTCAAACTTCAAGGATCAAAATTAAAATTGGATCAAACTTTAGGGACCAAAAGTTATATTAACCCTTTTTTTAATTATTACAGGATTTTTATTTTTTTAATAATAATGGTGATTCATATATTTGAATGCTTCAAAGTTTCTAGTAACTTGTAGATTTTTCATTGGGGGTAGTCGTCTCTCCCAGAAACATAAATGTTAAAGCTCGTTGATCCAAAAAATTAAATTCTGGAGCAGAGGCTTTTCCCATACTCATCCCTTTAATATAAGGTAAATTTATCTAATTTAATTAGATTAGGAAAGTTATTTAAGTTAATTAATATCATATGTATTTTCTAAAATATCTTGATCATCTTTCTTAATTTCTTCCCTCTCTCTCTCTTCTTGATTATTATTAAGTGGGCCTAATTTGATTAGATTAAGGAAGTTATTTAAGTTAATTAATATTATATGTATTTTTTAAAATGCCCTAATCATCTTTTTAATTTCCTCCCTCCCTCTTCTTCTTGATTATTATTGAGAGAGCATCAATAGAGATAAATTAAAAAAAAAATTGACTATTTTATATGTAAAACAAAAATCAACTCCTAAAACAAACAGTATTACATAACAGTTTGTAAGGAAAAAAAAAAAGAAAAAAAAAAAAGGACAACCAAGTCAAAGAAGTCCCTTGCTATCTCCCTTCTTTGGTCTCTGGCGGTAAACCAATTTATTAGTATTAATTTCATTACAAATAAGGGAAAATCCCATATAAAGCATAGAAAAATTTTAAATTAGGTTGTTAAACTCAACAAATCCCTAATTAAGTTATTGACTCAATTTAAAATTTTAAAATATAGGTGAAATGACTTTATTGCACTTTAAGCCTCCTCTATCCTCTTTCCTCTTAAAAAAGGTTTTTCACTTGATAATTTATAGGTTTTCAATAAGTATACGTGTGTATTAACATTAATATATCATAGAATAAAATATGATTCATTTAAATCAAAAGAATTTTTTCATTTGGAAAGCATCATCAAGAATAATTCATGCAAAAAAAAAAAAAAAAAAAAGCATAACCAAATATCAATTAAAAAATTTTTATTTGAATATTCTGAATTAAAAAATTATTTAGGAAGAAATCGACTTAAATTTTTTGTCAATAAAAAGAAAATCAAACTTCATTAATTACAAAATTCTTATTTGTACGATATATAGTTTGATTTTTTATGTTAATGAAACTTTTATTTTAATGACATTAATGAAAATATTTGATATATCGCTTGATATATGACACAAGTCAGATCTTTTTTGTGATTTAACTTTGTTTGAATTTCTTCTCTTTTTTATTGAGCAAATTTTAAATTTCTTCACATAAAAAAATTAAAGTCTAAAATAAAATTTTCCTATTCTCAATATTCAATTAAAAATCATTTAATTAATATTAGGGTTATGCTTTCTTTATTTTTTTGACTTGAATTGTTTTTTATGATCTTTCCACAACACAAAAATGTTCTTTAATTTAAGCTAATAATATTTTATTTTATTATATATTAATGTTTATATACACACACATACTTATTTTAAAAATAAATTATAGACGACTGAAACCTTTTTTTTAGAGAAGAGGATAGTAAAGTCATTTAACCTAAATTTTGATATTCTAAATTGGGTTGATAATTTAATTAATAATTTATTGAATTTATCAATTTTATTTTGAATTTTTTTTATTTCAGACAACATTATATAGGATTTTTCCTAAAAATAAATTGAAATAACCAGAACAACCAGTAAGCAGTAACATAACACTCATCGATGTTATACCATTAACGATGTCATTGGCGTAAAACCCAAGTAATCACAGCAACACTTAAAAAAAAGGGTTAAACTGTAAATTTATTAATGAAGTTTTGTCCGAGGAGCGTTTAGCACAAATATCTTTTAAAAGGGGTAAAAATACCAATAAACAATTAAAAAGGGGTATCCACCATAAAAACCGTTAAATCCATACTAACACTGTTAGGGATTTTCTTTTCTTATAATTTAATGCCATTAGTACGGATTAACGGTTTTTGTTGTGGATGTCCCTTTTTAATTATTCATTGATATTTTTACCCTTTCTAAAAAATATTTATGCCAGACGCTCCTCGGACAAAACTTTATTAATAAATTGACACCTTCACCCTGAAAAAAAAAAATTTGTCTTATTATGGTCGGGAGGAAGAAGGTAAGATGGCGAGGAAGATGGTAAGGATTGAGGAAGGAAGCTACTAGCATTAGAATTGAGGACCAAATGAAAAAGTTTCTGATTCGTTGACCAATCCAACCAATATAATGAAAATCGGCAAGCTGCTTCATTCGCTCTTCTACCCTCAACTCAAAACCGTCACAAGACATTTTCTCATAAAATACGCGCAAAAATCCAAAAGTCAAGTATGATATATTTCCGAAGCTGCCACTCCGGCCTACCTCAACCACTTGCTTGTATATTCAGTCTTCATTTATTCCTCACCGTATCTATTTCCATTTATCAGCAGCTGCGGCAGCAAAGAGCAGAGAGATTGAGATCGTAATTTTCTGGTATGGCGCCTATGAGATATATAGTTGAGGTGGAGAAAGCAAAGGAGGCGACGGAGGGGACGCCGTCTTTCGGGCCTGTGTACCGTAGCCTCTTTGCTAAGGATGGATTTCCGCCTCCGATCGAAGGTCTTCATAGTTGCTGGGATGTTTTCCGGTGAGGACTTTTGCTTATTCTTTTAATTATCCTCGCTAATGTGAAGCATAGAAGAGAAAACTTTTCGCCCTTTTGGGATACTTACTGTTTCTTTGATTTTATCTATGGCTTACTGTTAGCAAAGCTGTAGAGTAGGAAGAAGTCGGTTTTAGTTGTCCATAATGTTCTGAAGAGTAATTATCATGCCAACTAGAGATCTAGAGTTTGTTCTCATATTAATTTTTGTTATCTTGTTAACTGAGAGATGAAATTTGTTTGTTTGATATCACTTGAAACATCTCCGGGATATGTATTAGTCATATTAGTTCTGATTGTCCCGTTCTTTGACAGCTTGTCTGTTGAGAAAAATCCCAAACAACCAATGCTTGGTCGCCGGGAATTCATAGATGGGAAGGTAAACTCCCTTTCATTGCCGATATTTATTTGTGTCTTGCAAGTTTCACAGCCATCATATAATCCCGTTTGGCTTCACTTATATGCTCACTTCTCGTTGACCTTTTATAGGCTGGTAAATACAAGTGGCAAAGTTATGAAGAAATACATGACTTGGTGATGAGGGTTGGAAATTCCATCCGCAGTTGTGGGTATGGGCAAGTAAGTCATCTATGTCCTTCTTACCACAAACAGTAACATAATTTACTTTCGGTAGTTAAAAAAATTTCGTCTTCTTTGGGTTGAAATCCTGTCCTTGGAATCTCAGTATATGCTCGGAGTTTTGTCTTGTAGTTGCTAAAAAAAAACCTCTTATGATTTAGAATGACGCCTTACTGATTTAACTACAACAACATTCTGTGCATGCTTCCAAATTGAAAACAGTTTTAAACTCGGTAAAATTTTTTTTGGAAAGTATGCCTTGACCTGATAAAGCTGAAAACATATATGAATAGATTGACAATGAGGCACTTACATGATTGCATGGGTGCTTGAGTTCAAATACTTGTCACTTTTATGGGACTACTGTTTTTAGCTTGCATAAGTGGTGTTCTTGTGTTATCACATGAATTTGGTATCTCATT
Source organism: Inga laurina (assembly GCA_963855925.1). NCBI lineage: Eukaryota > Viridiplantae > Streptophyta > Magnoliopsida > Fabales > Fabaceae > Inga > Inga laurina. The sequence goes on from OY979712.1 coordinate 46,636,185, forward strand.
TTTGCAGACCTATTACGGACAGCCGTTTCTAATGTTTAAGCTTAAATCTATATATTGCAGGGCGTAAAATGTGGTATTTATGGTGCCAATTGCCCGGAGTGGATTATAAGCATGGAGGTATATTTCACTTCAAATTTCTCCTGTTATTTGTTACCTCCTTTCTACATATTTATTTCTTGTTCTGTTCTTCAAATGGTTCTATTGTATTTACATGTTGATTTATTTATCTTTTTGTTGTACATTCACCATTATTTCCATTTCAACATCTTGTTGTGTATGTAGGTATTCTTAGATGTTTGTGATCCCTGTTGAATATGAGGGAAAATTAAACATTTCGGTATGAAAACTAGATTGTGAGCCATTTGTTTTACATGAAGTTTGAGACGAGCTACATTGTCAATGCAGCTTCACATAGATTGATATCATATATATATATTGATATTGCTGCGTTCCTTCTATGGAAAATATACATTGATTGGAAAGTTTCACTGCTACTGCTTATGCAGCAGGAATCTTTGGCCACCTTGCCAAGACCATCATATATGTTCTTAATTACATCTTTTATCCAAATGATTACTTCTCTTATTTTTGGGCCAAGTCCTATTGATTTCTGACTTATTCTGCAAAATCAATGCAGGCCTGCAATGCTCATGGACTTTATTGTGTTCCTTTGTATGACACCTTAGGTATTTGCATGCAATTATTATGCTTCTACACCGCAGTGATGGGGTGGCTGGACATTTTATTTTAGTATATTGACGCTCTCTTGCAACTGAACTTTTTTGTTTGCATGTCATTATTATGCTTCTAAGTTCTAATTATTATGGGTTTAACACTCGTCATATGTATGACTTAGGTGCTGGGGCTGTAGAGTTTATTATTTGCCATGCGGAGGTCTCAATCACATTTGTAGAAGAAAAGAAGATTCCTGAGGTTTGCCTATTATATTCATCCATGTTATAACTTTTTTTTTGGGGAACAGGATTAGGATTTTTTTTCCTATTTATCTTAAACATACAGTCTATATAATTCTTTTTTTATTCAAACAAAAAATCAGTTATTGAAGGCCTTTCCAACAGCAGCGAAGTATCTGAGGAGTAAGTCTCTTTAGTTTCTTTAATTCTTAGTTACTTTTCTTGATATTTTTGAAGTAAGCATGCAATCACCTTTATTTCTTTGTTTAGCACTTGTGAGCTTTGGGAAGGTTGCAGCTCAACAAAAGCAAGAAGTTGAACAATTTGGATCAGCAATATATTCATGGGATGAATTTCTGCAACTGGTGGGTTGTTCATATGACTTATAATTTTAGTGCTGTTAGTTACTCCAACATGAAACATGAATCTTCTATAAAGTATGAAATTGTAAATTTCTTGCATATGGAAATTTCTCTGGTGTTTAGCTAGTTTGAATATGTAAATCTCTTACTTTACCATTTATCCGTTCTAAAGTTCAATTCTATCACGAGCAGTGGAAAATTGTCTTCTCTGCTTTCATAGGGGCATTTTGTGGTTTCCAATCCTAATTCAAGCTTTTCTACAGGGTCACGGTCAGAGTTTTGATCTTCCTGTGAAAAAGAGAAGTGACATCTGTACAATAATGTATACCAGTGGAACAACAGGTGATCCCAAGGGAGTGCTTATATCCAATGAAAGCATTATTACTCTCTTAGCCGGGGTTAAGCGATTGTTTGAGAGTGTAAATGAACAGGTGAGTAAATTTTCTTCTAAAACTTCTGTATCTCATTTGAATACTTCAATATACATTATACATTATACATTATACAGGGAAATCCTGAAGTGTAGCTTCTTTCCATTGATGTTTGATAAATGGATTATCTGATTTTAATGTTCAGGGAAAGTTTTTTCAGTTTTGGTAATGTGATTGTCAGTTACTCAGTTTTCAGTTATCCTTTCATTGTCTTGCCCAACTTCCTCATTTTCCCTGCTTTGCAGTTGACTGAGAAGGATGTATACATTTCATATCTTCCTCTTGCACATATCTTTGATAGGGTCATTGAGGAGCTATTTATATGGCAAGGTGCCTCAATAGGTTTCTGGCGTGGGGTAAGTAGCACTTTGTCTCTCCTTAATGAATAAAGGTCCAATATATTAAATATAATCATCATTAATGCAATTGCTGCAGGATCCCAAACTATTAATTGAAGACATTGGGGAGTTAAAACCATCTATTTTCTGTGCTGTTCCTCGTGTGCTTGAGAGGGTACACTCAGGTAATGGCAACATCTTAACATGTAGGTGGTAAAAAGAATGCTTTAGTTTAAGTAAGGGCAAAACAGCTGAATAAATTATCTGTAGGTTACCAGTCTTCTCATTTCTTTCCCATATTTATCGAGCATTTCCTTTCTCAAAAAAATTATGAATTAAGAATCTCAATCTTCATTTCATACACAGGTTTAACACAGAAGATTTCTGCTGGAGGCTTCTTAAGGCAGACATTGTTTAATTTTGCTTACTCATAGTAAGTGATATATTTGTTGTGACATTTTATTTGAGTCTTAAGCTATGATAAGTCTGTAATGAACCGTCATAACCTCATAGGCTCACCATTATTGAAATAAGAAGTGTTTCCACACACAAATTTCATCTAGATTAGGATTTTTCTTTTCTTTTGATAATGTTTTGGTTACAAATCTAGTTATTTGTGATTCCTTGGCAGAAATTGTATTATAGTTATTTATTCTGAAACTTGGCTGCAGCAAGTTGAATAACTTGAAGAAAGGTCTAAAGCAAAGCGATGCAGCTCCACTTTTTGACAGATTTGTGTTTAATAAGGTAGCAGAAATTATACTTTTAAATACCCCCCTCAGTTATTAAGAGCAGCTGTTACCATATTGCTATATCCTTTTACCTAATGAGTTCTTGAAACTTAATCAGGTAAAGCAAGGTTTGGGGGGCAATGTACGTCTTATTCTCTCTGGAGGAGCACCTCTATCTACGCATGTAGAAGAATTCCTCCGGGTGGTGTCTTGTGCACATGTCATACAAGGATATGGTATCTCTTGTTAAATTTTGAACGTTGCCTTCCACACTATGATATGATGATGTATATTTAATCAAAAAAAAAAATCTGAATCTTGACTAGCTTTGACAACATCAATGACCTTTTTGTGACTATTGTCTATTTACTTCTTATCTATCCTACAGTGAAAAAATAAAGCTCTGTAAGAACCTAAAGAGGCTTATTGGTTTTGTCTTCAGATAAGAATATTTCAGGAGCATATAATTTATAAATACACATTACAATTAATGCATTTTTTTCACATGTTCAGAATATTTATGCATTGATGATGGCAGTGCTTCTTAATAAAGATGACCTCCCTCCTTCCATATTGAAGTTTGTTTATGGCTTTGTCACTTGTGTGTGTGTCCAAAAGACTTACGTTACTTTTGTGTGTAAATTTGTTTGCACTAGATCTTCATATGCTGCTATTAAAACGTGCACTTCTTGGACCTGTGTAGCATATTATATGGACCTTAATGAGTGTTTGTTATAATGAAAATAGGTTTGACTGAAACCTGTGGAGGATCCTTTGTCTCATTACCAAATGAGCACGCAATGCTTGGAACAGTGGGCCCTCCAGTGCCAAACATTGACGTCTGTCTACAATCTGTTCCTGAAATGGGATATGATGCCCTTGCAAGCACACCAAGAGGAGAAATTTCTCTTAGGGGAAAAACCTTGTTTTCGGGGTACCACAAACGAAAAGACCTCACAAATGAGGTGTTCATTGATGGATGGTTCCATACTGGTCAGTTTATTCATGGTTCCAGAATTGATGTGCAAATACTCTATTGAATTGGCTTACTTTGTTGATTTGATTCATATATAATCTTTCAACAGGGGATGTTGGAGAATGGCAACCTGATGGAAGCTTGAAAATTATTGACCGGAAGAAGAATATATTTAAGCTTTCACAAGGAGAATATGTTGCTGTTGAAAACTTGGAGAACATCTATAGTCAAGTTTCTGCTGTTGAATCTGTAAGTCCTGAATATGATGGCTTCGGAGCTCTAGCACATAATATTTTTTTTCCTAAAGACAGCTTGAAAAATATGCAGATGGTGATATTCTGTCGCATAGAAGAAAAAATGTGATAGAAATTATTGTTACTTAAGCTACATGAGTTCAGTATTAGCCAAAAGAAAGAAAAGGGGGGGGGGGGGAGTACATGTGCTCAGTGATTCTTGATAGAGTTATGCCTCCCGTGCCTCCTGAGATTGTCCTTTGATTTAACTTGATATAAGCAGCAAACTCAGTCTCAATTTGTTTGCAGCTTAGTAAATGCATGATGTTTTTCTTCTGATCACAAACATTTAAACTATATGGCTGTTTCTTGTTTGAACTATTAATCATGCATCTATATACTGCATTTAAAATTAGAAATGTTGATCTATTTCCACAGTAATAACACCCAGTCAGCCATATGTCCTGTGTTCAACTGCATAACTAGGACCAACTAATAAGAAGTTACTATCATGACTGTGTCTCAATATAACCACCAGTCCTATTCAAGACTATTCTTCAGCGCTTGGTTGTACTATTATTTGTGTGTCATCAATGTCAGTCAGTCAGTCAGTCAATAGTAAATATAAAAAGTGTGGGAAATAGCACTGTTTACAGGCCTTAATCCCATTCAAATGCATGGAATCTTTTCTAGTTAGGATAGAAAAAGATATCATCAGCTTCCTTTAATGAACTGAAAATGTACTTTTCCCTTGCTGATATATACACTTTTTGGTGATTCCTTCTTCAGATATGGGTCTATGGAAATAGCTTTGAGTCCTTCCTTGTTGCAATTGTTAACCCCAAGAAAGAACTGCTTGAAGGTTGGGCAGCAGAAAATGGTATAACCAAGGACTTCAATTCCCTTTGTGAAGATTCTCGGGCAAAAAGTTTCATACTTGAAGAGCTCACAAAAATTGCAAAGGAAAAGAAGGTTGGTTATCTTATTTAATATTTCTTTAATCATCATTTATCATGCAGCACGCATACTCGCTCATGCACTCACACAAGAACTGTCTTGGACCCTGAATATGTTGTTTGGCAGTTGAAAGGTTTTGAGTTTATAAGAGCTGTTCATCTTGATGCTGTTCCGTTTGACATGGAACGTGACCTTATCACTCCAACTTATAAGAAGAAGAGGCCCCAGATGCTCAAATACTACCAGGTATATACTCGTGTTTTCAGGATTTCTCTTTGAAGTTTTGCTCCATGAATTGGAAATTTCTCCAAGTTTGAGTCATACCACCGTGCAAAGTATAAAGGAATGAGCTAGACTAGGTAGTTTGACCAGACCAACATTTTTGTATATTGTGCATTGCCTTGTAATGGAAGGAAACACTTGTGATTGTGCTGCTGCAGCCATTACATGTCAGGAATATAGAGTAACCTACCAGTACTTGAAATAGAGTCTGTTTTAATTGAATTGTTGAGACATGAGAGAGGGTAAGATATGACAGGGGCATCACACTATCACAGTTGCATGTGCCGTTATAAGGAAGAAACTGATGTTACTTTAATACAAAGATGCTCATGGATTAACAAATAAAAAGTCACGTTGAAAATTTTGGTTTTGAAACTGTAGGTTTAGAAACGAAGTCATTACGTTATTGGTAATTTGGTATTGCTTCTCAGTTTCAATTTTGGAGGTAAATAAAAGGAAAGTTTGAAAGTCCTGACAGAAATTTCCTTTTATGTGCAGAATGCCATTGATAAAATGTACAAAAGTGGAAGTAAACCCAGTGCATAAGCTCATGGGGGAGACTCAGATTATTTGTCTTCTGCAATTTGATTGGAGACTTGATATACTTGTGCGTATCTTTGTAGAATTATTTCCTTGTATTGACTCTATATACTTTCCAATTGGATCTTCTGTATTTATAGAAATGAATCCATAACACGTATTTAAACTGTGACAAAAGGATGGACGACCAGTAGAAAAACACTAATATAAGAATGATATAAATAAATTCTTATACTAGTATTCTCTTTCAAAATATGTCTGCGTTCATGTATTGAACGTATAAGCTATGATTTGAACGCAGACATATTTCAAAATAACTTATCCTCATATTCTATTTCAACGAGAAGATTTTTGTAGTGCGAACAGAAACATTTCAGGAGTTTAAAGGTATTAAGGGTATAAGCGATGAATTGACCGTCACATTAGTAATCTCAAGTTTTGATTTCTATTTTTATGCGTTGCTGCATTTTTTGTGATTAGAAAAAACTTTTGTTAAATTGAATATTGTTATGAGAAGTAAAATAAACTGACGTAATTGATAATTAAAAAAATGAATTTATTGTAATCTGATCATGTTAACATTATAAATATAAAAAGAAGCTCAAAGCACTTGATTAAATCGGGGCATTGGGGTGTTGCAACCCAATGTAAAACACCTTCCTAGACTATTTAGATGTGAAGTCATGGGTGTTCTAATCACTAGCTCCATAATATATGACACTTATAATTACATCACAAAAGTTAAAAAATGATTAAAAATAGTTTTTAATATTAAAAGTTAAATTAAAATCAATGTAATGCATCTTAATCTTAACTATATAAAAATATTAAAATAGAGAAGTAAGTATCTCTTTGGCCGACACAGTAGCAAAATGACAAGTTCAAAACACTAAAATAAAAAAAAAAAGATAAAATATAAAAAAGGTAATAATAAGAGGCAGTTATAAAAGATAAATAATGGGGAAGGTAGTTACACAATATTTTGTAAATCTAGCCGACATGTCAGCAAAATGGCAGGCTCAAAACAATAAAATAAAATAAAGATAATAATAGGGAGAATCCCATTTAAATCCATTTGAAATATCTAAATTCGGAATCAGGCCTGTACTTTTAACAAATCCTTAATAAAGCTTATAGGCTTGATTAGGGATTTATGAATGTTGTTAAAAAACCCTAATGCCCTTTTATAATTAAAAAAATTTAAGATTTTAGTTCCTATTAACTTTTATCTTTAACCCTATAATCCACTCCCCCCTTAAACATCGGAATCTCAACTTTTAGTGGACTCAACAATTTTTTTATTTTTATTTTTATTTTTGCTTCTTCACATGTTATCTTTGCTCCTTCTGTCAACTCAACAATATTAAAAGGTAAGTCCTCACAATTTTTTTAACCCTAATGTCACACAATTTACATGTAATGTACATGGAATGATTGAAAGAATAACACCTATAGTGTGTTTTGGCAACTATAGATTCATTAAAAAAAAAAAAATTATCTTCGATTTTCCTAAAAACAAAATCAGTCCAGATTTTAAGGTAATCATAAATTTTTTTAGTGCTAACAGAAACATGTCAAGAGTTTAAAGGTATTAAGGGTATAAGCTATGAATTGACCGTCACATTAGTAATCTCAAGTTTTGATTCTATTTTTATGCGTAACTACAATTTTTGTGATTTGAAAGAACTTTTGTTAAATTGAATATTGTTATGAGAAGTAAAATAAACTGACGTAATTGATAATTAAAAAATAATAATTTTATAGTAATCTAATTACGTTAACATTATAAATATAAAAAGAAGTTCAAAGCACTTAATTAAATCGGGACATTGGGGTGTTGCAACCTAATGAATTTTTTTTTTGCCAATGCAACCTAATGAAATTACACACCTTCCTAGACTTCCTTAGATGTGAAGTCACGAGGGTTCTAATCACTAGCTCCATAATATAGGACACTTATAACTACATCACAAAGGTTAAAAAATAATTTAAAATAGTTTTTGTTATTAAAAGTTCAATTAAAATCAATGTAATTCATCTTAATCTTAACTATATAAAAATAGATCAGTAAGTATCTCCCTAGCCGACACATCAGCAAAATGACTATATAAAAGTGTGTTTGACATAACTTATTTTTGGACAATAAATCTTTATTACGTAAGTCGAGATAAAGCTCCCCTCACATACTTATCTTGTATACCGTAAATCACGATCTATAAGCACTTATAAGTTAAAAATAAGCTATCCCAAACGAGCACTAAAGCGGCAAGCATCTTCATGACCGACACATTAGCAAATGGCAGGCTCAAAACACTAAAATAAAAGGGAAAAATCACTTCTAGATCCCAATGACCAAAGATAATCACAACAAAGTACAAAAAAAAAAAACAACTCATTAAGCGTGTTTTTACAATATATTGAGTTATTTTTTGCTGCTTTGGGACTTTATTGTGATCACCTTGTCCTTGGGACTTAGGAGTGATTTTCCCAAAATAAAAAAAAAAGAGATAAAATAAATAAAAGATGGTAATAATAAAAGGTGGTTATGAAAGATAAATGATGGGGAAAGTAGTTACATAGGACAAAAAAGATAATAATAAGATGCGGTTATGAGAGATAAATAATGAGGAAGGTAGTTATACAACATTTTGTAAATTTTGCCTGACACATCAGCAAAATGACAAGATCAAAACACTAAATTAAAAATAATAATAATAATAATAAGTGGCGGTTATGAAAGATAAATAATGGAGAAGGTAATTACACAATATTTTGTAAATTAATAATGGAGGAGGTAGATACAAAATATTAAGTAAATATTTAATTTAATATTTTGATTATTCCCTTTGAGATCTTTAAAAGAAACTAATGTAATACTATATATAATATATATATTTATGTGCAAATGTACAAATTTAGGGCTTGTTTGGTTCGATCCCATTACATCCTGCAGTGCAGTACGATGCAATGGTAATGCGATGCAATATTAATTACAGAAATAATGTTTGGGTTGATTTTTAAGTAAGATGCGATGAGTTAATATTTTAACAATTATTTAAAATTAATATATTGCACAAAGTTTATTTTATCCTTAATATAATCTTTGTAGAAAAAATAGTTAAAAGCTAGCAGTGGCAGGGATGGGGGGGAGGTAGCAGCAATGGCAACAATAGAGGTGGAGGGGGTGACGGTAGAGGAGGAAGTGTCGGCGGCGGCGGCGGCGAAGGAGATAGTATATTACATATTGCAATTTTTAATATTTTATGTACATATAAAGAAATGAAAGTCAAAATTACTGTAGCATCACGTCTCCACCCACATATATCTTTATATATATATTTTTTTTGCCATCACATATATCTTTATATGGGTTATAGTAGATTCCATACTACAAAAAATTATTTTATATCTATGTGATTTTTTGCATAACACATTAATAAATATCCAGCCTCTCACCCGCGCATCGCCCGGGTCTAGGTGGGCTAGTTACTTTTAACTTCTTACATAATCTTTTGCGAAAATAGAATAATTTAATACTACTAACTTTGTGCCAAATATCCTATATTTTCATAGAAACCTTCTATAATGTCTTGTATCAAAGACCGAAATGGCAGGAATTTATAACGTTGATAATTAAACTGCTGCAAGTAAAACCCTTGTAAATTAGGGACATGCCTCAATAATCAATAGGGAATCTTTCGTTGGGATGAGAAGAATTTTCGTTGAGAGGTTGGACACGTCTCAATGTTGAATATATATGTATCATCCATTTACAAGCAAGCTCAATCCCTATGCCATACCCCTATCAATGTATTGCTACATTTTAGGAAGAGAAATTTCAAACTTAGATTAACAGCAACGGATATAAAATCTATAACCCCATTGTTCATCAAGACTTGAGAGGCAAGCTTACGCAGAAGCATAAATAGGGCTCAAGTAAAATGAGAAGTAAGAAATAATTTATTTGAATCGGGTCACAAACACGGCGAACCCGGTTACAGATTAGTCATCGGCATATACAAACATAAACACAGAAAACAAAAAATATTAAGGCAACGAACCCAGATGGTTGTCTAGAAGAAAATAGGCCCACCTCAATCTGATTGCTTCTCAGACACGACCAGGGTCTCCCTCGTCATCAGATGCAGGGACCAAGGACATGGATTGCAATGCAAGTAACTCGTCTCTCGTATACTTCACTCTTTGATCTGTTTCAGAACAAATGGAACCAAGAATTAGATATGGTTGTCTAAGCTTTCACCTTAAGAAATGTGAACAAAATTACCTATAAAACTTGGAGACACGGCTGTGATATCTTTCTTCTTTGTCCCTTGCACAGACCTTGAAGTCAATCGAGATGAAGTAGGCCGATTACGCCTATTTCGGTCATCAGGGACTTCAGTACCAAGTTCATGTTTTACTTCAATTTGAGGATGAATTCTACAAAATGATAAGATAGCATCTCTTGTCAAGAGCCAACAGCCAGAGAGGTCCATTGATTTCAAAGTCGCTGGAGGTTTAAAAGTTTCAAGTCCATAATTTGTCAATATGGCATCACATATGCTCAGACTTGTCAGTTTAGGAATTGTTGACAAATAATAAAGTGAAATGTCAGCCAGTGAAGTGCTTTTCAGAGAGATTTGCCTCAGCTGTTGGAAGCTTGACAAAGGGCATAAAGCTCCATCGCTAATATGAGTATGCTCCAAATTCAACCTTTCCAATTGTTTAAGATCCTGCAGGGCTGTTAAAGAGAGGGGAGCATCTAGTTGAGTCTCTTCCTGGTGCATAAAACCTGAGTCCAAAGCACAGAAATGAATGTTAAAGATCTAGTAACGAGAAGACAGACCTTGAGCAAGAAGATATCCAGCACCACTGTCAAGTCACGATTAATAAGGGAAACCATCACACTTTCAGGGTTATTCAAACTAACAACAAAAATTATTTGTCCAAATGATTAAAAAGCCAAAATAAAGGCACCAAACGGGCCATAACAAGGAAGATGGAGGATAAAATAAATCCTCACTCCGAATCAATGCTTAGGATAAACAAAAATGTTCCCACTAAACACTCCGGTAGGTCTACCTATCATCAATTTGACAAACGTGACAATCTGAGCAGAGCACCACAAATGGCTACAGATATCAGGCTATTTATCAACTTGATGCAACTGGACCAAATAATTATTTCAGCCACTGCATATATTGCAAAACACGAACTTAAACGTAGGCAAATACATCAAATGGATTATACCTTTTATGACTGTATGGCTTAGGTCCACAGCCTTTAATGAAGGCATCATGCCAATATATGAGATGGCAGCATCATCTATTGGTGTCTCAGATAATGACAGAATCTCAAGACTGGGAACATGTCCGGCCAAAATTCCCACTCCCGCAGAGCTAACTCTAGTACCATTGAGATTCAAACTTCTTAAGTTTCCACCAATGAGTGCAGCTATTTCAACTGAATCATCTCCAATCATGCATGAGCTGAGATTCAGATGTTCTATTACTTTCATCTTACTTAAGAAGAAGAAGTTGTGAAGGCAAGAATTTGATACATCCAAAAAAGATAGGAAGTTTGTATTTAGATATAACAAGGCATCAGCTTCATTCAGAAACGTAGTGCCAGAAAGAACAAGCTTTGCCAAAGGAGCTTTACCATCTTTAAGCACTGAGTCAATAGTACAATTACTCATGTTCAAACACTCAAGGGATAATAAATTAGGCAATCTAGTGACACCGGTCATGGCAAGATTTAGATGGCTCAACTTAGGGAACATATTGAGAATAGCAGAACCCTCATTTGAAATTTGACTACCCCAAAGATCCAGGGATTGTAGTTCTTTCAGCACCTGATATAGTTTAAAAAAGAAAGAGTGAAGTGTGAATAAAAAGTAAACAGAAGATTAGGCTTATATTTATAATTTGAGAGCTGGCACTACTGATGATAAATGCCAGCAGAAAGTGGTAAAGCATACAATAGTACATGTTCAATGAAAAACAAACAATGTATACAAACAATGTATAACAGAGACCCAAGCCTGTAATGGAAATGGAACCAAACCAAGCAAGAAAGACAAGAAGACATAAAAAAAAACGTTGTCTGGAAAATACTGAGTTCAGAATCAACACATGGTCCATCAAAATGCAATAAATCAGTATCTTAGAAACACGTGTCAATGTCTCTTGATACAATGCCTCATTTTCTGGATCAATCCAATAGTGAGAGAAAATTACCTGTAAAGAATTTAAAGCCACATCATTTACAGGTAAACCACCCAAGTCAAGAACAGACAGGGCTTTAAGGGAGGCAAGAAGTTTGACTCCTTCTGCAGTCACACCTGTTTCAGCAATGTGCAACTTCTCTAAATTCGTTAGGGAAAGAATGTGCTTAATAGCAGCATCATTGATCTTTGAACATCTTGAAAGATCCAACTCCTGTAAGCTAGTCATTCCTAAAACCAATAAAACATTAAGAAGATCAGTCATGCGAGTTGAGCAGTCACCCCAAATTGGCTATTAATAAAGTTTATCCTCCATTAGACAGGCATCTTTACAAATGTTTCTGATATGATTTCAGCAACCGTTCAGAGCAATATTTTAGTTCAGTATCTTTAATATAAATTACTGCATAACCAATTGACCAGAAAGTTATAATAGTCTCATAGTATTTACAATACAAGTACAAAACTATTAATGAAACCTGTAACAGCCCATAGGGCTGAACTGGTGATTCTATGGCAACCTCCAACATTCAAATAACGCAAGTGGCGAAATGCACCCAAATATGCCATCCACTCCGCATCCACGGAGTTTTCACCTCTGACATCAATCTCTTCAGCGCAGTGTTTGAAAACTCTACGTATAGGAAAAATAGAATTTTGGATAGGAAAATCAGTTTCAATTTTATTTCCCAAAATATGCATAGCGATAAAAGAAGAAAACGAACATATTCAATCAGTTGGCATAACAAAATTATGTGTGTTCATCTCGTTTTACCAATCAAAGGGCGAGGAAGATAATGTATTTGTTGGAAATTGTGGTTATATTCATACAACAACAGAATGCCTGGCGCCGAACCATTATTTTCTCATATTATATCTCAATTAAAACATCTATTTTATGTATCGATCTTCAAAGGCAACTAAAAGTTGAGAAAAGGGGCATACTCAAGGAGGGAAGGGTAGAGGAGACGACGGGTAAGGAGACGGCGGAGCAGAGCATCGGCAAGAGGAGAGGGCAAGCGCTCCAGACTACGCCTCTGCCTTCGCCATTTGTCAACGCTCTGTCTACTCTCACAGGCAGCCTCCACGCACAGCGTCACCAAATCCATATGGTTGCTCATATCTGTGCTTTCCCCCAAAATGACTCCTGTTTTACCTCTACACAAATTAGTCCTCTCCGATCTGAACGAAGCAGCTAGCTACGTGGGCGTAAAACATACAGATTAAGACAAGAGGAAGATTTTCGGAAGGAGAAAAACGGTGCCTGAATCTGACTTGGCGATCTCGAAGCCGCCCCTCTGCAACACTACACTTTTTCCCCATTGACCGTTGGCGGTGTCCGTCTGTCCGCCGCGCCGTTTTGGGCCTCAGAAACCAATGTTGGGCTCAAACAAATCCGGTTGGTCCAAGGTTCTGTTGTAGGATGATCTTTTTCTTGCAAATACACAATACACTGGTCCAAGGCTCTTTTAATTTTTTTTCCCCTACCCCTGTCCAGTCGCCCCTTATCCAGAAATTTTTGATGTTTTTACTCTTCAAGTAGAGCCTACTATATAAAATGAAGCACACTCAAATGTCCTTAAACTTGATGATAGTGGTGAAGAAGATGAAAATGATAATCGTCATACTAATGTTGTGTAGAGGTTAAAGTGTTTAGTTTCTTATCTTCTTATGCTTTGGTCTTTATGTGAGTTATTATGGGTATGATTTTACTTTTAATTATGCATTAGTAACTGTGTTTGTTTCTTGCATGAGACATGTTTAAACTTTAATGTTGACAACATTTATGTGTTAAATTAGAACTTTGTATATCTCTTTAAAAGAAAATACGCAGGAAAAATAGTTAAATATTATGAAAATGACTTCTCAGCCCTAACCCTGATGCTCTCGGGTCGGGCTTTGAAAAACTGTAATTTGCCTGACCCTGAACCCTTTTAGGCTATGACCTGTCATTGGCCGACCCTAATTTCCAACTCTAATGAATAGTGAGAAATAAAACTTGCGGCCGCCTTCACGACCTCCTGCTAAGAGCAACACGCAGTTTGTTGGGCTAGAGACTCATCTCCTTGTTGTACGATAGTTCATTGTTGGGAAGTGTGAAGTATGAACTTTAAAGATGATTTGTGTTCCTTTGATATGAATTATGGTCAATACTCTTCATTTGAAATTGGATAGTTGATCTAACCAGCGAACAAAATCCGCAAAAAACAATGTTCGTGCGGCTTTCCTTTCCTTTCCTTTTCGTTTTTTTTTTTTTTTTTGGTTATGCATATGTAGAAGTTTTTCATCTTTAATGTATCATTTTGCCTTTTTATAAAAAAATTATTATTATTATTTCAACTCAGTAAAATATTATTGAAATTTACTTGGAAAAGAAAAATTACACCGTTTAAGTTTACCTAGTGCATATCTTTATTTTCAATTGTGAACAGGTAACATGGCCCTGGGAGAAATAGAAACTTTATACTACCTATGACTAATTTTGGGAGATTAGTTAATTTAAATAAATTATTTAATAATAGCATATGTTATTTGATCGTTTTGAAATATTTATGCGTACTATTAAATTATGTATCAATTTATAAGTCATGTAACTTCGTTTGAAAAAAATAATAAATATAAATATTTTAAAATAATTTAATTAACCTTTTTAATTTTCTCAAATTAATTAACGAGGTCTTGTATTAAAGACGGAGGTAGTATTGTTGAATAGAAGGGTTAAATATACAATGAGTTTCATGCCTGTTTATAACGGGTCCGCATTTCTGGCTCATCACTGTGATGAGAAAAGAATTTCTCATCATCAAAACCACGTCGTTTTATTTAAAGAAGATATCTGAATCTTTGATACAAAAATAATTAGGGTCGTCTATGACATATCTAGTATCTTAAAATATTTTTTAAGTCTCTCTTCTCATCCTAAAATAATTTTTACTATTTTTAACCCCTTAAAATATTTTTTCAGTTGTACCCAGTGTGTTAGCAAATTGACTACAATTTTACCCTTAATGTATTTTTTATCCTTAAAATATTTTTTAATAGAATTGCAGTCAGTCTGCTAACACATGTATCAAAGGTTCAGATATCTTCTTTAAATAAAACGACGTGTTTTTGATGATGAGAAATTCTTTTCTCATCACAGTGATGCTCCAGAAATACGGACCCGTTTATAACCCCTATGTACTACACAATATCTCAACTGACTATAACCAGGGTAACTAACTGTACCTAATATATAGGGAATACACAATATTCCTAACATCAATACTTATACAATCTATAATTTAAGAATAAGGTGGCTAGTTGGAAACTTTATTACGATTGATGCTGTCGATTGTTATAAGGCCCATAGACATGTTCGAAATGAACGGAGGCTGATAGTGATGAGTTTGCCGGTTGGTTGGAACAGCAATTAATTAAGTGACGGTGTATGGGATAATATGTTATACGATCTAGCTTGAGCCACGAGGTTGTGAGAAGCTAATTTAGATAGGCTTTTTCGAGTGTTGCCCAGCAAAGGAAGCAACATTGGCAGCAGCTAATTGACCTTTGCTCTTCAAGTTCTTCGTTTATGGAACTCGTAATAAGCAACACAAGACTGAGCATGAAACGAATTTCTGTGGTAAAGAGTATGCAAACGAAACACAAGGGTACAAAGCTGTTGCACAAACTATTTGTCATTAAAAAAGTAGAAGAATGTTGCAGAGCTTACAACAGCACAACACAAAAAAGACATGCAAAGCTGTTTGAAAATACAAGTAACGGCGCCTTGAAATATACTGAGAAGTTTCTTTTCTCTTCAACTTCTCAACACTCTTGTCGCTTGTCTCTCTCTTGTATCGCTTACTCTATATAATATAAGCTGTGAGATGGAGGAGAAAGAGGATGAGCACGTATCTTGCTGTCTCTTCACTCCTTTCTTCTCCAGACCTTACACCTTATTTTCCCTAAACATAAATATGTTCTAACTTCCTCCTAGAAATGCAACAGAAACAAGAAGTGAAGTAGACTTGGTTCAAAAAGGAAAACGAAAACGAAAAGAGCCAAGAGCTTCTCCCCACTGCACTTTTCGTATAGCTGCACAATTCTTACACACCACCATAGAAACTAATACCAGCCTCACTTTGATGAAGCTGGTGTGTATTTTTTCCTTTCAGGCCAGCAAATAGTTGGCGACAGAGACATCTGCCGGAGAAGCAGAATGAATGTACACGAACTCGAGGCTCTTACCAGCTGACAGAGAGTTGATCCATGAAGGGAAAGTGTAGGAATCGCCTGAGTTAGTGAGGCCCCAGATTGGACCATAAAGCTTAGATATGGAAAGGTTGAGAGATTTGAGAGTCTTGGGAGATGTGTTAGTCACCACAGTTGAGTACCTGTAGTAAGTTTTCCCATTGGCAACCCAGGAATTGGTCATCCTCTGCTGAATTGAAATTGGACCCGAAGATGAAGCTGTAAGAAGAGGATTTCCCAGGTCAGCCTTTTCATCTCACTCAAGAAAACACATGATTAAGATGAATTCATACCTGGAGCAGGAGTAACCTTGGGTTTAGGAGTTGGTTTTGGTTTGGTGATGACAGGTGTAGGAGCTGGAACAGCAACTGTAAGGAACAAATTATACTTTAGTACATAATTACATACTTACCAAATATCCAAAAGGCGAACAAATTAAAGCAATACCTGGAAGGAGCTGACTATAACCACCATGGCCAGCGCTCAAACGAGCTAGGATACCAATGAGAGGAGCATTATTGTAAGTGGCAGGCTCAGTTTGCTCATAATTATCTCTTTGATCAGCAAAGTTATCGTAGGCATCAGGTCCACCAACAACGGCACCAGTAAGCAGGTTAGGGTCGCTTGCTTTGCTGCTGAACCAAGTAGCGTAACCTCCACGGCATGTGACAAACGTAGGATTAACCTTATAGGACACAATGGAGGATGCTCTGTGGTGAACCCTTTGAGGGAAGGTGGTTCCATAACCCACCATATAACTGGTGCCTCTTGGGTTGTCTCCCAGAATGTAGTCAACTTGAGACTTGGCAAGTGACAGAAGCTGAGCTGGAGGGACATTGCCGGAAGGACATCTCAGGTACCGGCCGGATGATGCCAGGTAGTCGGAGTAGACGGTGGCTAAGAAGGAGGCACTCGTCACAAACTGCATGTTGTTCCATCTTTGACGGAAAATTAGGCCGCCGGGTGTCTTCTGCACGTTTCGACGTCCCTTTCCAAGGCTTGAACACATGAAATCCTCTGCTTTCTCCTGGTATCTCTCAAACACTGCAGCATTATGACCAGCTCTGCCTTGCATTAAGAACTGCAATCACAAGCACATAAATTAATTCACCTTATTACTCATTCAGTTGCATCTAACTAAGAGAACAAAATAATACATCCGGTTCTTACTATAAGATCTCATTTTGAACTATGAACAAGAACTTATATTAAGGACATGAGGTAATTTTAGTGTTAGTGGTTAATTTACCTTGGCCACAAGAGTCTGTACCCCAGCATACTTAACGTCCCATCCAAATTCGTTCATGGACCAACCAGTTCCACCCATGGAATCACCATTTCTTCCGAGGTAGTCTAAGTAATACTTGTTGTTACTTGCTTGATACATCCATGAAGCAGCCCACAGTAATTCGTCCTGTACACACACACACACATTTGTTCAGCTAACGAAACTGGCCAAATCAATGGATCAAGTTTTGCGGATAATGACGCATAGTACTTACGTTGTAGCCACTGATAGATTGGTAATACTTTCGGGCCACAGAGATGCTGCTGTCGTATTTACCTCTGTATTTGTCGGCAAAGTCAAATAGCTGAAATTGAACAAGACAACAACAACGGTAAGATTAATAATTCTTGACCCGTTTGGTGAGTTGGTACGAGCATGTCTGGATATATATTGTAGTGGCACACGAGAAAAAGCACCTAGCGGCTGGTTAGCTAACTGGATATGGGGGCTGATCTGACGAATGAAGACACTAGGAAGGTAAACGCCGACAGTTTTGTTGGACTTTTTTATGTGAATCTCTTTCACGAGGACGGTTAGGATCCGTAGCACAGCTTAATCTGGGCTTCACAATTCAGGAAGTCCGGTTCGTATAAACATAAAACGACAGTCCTTAAAAACGCACTTTGATCCGTAATTTTCACTTTTTGACTCCACAAAAAAGAAATAAAGATAAACATGTCCTTTTGGTCTGTTCCTCTAAGTTCCTTTGTGCTTTGAATCATGTTCATATAAAGTAATAAACTTTTTCTGAATCAAAAATAAAAATTTAAAAAATTAGCAGTTTACTTGAAATAAGTTCTTCCTTTGTGCTTTGAATCATAATTTCTTTTTACTCTTTTGTGCCGGTTCCTATGCAGGCTGAAACAGATAATACTAATTAAATCCTACCCTTTTTTTAATCTAACCGTAAGTGTATTCATTAATCACCATAAGTGTGCTTCTACCACGGACTCCATCCTCCAACGACCACTCTGACACAAGAACCATAAAAGTGTAACGGCCTATTAAAACTCAGAACTCCCAACCGCTCGTCTAAGTGCTAACAACTGCCACACGCGGACCACGCCTTGGGTTTTTACTTTTTGTACTTTACATTAATTACCGCGTTTCTCAGTCCTTTGAGTGAAGGCCTATTGTACGGGTTGGGCCCCCGTTAGCTTTAAAAAAGGTTGATTAAATTAATCATATGCTAGTATACAGAGAAAAATAATCATTATCATATACTGGAATTAAATATTAAATACTAATTAAATCACTTTCCTTTAAAAGTTATTGAAAAAGAGCGCGAGTGTCAAACGCACCTGATAAGCATGGCGGAGCAGCTCGGCGGCGTAAGCAGGATTCGAGTGTCGGAAGACGATGGATGCGGCGGCCATAGCGGCGGCGGTTTCTCCGGCGAGATCCGACCCGGGATTGCTGGAGTCGATCCTGTAAGCCCTCCGGTCGGTCGTCATGTCCTCTGGCCTTTGCCAGCAGTAATGGTCACTGTTACCATCTCCCACCTAAATTGTAAATTATCAAAACAAGATCAACTAACATTCTTAGCTGGCCAAGATTCCTCGCGGTTCAACTTCAACTTTGTTGACACTGACAAGTTACTGTGAATTACAAAGAGCACACAAACTAAAGTCGAGAAGTTTGGTACCTCTCCGTAGAGAACATTAGGTTCTGGGTGGGATTTGATGAAGTAGTCAGTACCCCACTTGATAGCCTCCATGGCATGGCCAAGCTCGCCGTTAGCAGCCATTTGCTTGCCATACTCTATAACGCTCCACGACATCATTGTAACTGTGAATGCCATCGGCAAACCAAACTTCACATTGTCCCCTGCATCATAGTACCCACCAACTAGATCTACCTGCAATTTCCACCCAAATAATGAACCCCATAAACTCAACATGTATGATGTATTGATCTCAAAAGATGTTCATGGAAAAGCAAAAGTACTAAAACTGAACCATTTGATTTCACATTATCGGAGTTAAGGTAAGAATGAGAAGGGAATCCAGCGAAAGCAACTTACCCCGCTTGTCTTGCCATCGTGCAGACCAGAATGACCCCTCCATGAGACTCTCTGGTTGTGGGGGAGAATACCAGATCTCTGTGCTTCGTAGAATAGAATGCTCTTACTCAGAGCCTGGCCGTAGTCATGACCGGCAAGAGCCAATGGTAAGCATAGAACCAGAAGAAAAGGAGACAGGGAAATGAATTTTGCAAGCTGCGTCATGATGGCTGAAGATGAAAAACAGAGTGATGTGTTTCAAGGTAAGAGTAGAAACAGAGGAAGGAGAAACAGGGTTTCTGCGGAAGCAAAATTCAGAGCAGGAGGCAGAAGCTCATTGCCCTCCCCACTAATTCAGAGAAAATAAGAGAGAAAAGGGCAATGCGGGTCGGGTTAGGGATCTGGGGGAAGAGGGGGGGGGGGGGAGTACAGGGACTGAGAAACCAGGGGGGATCGAGGCGCTATCTATATAGCGGAAAAGGAAGGTATCAAGGAAACCAGAAATTGACAGTGAATTAATAAATTAGGTTTGTTTATTGTCATTTTCCTTATTATTTTAATTTTCCTTATCTTTAGGGTATTACTATTTTTGAAGTGGATGAAAACGGTCGAGAAAGGAACAATGTCATGTGGGATATGCAGGGAGGAGGTCGGCGAGGAAGGTAAAGCTGTTGTCAGATATATATTCTACCATGTTCTGTTTAAGGTAAAGTTAATTTTTTTGAAGAAATTAAAAAAATTAATTAAATTAATTTAGAGTGTTTATATTTTTAGTTTCCTTAAATTATATATTAATTTATTAATATAAAGATATAAATATTTTAAAATAATTTAATTAATTTCTTTAATTTCTCAAAAATATCGATTATATCTTATAATTAGAACCATTTACTGCTCTACGTTTTTAGGAAAAAGCTAAAAAGAAAAACAGAGTTTTGAAGTAAAACTAGCGTTCTGAATGGGGGGATTTATCTGAGCAAAAAAAAATGGGAGGGATTTAGGTGTGGACCCTGTAGTGCTGGGGAGGCATTGAGAACTCAACTTTGAGGGCTATTCACAACTTGGCACCCCAGCATAAACTCAAAGCAGTTAAAGGTCCAATAGTCAAAAAGTTTGAACTAGAAACGGAGTTCTTCTGGTTCAAAGGGTCCACACTGCGGAATGACCATGGTGTCCCCAGACGGTTTGAAAGGGCTGCATTTTGAGAAGGGCCCATGACTTGCTTCTTGTGTGGCAAATAGGTACTCTATTGGCCTCCTTGAGTGGTAAAATAATAGTCAGTGTTTAGTTTAAAAAGAGGTAAAATATTAGTCTAATTTAGAACTCGAATGATCGTGGCGCCGTTCCCTGTTCTTCTGAATGTTCGTGGCTCAATACATAGGAAAGTTGCAGCTTCATAGTCTGCGTTACCCACCCGGCCACATGCCTTCTTTATTTTAATGTCGAATTATTTGTTCCAAAATACATAATAATTATAGTATCATGTTAGTTTAGTAGTAAGAAAAATAGATGGCATCGCCATCTTGCATGAGATTAAGATACACGTGGTAGTTGTTACACTGATAGGGCTGGCTCAATCTAGAACTAAACAAGTGGCTCAATTAAAAATAAGATACGTGTTTCTTTTAAAATCTACAAGATGGGACTACAAGGACACATCAGTGAATCACCAAATGCAAAATACTACTACTTCTAGATTTAAATATAATATCTTGATTGCAATTACATTACAAATAAAATTTTAGAGTAAAAACAGAAGGTAATACTAGTATAAAACTTATGAAATTGAAATTTGCCTCCTTGCCAACTAAGTGTAAACAAGACTGTGAGGTGGATTGAATTTGAGTGTACAATTACACCATCATTCATGGCACATTGCGTGGACTATTTGGTTCCAACCAGTACCATGGCATGGTGGACGCATAAGGTAATTAAGGTGCATAATAAGTAATTACAAATTTTCGACCAAAAAAAAAAAATGAGTAATTATATATAAAAAGTTGTATTATATTATATGTTCGTCTGAGATAGCTTATTTTTTACTTATAAATACTTATAAATCATAATTCTCGATATATAAAGTAAGTATGCGAAAAAAATTTTATCTCGATTTATATAATAAACACTTATTATCTAAAAATAAGCTATTCCTTATCTATAAAAATAAGAGAAGAAGACAAGAGGGACAGGAAATTGGAGGGGGGACACATGGAGAGGGGTGTAACCTGGGTTATTGGGAACGTGATCGCAGAGGATTGACCCGTACCCATGATTCGATTACCCGACAACACAGAGTTAACCCATGCATCGCTCCTCTGTTTCTATTTCTATTTTTTGTCTCTGCCCACCGACAATGCCACCCATCTCTTAGCCAGGGAACTCCTGTTATAATATAAGTTATAACTGGCCATTTTTCTACCTGTTATTTTCTTTTCTTTTAATAATAAGAGTAGTTTTTTTTTTTTTATGGGAGATAAAAAGGGCAAAGAGAAAATGACAAAGGGAGATGTGGTCAAAAAGAAGTGTCCCCATGTCAGAGCGCTTTATTCCCAACCGCAATCAACGGCCTCCGCCGAAAATCTGATTGGACCACCCATTTACTTTTTCCTTTTTATTTATTTTAACCACTCCCTCTCTCCCATTTTATTCCAGGGTAGTAATATTAATATAATTAAACGAGTCATTTTTAAAAAGTGGTAAAATCGCGGGAACCAAAGAATATGCCACGTCATACATAAAGTTAAGGACGCACGTTCCCGCTAAGACCGAGTAACGGCCACGGCGACACTTCCCTCTGTCACGCACACTTCCCCTGCCTCCCTGGTCGCAACCCAACCATGAGTCTCTTAACCCTCAAACAGTAATAATAACAAATTTAAAAAAAATATGGTATAAATATATATTATATGTAGAATCAATAATATGCGACTGTAAGGACTAGAGCGTTCAAAGTTTTGAAGTGACGATATGCGCCGGGGGTTGACCGCACGCTTAGGTTTAACGTCGAATCAAACATGAAATATTAAAAAATGTTGGAAAATAAAGCGCGCAGGGCATTATTCTCGAGGTGAGGTCTGGAATGGAATCTCAAAAGGTAAGACGAACAGCATTGGCCCAAAAAAGAAGAAGAAGAGCAGATCGTTAAGCATTGTGTGTTGGTGGAAACCCTAACATTAGCCCCCAAATTAAGTTTTGAGTATTGACTTTTGGTTGAGTGAGTGTTAGGCCAGTTTTTGAATATTTAGGCACTCACTCACTCACCCAACATCACCACCCTCCTGTTGTTCCTTCTGCACAGTCTCTACTAATATTCAAAATCAAACTTTCCACAACCAAATTAGAATCCGTACGTACAATTGGCGTGTGTAGGTTAGTGACTTTGAGCAATGAAAGTGCGGTAACAAGGCACTTAGCATTTTGGCAAAAAAAAAAAAAACAAGGCACTTAGCATGATTTGGCGTATCTTGTGCAAATATAAAACTTGATTTCCCCAAGCAAGAGGGTTGTGTTGGCGTGGGTGCGTGTGCTCCCACTAAATTTGGCAACAGGATTGAAATGATTAACGCAATGGCTTTCGTGTTTTACATGATCATAAACAGTAACAATGGAGATTGGCCAAAAGAAGAACTCATTAATCTATCTGACTAACTGTGGTCAGACTTGTTCATTTATTCCACGGTTCCTATCACATTAATTGTGAGATTTTAACTGTAAAACAGGGCACCTATCTTGGGGATATGGTAGTTGGAGTGTAGATATAGGAAGGGCATTTATAAAGGTGGGTTGGAATGGGCCACCTTATATATTGAGTCACAATATATAGGTAGGACTTGTTTGATTTGTTTCTCATTTTACAATATTAACATTGCCTACCGTATTCACGCAGCACAAGAAACTCTGCTGGTGTGGGATCATATATTAATGAGACTAACTATTAGTGGTTCATATATTCATTGTTCTCTAATTTTGGAGGGTATATACGCCTCGACCTGGCAGCAAAATTCAGCTTTTCCCACATCCGCCATTAAAACTTTTCTATAATTTTGGTGTGCACGTCATGTTGAATAAAATAGGTACTCATTTCCATGCAAATAAATACAAGAGTTGATGTGGAATAGAATTTACAAAACCAATATGAAAACAGGGAAATTCTTTAAAGAGTGGTAAGCTGTAACACAAAATGTGAAACATATCATCTGCTGAAGTACAAACGGAGGAGTTTTCACGTCATTAAACTACAAAAACACAATGTTGTAAATGTATTATAGACAAAAAGGCAATGATTCTGAACTTTCCACTGTCTGTGGCAAATAGTGTAGATGTCGATGAAGAAGTGTCCAAATGAAAATGCAGGGTGAAGGAGGAAAAGGGACAGGGGAAAGTGCTGAGTTGCATGCTAGAAATGATTGTAATGAAAGGGGTCTATATCACTCTATATGTGATGCTCCGCATGCGACACCATTGTACACTTTTAGTTGCAAGCGTGCCCTACGAACTTCTTCCCTTCAATCCCAAGTGGGCCTAACACTTCACTCCACACCCATCATGCCTCATTTCCTAATTTCACTTCTATATGCGTGCTTTCGATCCGGATCAAACAACCTAAGTCATATTGTAGATATGTTTCATAGATATTTTTGTAGTTGTATGTATGTTACAGTAATAGAAGGCAGAAAAGAAGGTATGTTACAGTAATTATCCCCCCACCCTAAATTTGTCCTTTTCGGCTCACATAACATTCGAATAATGCCAGTGTCTTTGAAAGAAAATTAAAAAAGTCGATGGAACAAGAATTTTATGTAGGTAGGGGGAAGGAAGGGATTAACCAACAAAGGTTAATCTAGATAGTAAAGGGGTTAGTTCATAATCATAAGATTATGGGTTCAAATTTCACCGATATAAAGATCTTGTTCATGAGCGATATGTGAGTGATATTTTATCCTAAAGACATACCTAAGAATTATAAATATCAAGTAACTTTTTGAGATGTATCTCGTGTTTCGGTCGCCAAGAATGATCAATATTTTTTATACATTCAACTTCATGTTAATTGTGCCTATGGAACAAATTGCTTTCCTATCATCATATGTAGTGATTTTCTTTCAAATTTTAATATTAAAATCTGAGAAATCTTTATATGAATATAGAATGCATGTTGCAGTCTCAATCAAGCATAATAAGTAAATCGCTGCAAATTGCTCTCCACCCAGGCTTTTCCGCTATTAACTTGCATCATTGGATGTCTTCGCTTTTCTCAAGTACACGTTGCAAAACATCTCCCTCGTCCTTTTCACTTACAGTCGTGAATCCTGATCTTTCTTTTCCTTTTGTTGATATGATATGACAAGAAAAATGTAAAACCAACAATTTTAAACCAAGCAGCGTAATTAAATTGTTTTAATAAAGAAATTAAAATTAATTAAAAGAATGTCATTCATTCATCCATAAGGAAGCTGTGCAGGCTATCTTGTCTTTTCTTTCTCTCTTTTGCTCTTTTGATACCAGAAGAAGTTTTCCACGACAAACATCACCAAAAGTAAATGTGGGAAATTTGTAAATGCCTTTCTTTTTCTCGGGGCAAAAATAAAATTGTATTTGCCTTGTCAAGGATTATACTGCTTCACGTATTATTGAAAGCATATAGTAAGTCATAAATGAGCAGGGAGTGATTACGGGCGGCTGGGGGGACAATATAATGGGCAGTCTTTATGAAAAAACAATAATTTTCAAATTATTCATGTTCCCCATGCCATTCTTTTCAATGTTACTTTCACATTGCAAATCGGCTGTTTTTGCCTTTATTAAAAGAAATGAGCAGTGCAGTAATAAATTCACTGTTTACACGAGGTAACCGTAGTATAGAATTTCACGAAGATCCAAATCATGTGTGTGGAACGAGACGGCTCATACAAGGAATGGTTTCAGGCAACAAATAAAGCCTATGTTTGATATCACTCAATTTTAGACAATAAATTCTTATTACGTAAGTCGAGATAAAACTCCTTTCATATACTTACGTATAACGTGAATCACGATTTATAAATATTTATTGTCTAAAAATAAGCTATTCTAAATGAGCACAAAATTTATTAAAAAAAAACAATTAGTTCATAAAATTCAAAGAAAGGGTCCGAGTCCCAGCAGAGAAATGTGGTGCGTTGGCAAAATACTCTTTCTGTCTGTGCCATTTAAATATTTAAAAGTTAACTATAAAAATACTTTAGTTTATGTTTTATTCTTCTGAACTTGGACCAGCTTGTTCCCATTACGCGAGTAAATTGCGCTCGTCTTTTTCTTTTTCTCCGCAGATCATAAATAATTGGACTAATGGACTCCATTCAGACCATTGCATGCACCATGGGAGTACTCTCGCTTTAGCGCCATTTTGATTAATTATATAATTTCAAATAAATCTAGACATTATAATTAATTATATACAGTCCATAATTAGGTATTGCTGTGGAGAATCAAAGGGGAACCTGATTGACGGAGGAATGTTGACGTGACATGCCTGCACCTACTCAATTCGTAGACGAGAATTAGTATTCTCTCTCACTTTTAAAAGCGTTGTAATGTAAAGTAGCGTGACTGGAGATGGCTCCTACGAAAGTCAAATCACTCTAATTAAATTGGAGCCCTCCACTTTATAAAATTACAGTTAGGACTTGGGAAAGAGAAAAAATAAGGAAATGATTCTTTCATATTTCAAAATGAAGAAGCAATCTCAACAACTTCAAAATTGATCCCATTGAAAAATATATATACATATATATTTTTTCCCACCCTCCCTTGTTTTCTTCTCCCTGCTCCTAAGAAAATAAAGCTCACCATGGGTTTGAAAAAAAGGACTAAAAAGTGAAAAAAGGCACTCACTTTATGCTATTCAATGTTTTTGGTATGAATGGGATGGTTCAATGTCGTGTTCCCTTTCTAATCAGAAGGATATGGCTATTGTAAACCCCATGTTGAAAACGTCATTTTCTCCACACAAATTAATTACCTTTCCTATGAAAATGATATCGCCATCATCATTTACCGTACATGAAGGATCATTAAGTTATTAACCCCCAAGCATTTCTGTGGAGCTTGAAATGATCAATATTTTTAACACTGTATAATTGATTGTGTAATTTACTAATTTCCTGAACTTCATAATATTAAATTAATGAATGGCCCACTGGTTGCAAAACATCTATTTAAGAAGCTAAAAATCACGAACATGTATGATAAAAAAAAAAAAAAAGGAAGAAGCAAAAGGTCA
This sequence comes from Inga laurina, assembly GCA_963855925.1. Classification (NCBI taxonomy): domain Eukaryota; kingdom Viridiplantae; phylum Streptophyta; class Magnoliopsida; order Fabales; family Fabaceae; genus Inga; species Inga laurina. Next base: position 46,662,959 of record OY979712.1, read on the forward strand.
AACGGTAAACAATTAAGATTTTCATGGACATAACGGCTAATTTTCATAATGAAAGAAAATGGCTTGAACAAACTGCTGAGCCTGACTGGGAAGGATCCGTTTTCATGACAAATGACTTTTGCGGAGCTTGAGAAAAATGCAAAGAGTTGAAGGGTCTGTTTGATAACGAGGAGAGGAAAAATTATGGTTGGTTCAATTTATAAGAAGTGAAGAAATAAGGTTATAAAATTTTAATTAATAGAGAATGTAAGATTAAAAAGTAAGAAGAATTAATTAAAAATTTCTTAACACAACCCCTCTAATTTTTTTAAATTGAACTTACTAAATGTTTTTCACAACTCCATTTCACCTCCTTTAACGAAACAGATCCGAAATGAGTGGAGGCCTATATTGAAAGGCAACAGAGGGTTGTTACTTTAAGAAGAAAAAAAGGGGAAAATGTCATTAAAGGGCTGTGGGACTAAAAATTTATTTTAGTCAAAAATCAAAACATTATGAAATTTTATTGCAATACTAAAGATCAAAATGAAAACAAATCTTGTAAATAAAAAGATACTGCAGGTAATGGCTGCTCCAGCCTAATGGTGGTGGATGACTGGTGGTCGGAGTTCTGGCAACAATCAAACATTTTTTAAAAAAATAATAAAACAAGAGGCATTATTTTATTTTTACATATAAAACATATTTTCATCTTAATCCTTAATCTTACAACGAATTTCAGAATATTTTAATTTTTGATTGAAATAAATTTAGTCCTACAATCTTTTTACTGTAATTCTCCCTGAAAAAACAATAGAGGGTTGTTGGCTAGGGGGAGAGATAAAATATATACACTCACATAATTTATTAAAAAGAATAACACATAAATTTAAAAAATTGTTAGAAGTGGAACAAATAAAAAGAAGGGAGAGAAAGTGAGGAAAGGAGGGGTACGGGGACTGACATTGAGAGGGAAAAGATAAAAACTGAATCTGGAAAAGCCGACAACAGGATCCTAACGTCCTCAGGTCCCCCCAATTTGCTATTGCATTTTTGGGCCCCCATTTTCTTTATTTATTTATGATCATATCTGTAATTTTTAAATATCAAAGATATTTTCTATAAATTGGATTACTCATAAAATAAATATTAGAATTTAGAACCCGTCCTACTAGCGTAGAAACTGAGGCCCTGGTTTTTGACCCGCGCATTCCCCTGCTGCATATATTTTATTTGTGTAACACGTAAAATAGTCACGAAATTATAATTAGAGCGCATGTTTAAACCAATAAACAGATGAAATATTGAATTAAAGAAAAAGAAAATAGATAGGGAGGGAGAATAGGATAATGAGAATGTGAGGGCGCATTTGACGGTGAGATCTCAAAAGAGCGATAATTGAGGGGACAGAGAGACGCGTGGCCTTATCATGTGGGCCCTATCATGTGATCCCCGGGCCCACCACGTGACCCTCCCAGGCACGTGCTGCCTCGACCCCCCACCTCCCACGTCTCCCGTCGCCATTAATGCATAGCTACCCCTCACATGCTCTTGCCCTTCCCATATTTTGTCTCTCTCTCTCTCTCTCTCTTCTCAGCGTCTGGCCTATTTCTGGTGTACCTTTTTCTGACTCCTCTCCGGCTCACCCTGCCTTCTTTAATGCGCACCTCATTTTTTTTTAATTTTGGATGTACTATAAAAAGTAATAAACTTGTGGCTCTCGTTGCTTGTCAAAGTGTCATAACTATCCCTGTGTGTATACATACGTACGAGCTGTGTGAATTTTTTTTTTAAAAAAACAGAGAAGGAACATAATGTGTTGAGAAATAAACAAGACAAAGGAATATGTGTTCGATCCTACCGAGACGAAGCTATTTGTCTGCTATCACTACTGTTATTGTTTCTGTTATATATATACATTACGATTTACTTTGGTCAATGGAGGAGGCACTTGAGGGGCTATATTGGCGAGAAAATATAGCAATAGAGGGGGACTGGGGAGAAGTTCGAAAAGCAAGGTGGGCTATTTCTAATCACTTGTTCCTTTCTTGAGCAGAACTGAATGACAAGGGTATTAAATGTAAGGGGAAAAGGTTTATATGTTGGCGGTTGAATATATTTGGTTCAAAGCTGTGGATCATAATGTTGGGGATTGGCTTCCAGCAAAACTAGGTTGCGTGCATCAAAGGATTTGGAAATAACATGAGGGCTTTGATTCAAAGCGTTGAATAATAGTGATTGATTAAATACTACTCCCTCCGATTCTAATTATAAGATAAAATTGACTTTTTTAGAGAAATTAAGGAAGCCAATTAAATCACTTTAGAATATTTATATTTATATTTTTTTTCTTCAAATTAATTAATTTGACTAATAAACTGATATATAATCTAAAGATACTAAAAATATAAATACTCTAAAGTGATTTAATTGGCTTCCTTAATTTTTCCAAAAAAGTCAACTTTGTCTTATAATTAGGACTGGAAGGAGTAGTAATTTGGGATTTGTGGTCATTGTATTATCATCATTTTTTTTTTTTGGTAACAGCCCGGTGTTGTCGCCGACCTCTTATTTAAGGAATTGCATATCAGACTAATCCGGATTAAGGTATAGTAGGACTTATACTGGCAGCAACTCTACCGCCTATGGAGCTGTTTGTTTGGGCGTTACGATTGCTTATAAGTTGCTTTTTACGTAAATCGAGACACAACCTCTCTCACATACTTACTTCGTATACCGTAAATCATTATTAAAAAGCAACTTATAAGCAATCGAATCGCTGAAACAAACAGGCACATAATTGCTACATTCTCAAAGGATAAACCCGTAACATTTGGATAAACTTGAACCACTGCCACTTGATCTAAGTTGTCGAGTGTGTGAGGCAGGCAAGTATGGCCTAAGGGTGAGGCCACATTAATACCCACTTCTGAACATGGAATCTTTTTTCAGCAAGTTTGGGAGGTTGACTTGGGCCATCGAGCTGTGTTTGGGAGGTTGACTTGGGCCATCGAGCTGTAATATTATAAGCGCAAAAATAAAACTAGGCGCCATACAACTACATTTCGTTTTCGGGTTACAAGGGATCAGACCCAAATGAAGTCCATGAATGGATCATCACTCCTAAAAGGAGGTCCAAATGTTTAGGAAAGGAAAATGGGCCCATCACATAAAAAGCCCATCAAATGTTAATACAAATTCTTCGGGAATAATTTTCTTTGGGGGCGATCTAACTTGGGCCTGATCAGGAATATGGGCCCATGAATCCATTGCAGGTGCCACCCACCCAAACTAACATTATAGAACTTGCGTTTCAACATATAAGAATGTGTTTGGTTTAATTTGTAGAGAATAGCTTTTAGATAATACATCATGAGCAGAATAGATTATGAAAAAAAATTGATTTTGATAAAATAAAAGTGTTTGGATATTATGATCAAACTAGCTTTTTTTTTTTATGGTTAAATTATTAAAAAGAAATTAGCTTTTATGATAATTACAATAAATGATAAGATAATATTTTTTTGTATTATTTAAGGGTTAAAGTGCAAATTTAACAACCAAATTTTTCATGAGGGGCATTTGGCACAAATAAGTTTTGGAATGTGCAAAAATACTATTGAAAAATTAAAAAGGGTGTAAATTTAACAAAACCGTTAAATTTAACCTAATGGAGTTAAATTATACGAGAAGAAAACTTTTAACAGCGTTAGGTCAAATTTAACGGTTTTGTTAAATTTACACAATTTTTAATTGTTTAATATTATTTTTGCACCTTCCAAAACTTATTTATGCCAGACGTCCCTTAGAAAAAACTTGATAGTTAAATTTAAACCTTAACCTATTATTTAACATTTTAAATTTCATAACATTAAAAACCAGGCTTATGGAACTCGGACAGGACCGGTCAGTCCGGCCCAGAAATCGGCGAACCGGCCGATAGACAGGTCCGGTCCAGGTTCCAATTTTTTTTTAAAAAAAAATTTTATTTTCTTTAGAATTTCATACCAATAAGCTTATAATCTTCAATTTCTCACCGGTTTGGCCTCGGTCTGACCCACTAACCCTTAACCCAATACCCGGACTGATTCAATACCCGATCCGGATTTTAATACTTTGTTAAAAACAAAAAAAAAAGGGATAGACGCAATAAGAAAATTTTGAAATTCCAAAACAAAAAAAAAAAAAGGCAATAAATGCGTGGGACCCACAGCCAAAAAAGGAGTGAAACATAACGTGTGAGGCTCACTAAAATGTAAAAGAATCAGAGAGAATGTGAGGCCCACAAACCTTAAAAAAAAAAAAAATAGATTTTTTAAAACCAAGGTTTGGAAAGCTAAAATCATGATTTTGTTCAGAAACGAGATTATCATATTTTTTGCAATGTTTGGATGAAATTTTCTGAAGCCATGTTTTTCATCAAAAAGCACTTTTTTTTTTTTATCTTCCTCCAAATACAAACTTTGGGATTTTTGAGCCTCCCAAATGTGCCTTTTAGGGGTTAAAAATAACTTATGAAGAATTTTTCCTTAAAAATATATTTGGTATAGCTTTTAAGGAATTGGGCTTACAGGTGAAAGGGAGCTTTTTTTCATAAGCCATAAATTGAAGCTTTTCAGTTTTCACGATTGGAGAGCTTGCCCGAAAGAAACATGAAGGTACAGGGGAGGAATGGCGCCAGAAATGTGTGAGCATATAACAAAATGGCATGGGTCTTGCATATTTTATTTAATTCTCCTCTTTTGTCTTTTGGTTTTATTCTTTTCTTTTCATTTTATTCTTAGAAAATTCTAGAAAAATATAATTAAAAATAAAAAAAGATAAATTGGTGCTGCGAATTTATAAAATCCTAGATTAAAATTAAAGTAGGAATATGAGATTTCTAATTCTGATTAAATGACCAATTTGTGCAATAATGGCGATGCATAATTTTATTAGGAGAAATTGTCAAACTAATGTTAATTTTTAGCAAGCTGAAAATGAGAATACATGTCATGTATATAATAATAGTGTAGATGAAGAACCTTCATTGACAAATTATGCTGCACCATCTTCAACCTAAATGAATCATATTTGTGACACAATTAAAGACCAAATTGTACAGGAGATGTGATCCAATTAGTTATGTAATATTATTTGACCAAATTATTTATGTATTTTAGTTCCAAATTTTCCAACGTAACTTTCTTTACTTTTTCATAATTTTTAGAATAATTTTTATCTTATAATTATCAAAAAAACCATTTATGTTGCTGTTAATTCAAACAAATTTCACTTTCAGAAAAGCACTTTTGCAATCGTCAATCCAAACATAAATCATATTACTCAATCTAACTTTTATTCAATTTTAAATTTATATAAATCAGATGGTAAATAAACTACTTTTTCTCCCACTATCTCAATCACACTCTTAATTGTACAATGGACACGTATCGTAGGCCAGATTGGGCACAAAGTCAGCTTACCCAAACTTGAGGGCTTCTCAAGGTCACGACACAATGTCAACAAAAAACACAATTCTATATTTGCACCATGAAAGCTCAGCCAAGGAGCTGGTAGTTATCTCTCTAAATCAATCGACCCTACCCATTCATTGCTTGCTTATCAATTTCTTCTTTAATGATAGGGATCACACAGCCAAGTCTTCATCTCATTCTTCTGTTTTTATTAGGTCTCCAAAGGAGAAAGAAAGAATTTATATTAAAATTTTTCCCATTAGAAATAGAAATACAGAGCATATAAGTCAAACCGACCAGGTCAGAAGAAAAGCGTGGGCAGGAAAATAGTTTGAAAAACTTGGAGGAGACCAGAGTGAACACACACAACTGATACGGATGAGGAAGCGGTAAATACGTGACTCTGACAAGGCAAAAGTCAAACCGCCAATTTGATCATCGAATAAAGCTTCCATATTTCATTATTCTTAATAAATAAGGTGATATGTTAATCAGTTAGTGAGATGAAGGGTCGCATTACCGAAGAAATAGCACGGCGCCGCTTCTATAACGACGGTGGGTCAAGTCTTTGAGACTCGTTTTCATGTGTGTGTGGGTGTGTGGGGTTGTTTCAAGTTATATGCAGTAAGAGATGAGTGAGGAGGAGTGGTTGACCTTCTCCCAACCTAATACCCATAAACCATACTTCACCAACAAAACAGTATTCTTGAGCATGTGGGGACCTCCCCATTTAAGAATTTTTTTTATTCATATTCCAACTTCTGTTTTCAATGTAATGCTGCAACAGAATTAATACGGTTTAATTTGCATTGTAATATAAACCAGATAAGAAAGTAGTACTGTAGTATTATTATTATTAGTAGTATTTAGTATTTAAAGCCCACACCGAATAGAATCATTTCATACAGATCGAACACTTTGACTTCTTTTGAAAGCGCCGCACCATAAAAGGTCTACTAAGGCGTGACCCAGGGGAGGAGATGTGTCGATATAGGAGTGAGGCAGTGGCGCCGACAAGTTTGAAAAACACGGCAGGGTATGATGGCCTGATGGGGCGCATTATGATACTACTCACACTCAGTTGACTTTTGTAAGGAGATGGCGTTACGATACTACTAACACTAAGTTGACTTTTATAGGCGATTAAATGTGTGTTTGTCACTGCTTTTTCCTGGTCTATTCCCGCGATTTTGACTCAGTCTACCGCTTTAGGGTCTGTTTGGCACAGCAGTGGGCAACCCCTAGAGCTGTGCAACAGGCGAGCGGGGCTGCCCAGCGGCCCGCCCGTTTATCTTTACACGGGTACGGGGCGCCCGTACCCGTGTCCCTACCCGTTTAACCCGTAAAAAAACGGGTACGGGTTAAATAGGTTTTATAAACGGGTATCGGGGTAACCCATGAAGAAAACCTGAAATTTTTTTTTGATCATAAATATCACACTGAGCTGATATTCTTGACTAGAAAAGCTCAGGATCAAGGAAAAAAAAAACTAAGACTGCAACTGAGCTTGAGCACTGCGGATTCAGATACTACATGACACTATCATTACCATTCATAAAAAAAAAACAGTAATGCCAGGTGACAGCAGCAAGCATGAAACAGCAAATGTCTAATTCAATTTACTACAAAACCTCCATAAAAAGAGAGTATTAATTACTAAAAGCTATGCTTAAAAAAAACAGCAAGCATGGACAACAAATCAGCAATGACAGCAGCATATAATTACTAAAAGCCATGCTTAAAAAAAACAGCAAGCATGGATCGCAATGACAGTAGCACAGGGCACAAATGTATCATTCAATTTACTACAAAACCTTCCTAAAAAGAGAGTATTAATTACTAAACAGCAAGCATGCAAAGTTAAAACCTTGAGTACTAATTAATAAAAGCCTAAAAATATAAGCTATCATCCATGATCATATTTATCAGCAAAGTTCAAAGCATCCATCTAGATTCAGATCCAAAAGCCTTGAGTTCAAAGTTAAAACCTCAAGCATCAGAAGTTCATAATCAGAATCAAAACAAAACAATACTAATAATTGAAGTTCAAGATTGAATGACTTCAAGTCAATCATAAAAAATTCAGCATCTAGTTATCTTCAACTTCAACTGCAAATCTTCACTGTTCATATCTACCTTCTGTTGCTCCATCTTCCTCTACAAAATGAATAAAGATAAATCATATTGATTATTGATTAATATATATTAACTATTGAGAAGATGAAATGAAACAGGAAAAGCTGAAAATAGAAAATGCAAAGTAAGATAGCGATATCGATAACAATAGCTGCAGTCTCGTCAAAATTATCAACATCAAAGTCATTCAAGTTGGGTGGTTTCATTGATAGCCAATTTTGTGCATATATGAGTGCCTCAGCCATCTTTGAGGATAAAGAACTCCTGAAAGCATCTAATACTCGACCCCCAGTACTAAAAGCTGCTTCTGAAGATACTGTAGAGACTGGCAACACCAACAAATCACGTGCCATCAAGCTTAATACATGATACTTATAAGCATTCCCCTTCCACCATGTCAAGAGGTCAAATTTTGCATCACAATATCCAACCAAGTCAGCTCGAAGGTATTCATCCACTTCTGAAATTTTCTGTACATTACTCTGTGCATCTGCCTGGGCTAAAAACTTTTGGTATGTGGCATCAGCAGATGACAGGGGGACTTCAAGTTCTAACTCTGGAAATTGCACATTATTGACACCACCACTATTATCCCCTTGATCCAATGTTGGTTGGGAAGCAGAAGTTTCACTAAGTTGAACACTAGCTGAATAGTGATCGTATAAACGATATAAAACACCCATAGTCTTCCTTAACATAGCTTCACACTTGGTTGGTTCATTAAAAAGGTCAACAAAAGCAACTTTGACATAAGTCAATTTATATCTAAGGTCAAGTATTAAGGCTACAACCAACAAAGGGTTCATTTTCTCAGTTGCCCCCCAATATTTATTAAACTTAGACAACATTCTTCTTGACATGTCATTTAAGAGAGAGTAAGAACTACCAGCACTTGATTCAAGGCTTATTTGAATTGCAACTATGTGCTGGAAACAAGTGTTACTAGTAACATAATTTGATTCAGAAAACCTCAAAGTCATGTTGTAGAACAACTTTAAGAAGCCAAAAACTCTTTCGCCGTGCTCCAATCGTATGAACTAAGAGGCAAAACTGTATGTTCTACAATCCTTGTTGTAGTTGTATCATCAGATACATCACCAACACCTTCCAGAACATCAATCAAGGTATAAGTATCTGGATTGGAATCTAATTTAACTTTCTTCTTGAAGTATTGTTTGTATTCTTCATCCTCCTCTTCCATCCGAGTAAAAACTTTAACAAACTTAACAACACTCTCAAGCATAAGATATGTCGAATTCCACCTAATCACATCACGGAAATGAAAAAAGTTAAACATAAGCACATAATCATATCAAAACTCGTTCAAACAAATTATAAAGAAATTACCTCACGGGACAATCCAAAGTAAAAAGACTTTTTGATTCTACTCGCTCTCTTTCAGCCAGCAATATGAACTTACGCTTCCTCGATGGAGAAGATTTAACAAACTTTACTGCATGTCGGATGAGCTCAATGGACTTGTTCATTTCTTTGAGACCTTCAGAGACAACCAAATTTAATATGTGAGCAGCACACCGCATTTGTAAAAACTCTCCATCACATACCAAACCATCCCAGCTCCTGAAACGCTTTTTCAGGATTGCAATTGCAGAATCATTGGTAGAAGCGTTGACTATCGTGATTGTAAACACTTTGTCAATGCCCCACTGAAATAAGCAATCCTCAATTTGTTTGGCAATTGACTCCCCTCTATGATCTTTAATCTCACAGAAATTCAAAATGCGTTTCTACAAAATCCAATCTTCATCAATCCAATGTGCAGTTAAACACATGTAATAGTTATTTTGCACAGATGTCCAACAATCAGTGGTGAAGGACACACGAACTTTAGAAGTCTTGAAATATTTTTTCAAGACATCTGCTTGTTCTTTATATATGTTGTAGCAATCTCTAGCTGCTGTCCATCTTGATGGCATTTTAAATTTGGGCTGAAACTCTTGCAAAAGTTCAGTCAAACCCTCATTCTCCACTACTCGGAAAGGTACCTCATCTTTTATAATATATTTAGCAACAACCTTTCTGCCTCGCTCTTGACTGAACAACTGATGAATCAATGTATTGTTTGTCGTAGTTGTGAACAAACTTTGGCCCTTGCTTGCTTTGTTAGGATTGTTTGGACACTTGTCCAAATGCCTCCATAATTGCTTAGTGCCGTCATTTGAGGGATGGCTTGCATAAGTTGTTCCACAGTGGTTGCACTTTGACCTATGTTTTCCTTTAGTCTCCGCTAGTGGCAACCTTGTAAAATGGTTCCATATATCAGAGGAGTCCTTCCTTTTCTTTCTAGGTCGTGATTCAACATCTTGCCCTTCATTGTTGATCTCATTGTCAACATGAGCAGCAGTATGTTCTGACATTATCACTGTAGTCTCATTACTAGTTTCCTCTCCAACTTGTGACATGCTACTTTGCTCCCTACTTCCTTGCATGATAAAAGTTTTAGAAGGCTACAAGCCTACAAGGCACAAGCTGCAATATTGTAGGCATTTTTAATGTTACTTTCATACATTGCATTGCAGAACAACTAGACAAAAAGTACTTTCAAGTTTCAATCAGGAAACATTGAACACAACAAAATACAATAAAATCAATAATATGTCACACTATTCATAAACTTAAAGCTTGTATCTTCACAGAACACAGCAACGAACACATCAACAAGTGTTCTAGCATATTATCGAGCAATATAATAAAATCAAACATTGAACATTTGAACACACCAAACTCGATATCAATGAATATAATAAAATCAAACATTGAACACAAAAAACATAAAATCGAGCCAGGCCTGAAACAGAACAAAGCATTATATCTTCACAAAATAAGGCCAAAAACCCTGCAAATCTAACAAGTGTTCTAGCAAAACGCCTCAAACAGATGAACATATCACTTCTAAACGTTCTGGAATTCAAGGAAACCCTTACATATTTTAACTCTTGCCGATGGGAATTAGGAACTGGGAATGAGAGCTAGGTTGGGGCAGTGAGAGTGAGAGTGAGTGCGTGCGTCTACCGTTCAGGGCTCCAACCGTTTTGAAATCAAGGTCTGTGGCTCAGGGCGATTGCGATCGAGAAGGAGCACTGGAGCAGGGACAGCAGATAGCGATTGAGATTCGAGAGGAAGCACTGGAGCAGGGAGGGCTGGACCGCCGGAGGGACTGCTGGACCTCGACTGGGTGTGGGCGTGTGGTCGTGTGGAGGTAGTGGGAGTCACGGGATCGCAGCGCACAGGGAATCGCCGGCAGTGTCTCAGCCGTCGGGGACTCGGTCTCGGGGCGTAGTGCAGTCGTGCGGCGCGGAGTAGGGGTCTGGACGCCTGGGGGGTTTTTCGGGCTCGGGGGAGACGGGGAGTGAAGCACCGTGTTGGTGTGGTGTGGTCTGTGGTGTCAGGTGTGTGCGAATTGGGGATTTGGGGGGGTCTGTGGGAATTGGGGATTGGGTGAGACGGACGCGTAAAAAAAACATCCAAACGGGTAACGGGCAGGAACGGGTTACCCGTGGCCAAACCCGTTACCCGCCTGTTATATTTAAACGGGTACGAGGAAACCCATTTCCCGTTCCGGGTCATACACGGGCAGGCCTAAACGGGGAAAATTCCGTGGGTTGCGGGCGTTTTGCTCAGCCCTAGCAGCCCCTACCGTACGGTAAGAGAAAAAAAAATCACAGTGGCAGTTTTTATCCCGTTTGACAAGGCGTTGATCTTCCCTGCACTTTTGGCTATACTGTGGCTTTTTTTAAAGCTAATCAAAGGAGCTTTTCCACTACACTTCCCGTCTCTCTCTTCCATCTGCTCTGTTTCGTTCCTCTGTTCGTTGGTTCGCGTGTTCGAAGGAAGAAGATGTTTTAGTCAAATTAGATTTGATCAGTGAATTCTGCGCACACTTCAAAAGTTTTTATGGAGGGATTAACTTGAAAATTGTTGAAATATTTTTACGGTTAAACTGTAATGTATGAAAAATTTGGGTAACTTTATGTGATTTCCCCGATCCCTTTTCTTCATTCACTTATAATTTTCATAAATTCTGGGGTCCTTTTCTGTAATTTTCTCTAGTCTTCAATTAGTGCTTAATCATATAATAATGTCCCAAAAAATACATTAATCTGACTTATTGTATTTTATCAAATTTTAATTTAATTTTTCACTTCAATTATCACAATATATACAAATAATATATATATGATTCATGCTCTTTTCAGTCATTTTGCATCTAAACGGGCTTTTCAAACTCTAATCCAAACAGGTTCAAGGTTAGAAAAAAAAAGTCACTTCTACCACCGCTAATCCAAACACAAATCACATTTACATTTTCACTTTTTTTCCCATCTTACTTTTCCAAAAGTCAGATGGTAAAAAAGCCACTTCTTCACCGCTAATCCAAACGGGCACTTAAACAATTGGGAAATCATGTTTTTAGAGATTGTACAAGGAAACGTACGAAAAACGTAAGATCCATTTTTGAGCTTTTAGCATATTGGTTTTCTATGAAAGAGAGAAAAGGCATGTGGTGTTTGGTAAAGAGAGAAAGACAGAGAGAAAAAGGCAGAGTAATGTGAGAGGGAGAGACAAAAAAGAGAAGGATGATGTGAGAGAGAGAGAGATAGGAAAAATATTTATATGTATTACTAATTTATATTCCTTTCGGTCCTAAATATAAGATAGAATTAATTTTTTAGATATATTAAGAAAGCTAATTAAATTACTTTAAAATATTTATATTTATCATTTTTTCCAAACTATTTTGCCCAACTTATAAACTGACATATAATTCAAACATACTGACTCTGACATTCTTTTCTTCACCATATTGTACGAGACATGTGATCCAATTAGTTATGTAATATTATTTTATCAAATTGTGTGTTTTTTAATTCCCTAATTTCTGAACTTTAACTTTTATCAATTTTTTATAATTTCAAATTTAATTTCTCTCTTACCATTATTACAAAAGCCACTTATGTTTAAGCCAATTCAAATAAGTTTTACTTTTTGCAAAATTCATTTATACAATCGTCAATTCAAATATAAATCACATTACACAATCTGACTTTTATCCAAAAATAAAATTACAAAAAGTCAAATTAAAAAAAGTCATTTTTGCTATCGCTGCTCCAAACACACATTAAGTGTGCTTGGGATAGCTTATTTAGGACCAAAAAGTAAGATTGGGAGAGGAAAAGTATGATTGGGAGCTTTTCAATTTTTTTTATTGTATTTGATTTAGCTTTTTCCCCATTTCGCTTATAGGCAAAAAATTAATTATTTTGTTAAGCAACATTTTGTAGCTTATCAGTTATCACTTTTGACTTTTGGCTTATGCTATTGTTTTTGTGGGGTGAAGGGGGTAAATAAAAAATTTCATTAAATTATATATTTTTTAATTGTCAAATTTCCCAACTTGGTTTTCTTAAATTTTTTGCAATTTTAATTTAATTTCTCTTTTATCATTATCACAAAAGCACTTATGCTACCGCCAATCCAAACTAGTTTCAGTGTGTGTTTGGGATAACAGTAGGAAAAATGACTTATTATGATTCTGACTTATTAAAAATGACTTAATAGAAAAGTCAGTTTTTGCAATGTGATTTATGTTTGGATGAGCGATTTAGAGAATGTTTGGTATCACGTTTTAGGGGCAATAAGTTTGTTTTTTTTTTTCCAGAAAAAAGTCCAAATGAGTTGGGTTTATTTTTTTTGATGTTTGGTTCAGCTTTTTCTATTTGTATCACTGGTAGAAGAAGCTACTTATTAAATAAGCTCCTCACTGCAGCTTTTTTATTAAGTCACTTATTACGTAAATTGAGATAAAACTCATCTCACATACTTACCTCATATACCGTAAATCATGATTTATAAGCACTTATTATCCAAACATAAATCACATTACAAAAACTGACTTTTATATTAAGTCATTTTTAATAAGTCAGAATCATAATAAGTCATTTTTCCTACCGCTATCCCAAACACATACTTATTTTTGGATAATAAGTGCTTATAGATCGTGATTTACGATATATAAGGTAAGTATGTGAGAGGAGTTTTATCTCGACTTACGTAATAAGTGGTTTAATAGAAAAGCTGCAGTGAGGAGCTTATTTAACAAGTAGCTTGTTCTACCCGTGATGCAATTAGAAAAAACTGAACCAAACATTAAAAAAAACCAACTCAATAGGTCATTTTTTAATGAAAAACGGGTTTATATGCCCCCAAAACGTTGAACCAAACACACACTCGATTTCAAAAGAGTCACTTATATAACCATCAATCCAAATATAAATCATATTACATAATCTGACTTTTATCCAATCTTACTTTTATATAAGTCACATTGCAAATAAGTCATTTTTTCCACCGCTATCCCAAACACACACTAAGGAAGTTAAATAAGTTATTTCATCATATCATATGTTGTGTATTATTAGATTATATGTCAGTTTATAAATTAGATAAATTAAATTAGTTTGGAGGAAAAATATATTATTAGATTATATATTAATTTATAAATTAGATAAATTAAATTAGTTTGAAGGAAAACGATGAGTATAAATACTTTAAAGGGCGAAGGTGCAATTCTACCCATAAACATTTCTCGGAGGAGCTACTAGCACAGTAAACTTTTTTTTATTTAAAAGTACCCATGAACATTAATGCCCCGTTTGGTACAGTGGAAGAGTTTATAGTAGAAGTGAAAGTGGAAATAGAAGTGGAGGTAGAAGTGGAAGTGGAGATAAAAGTGTGTTCGGTATAGCTATGGAAGTATGATATGATTTTTTATTGATACATTCATTTTAAATATGAAATGACCAATTTGCCCCTGTAGAAAAAAAAAACCTAGCCTCCTCCTAAATCAGTTCCAACCACCATCAACCTCCAGAGAAAAATTGGTGACGTTGTGACGACCATCATAGAAATCACCGACAGCCATTGAGAAAGATGATTACAACAACTATAATCACCATAAACAAGAAATCAAACCAAATCAAGCAAGAAAATAACCAGAAAACTTCGGTGTCAGAAACTACGAACGAAATCAAAGAAAAAATTATGAACGAAGTCCACCGCAATTATCTTCGTTTAGAGATAGCAGATTACAGAGCTGGTTTTCTGGAAACCGGAGTGGCTTTGGCGTTGCCTTTGCATATTGCAGAGATCGCAAATCCGTCGCCACTGCGATCTCCCCTTTTCCTTTGTCGTCTCCTTCACCATCTGTCGCCGCCTTTGCCTTCACTGTTCGCTGTCGCCATCATCCATCACTTCATCGTGGTCCTTGCTCTCATCAATAGATCTAAAGGCAGGTTAGAAAAAAAAGATCTGAAGGGCAAAAGGGTAATCATTTTTCAGTTCCATGGAGCTGGTCTTAGTTCCATCAAGTGGGAGTTGGAACTTACTTCCATAGGAAAGTGGGATCTATGATACGAAACAAACAAAATGGTGGAACTCACTTCCACTTCCACTTATCCACCTTGAGTTCCTTGCTACCAAACAAGGCATAAAAGTAGATTAATAATGTTAATTCTGTTAACTTCGCCTGACGGCGTTAATTTTTGGTCAAGAAAATAGGTAGGGCCCACATGAACAAAAAAGTAACGTCGTTAGCCTAAGTTAATGGAATTGATATTATTGGTCTACTTTTTAATGTTCCTATGTACTTTTGCACAAAAAATGTTTACTGTGCTGGTAGCTATTCCGTAAAATGTTTATGAGTAGAATTGCACATTCGCCCTACTTTAAACTATTCCCTCGTCATTATATATAAGTTCTTTTCAACTGAATAGCAGGATTCTAAGAAACAGTTAAAATTAGTTAAAATTTAAAAGTAATAAATATATAGAAAATATAATTTGTTTTCCGAAAATGCCACTATTTATGAATGAGTAATAGAGATAGTAATAATGAGAAAATAATGAAAGAGAATTCATGGGGAATAAATGATGAGAAAGTAATTGATGGCAAAATTGGTAAAAGTGTATTTATTATTTGCACAAACTCTAAAGAGATATTATAAAAGGGGACAAACTCATTAAAAAAAAAAAAAGGGATCTTTTACACAGAGACAGAGGGAGTAACTTGTTTAGCTGCCTTTTATCTTCCAAAAAAGACAACTGGGTCTTATAATTAAGATCGGAGGTAATATAAAGGGAAAAATACATATAAATATCGTCTGAATTTCTAAAACCTCAAAAACTTTATTGACATATGAAAATGACAAATAGGGGATCAGAGGGAATCTAGGCTTTTTATTTTTGTGGCAAATGACTAAAATGCCCCTCAAATTAAAACTTCACCCTCTTTCTCCTTCTCTCTCCTTGCCTGACTCCGCTTCTCTTCCAGTCGGCTTCTCTCCCTCTCTCCCTCTTCCCATTCAGATAAAGTGGTTGGTGAGGTTGATGGTGGATCTCTCTTCTTCTTCGTTTCTAGTTTAAAAATCAACCTTCCAGGTGAAGGTCCTTGGGTCTTGACGGTGAGAGACAGGGGCATCATCAATAAGACAAGAAGGAGAGGGCTGCGAAGGCTGGAGCAAGGGAATTGGCAAGATCTGAAGCGGATTCCTTCCCCCTAGTGGCTAGTCTCGTGATCTTGCTTCTGTCGGCCATTCAAGCTGCCATTACCAGCCTTCTCCTCATTGACAGCGGTAAGGTGATTGTTATTATGGTGGGTTAGAAATTGGTGATATGGATGAAGATGGAGATCTATGGTGAGAAAAGGTGGTGGAAGATGTTGACCTTGTGCAGCTACTGAATCCATTATTATGGCCGCTACTCCTCCATCCAACAAGACCCTCACTAGGTCTAAACTGCTCTCTCTCAACTTCAACACCACTCTCTCTACCAAATCCTTCGTCTCGAAGCTCAACAAGTTTAGATGTCGATCGGCCGAACTGATCAATCAAGAAGCTCAAGCTTGGTCCGGACTTCCAGTGGCGTATAAGCAATGTGGAGACATGAGCGAGCTTTGCGATCACCGATGAAAACACTTGCACTGATGGATTCGCTATAAGGGCTTTGAATGGAAGAATAAATAGCTCTATAAGGACCAAAATGCTTCGTGTTGCTCAAGTCACTGGTAATGCTCTCTCCCTCTTCATTCATTACCGATTTAAACACTGATATGAAATTGCCAATCTCTATGTGTGTGGATTCGTTTATGGTTGGAATACTGATATGAAATTTGTTTATTATCGATCTCTATGTGTCATTTGTGTTGATCCACATGTTTATGGAGAATTCTAATCAATAAGAAGAAAATAAGAGTGAGAAGGCCATGGAAGATGTGAAGAGAAGATTTTGCTTTGAAAGAAGTTCTAGGGAAGGAAAAGGTTATTAATTAAATAAACAAACATACTAACTAAAGCTATAAAGGTACTAATTAAATGAGTAAATATATTGTGGGGTATTTTGGTAAAAACATACAAACACCAAAATTTCATATTCCTACCACAACATCTTTATGTCCTTTTCATGTTTTAACAACTTTTTTTTAAATTTTTTTAATTTCAAATGATATTTAATTAAAACTTTTTCTTATATGGAATGAAATAAAAGGACGTTGTCTTGGGCCGAAGAAAAAGGAAATGGCGCCAGATGCAGAGAAGGAGAAGGATAAAATGGGATATGGTTAGATCAGTGGGTGATATAGTGCTCATTTGAGATAATTTATTTTTTATTTATGAGTTTTTATAATTTATAATTTATTATATACGGAATAAATATGTGAAAAAAATTTTATCTTAATTTATTTAATAAATACTTATTTTTAAAAAAAAAACTATTCCAAAATAAAGAGGGGATAGAAGTCAAAGATAAAAGGGTAGGGTCGGTGGAGTTTGGCGGGCCCACCAACCAACCTCCAAACACACAGTGCCATCTTCATCATTAATTCAAATCAAAACACTTTACCGTATACTGCCAAAACATGCCTTTTTCATTAGTCAAATTCACCACCTCCTCTGCAGATAAGCATCCACCGTCGCTTTTACCTTTCTACCCCTCCTATCTTCAGCAGGCCTCCCTTGTTTGTTTCCTTGTTTTGCCTCCAATTTCTTTTCTCATATAAAACAATCATATTAAGCCAGCTTTGATGACCCTAGTTCATCCATCATATTTTGGCGACTTTCTTAATTTATATCTAAAACTAACCTATGTCTTATATATATCTAAAAAAAGAAAACGATACAAGACAAAATAAACAAACAAACATGCTTTTCAATCTCAATCTTCTTTTTAGGGTGGTTTGGCTTCTTGTCTAAAATATACTCCATCTTATCCAAATTATAAATTACATATGACCATGTCACAAATTCATGAACTTTGAAAATGAAACATTTTTTAAATTTTACCCACATTTAAGAGTATAAGAAAACACTATATTAGGCTCTTGTCTTAATAAATTGTAGTAAAGGTAATATTAAGAAAAAGTTCATTAACGACTCCCAAAATGATTAATTCTACTCAGAGATCAAGAATTTATTCTGAAAGGCACCTTGTATTTAGAATAAGAGGGAGTATGATATGTAAACCCCATGATAGAACCTCATTTTTTAATGTTATTTTTTTTCCCAACATGCCTATGCATTCACTTTGGTTTTGTGAATGTAGAGTACATGCAAATGTCTGCTTCTAATAATTTCTTTAATCAAACTAAATTAATTATATGTGATGTTGGTTTTAAGAGAAATGTCTAGTCCTATGGATCACGATAGACAAGATGCGATGGGTGGAGGAAGAAGATTTGAACAGGGAAAAAGGGATTTCAAAAAGAAGGCAGAAATGATATACATTGAAAGATGAGCGAATTAGTTGACGGTCATATGCATGCAGAAACAAAACAGCACTCTCTTCTAGTTTTATTATATGACCTAAATTGTTTTTTTAAAATTAATTTATTCAATTTATAAATTGATATATAATTTAATAATAGACATCATATTATATGATTAAATAATTTACCTAAATTTCTTAATTTTTTTAAAAAATAATTTAGTCTTATACTTGTGTGTATAAATTAGTTTTTAAAAAATATTTTTTATAATTTATAAAATAAATATATGAGAATAATTTAATTTTGATTTATGTAAAAAAAAATTCTAAAAATGCGGTTTAATAGTTTTCAGACATTCACTCAAAGAAAGATAGGAAAAGGAAAGAAGAGTTGGGCGAAGGAGATGAGAGAGGATGCTTCACGAGCACCGTCTTTAATAGATACAGCCTTTCAAAGCTGACCTTTATGGCTTGAATGCAAAATTCATTGATGATTGATCGATGACAAGACGTCCCCACTTTTTTGGGATGTCCTCTCTTCTCATTTCTGATCACCTTCAATTCTCATGACCTGTTCCCTTCATTTACTCCTCTCACCTACGCCCCCACATCCCACGACGCGTCTCCAGAGAATAGGTCTAACTCTCTCCTCCTTCTTCATTCGCCATTTCTCTTTCTCATGTTTCATTTCACTTTTATTTGTACCTTGTATAACTACACTAACCATATACTGGACACATGTATCATCTTTGTATGGATATTGTGTGTGTGTTTTGTTTTTTCCCCCGGGGGTGGTTTTTTTTTTTTTTGCTTGGGGTGTTTTGAACCCCCAATTGAGCGTTTGAGTCAACAAGTTATGTGTTTGGGAATCTCTTTTAAGCCTAATTAAAGATCATAAACTTAATTACCAATTGAGAACTCAAATTTGAGTGTTTGGAGAGGCCAATTGACAATTGAGCTTTTACCAAAACTCAATTGATGAAAGCTCAATTGGGAGAAGCTAGAAAATAGAGCTTTTGTTAAAAGCTATTGATATTTTATGCTAGATTGGGTTGTCTGGAAATTAGTTATATGATATTGGTTTTTCCTATAAAATGTTTTTTAAATAGTATGTAGTATCAAAACATATTTTTTTTTAGTGTTTTTAACCCCTTAAAATATTTTTCTAGTTATACCCACTACCTAGTATGCTATCAAACTAATTACAATTTCACCCACTCAAAAAAATTTTTTTAAGTGTTTTTAAACCCTTAAAATATTTTTTTGGTGTTTTTAACCTCTTAAAATATTTTTTCAGCTGTATCCAGTGTGTTATCAGACTGATTTTAATTTTACCTTTAATGTACTTTTTTAGTTCCAAAAATTACTTTAAAATATTTTTTTGGTATTTTTAAACCCTTAAAACATTTTTCAAGTTGTACCTAGTGTGTTATCAGATTTATTATAATTTTACCTTTAATGTACTTTTTCAGCTTCAAAAATTACTTTAAAATATTTTTTTGTGCTTTTAAATCTTTAAAATAATTTTTAAGTTGTACCCAGTCTTAGAAAACTGACTACAATTTTACCTTTAATGTACTTTTTTTTAATAGTAAAGAGCACCCAAAACTTAGAATATTGATTTATTGATTTCCACCCACTCTAAAATATTTTTCCAGTAACACCTAATATTTTAAAGTAATTTTTAAATATTTACTTGATTTTTTAAATATTTTTCCACCCACTCTCTCTTACCATTATCACAAAAGCCCTTATACTTAAGCCAATCTAAACAAGTTTTATTTTTACAAAAGCCCAATCGCCAATCGCCAATCCAAACATAAATTATATTACATGATTTGACTTTTACCAAAAGTAATATCACAACAAGCCCAATTGAAACAAGCCCAATTATCAATCGCTGTTCCAAACACACTCAAGCTTGATAGGCAATTTGAAAAAAAAAATATAGTGTTTGGTTTTATCAGTGAGCAATCGAGTTTAATTCTATCTTAATAGCTTTTGCCATAAACTCTATTTCTCAGCTTTTACTGATTTAGTTTTTGGGGAGAGTGAGAATGGTTAAACTATTTTTTCAGTTGTGTCCAGTGTATTATCAGACTTATTGCAATTTTACCCTTAATGTACTTTTTTTGCTACAAAAATTAATTTCAACTATTATTTGGTGCTTTTAATCTTTAAAATATTTTTTCAACTGTATCCAGTGTGTTATCAGACTGATTGCAATTTTATCTTTAATGTACTTTTTCAGTTCCAAAAATTATTTTAAACTATTTTTTGGTGTTTTTAACCCTTTAAAATATTTTTTCACCCATTCTCTCTTACTATTATCACAAAAGTCACTTGTGTTTAAGTCAATCCAAACAAGTTTTACTTTTATAAAAGTCATTTATACAATCGCTGTTCCAAACATAAATTACATTACACAATTAAGCTTTTACTAAAAATAAAATTACTAAAAGTTAAATTGAAATACTTTATTTTTCCTATCGCTATTCCAAACACACCCTATCTAGCTATCTATTTACATGGCTATTCTCTCATTTCTCGTTTATAGCTTGCGTAAAACGCACTCCCTCGTTCAAGGCCTTTGCGAGGGTACGTTGATTATATTACACCTCTTCATGCTCCTCTAGATTAATGCTCGTATAAAGTGACTTTTATTTTAATTATTTTTTGTAAACTGATCAAAATGGGATAAAAATTAAGTAGTGTAATGTAATTTATGTTTTAATATATTTATATGTAAGAGTTAGTTTAACGTAGATTTATTTAAATAATATATTGAAAAGCTTGAATTTGTTTGAAATGAAAATTTGAGTATTCAAAGATAATTTTTCAATCACAATTTATAGTTTATGAATTAAGAATATGAGATAGGTTTTATCTTGACTTATATAAACTTATCTTTGATAAACAACTCCAAACAAACACTCAGTTTCAAAACGTTATAATTAATCAAAAGCCACAAAAAAATTGTTTCAATTTTAAAGTCACACATAATTCATGGGGAAAATCCCTACAAAATGCGCTCAAAATTGCTAAATCCTGTTTTAGTGCAACGAATTCCAAAAACCTGAATCAGTCGTGTGTCAGTACGAAATGAACAGTGTATGGGTGCCAAAAGACGATTTTGCCTTTTAGCCCTCATTCTCACCACTTTCAGAATAACAACACGAGCCTCTTAATTAACAACTTCGGGTTCTTGATTAACAACTCTGCTTTATTCTTTCACATATTCACATTTTCAAAATATAGTGTTGTTAATAAAGAAAAAGGTGTTGTTATTGGCCCTTAAACTTAAATTACGAAGTTGTGAAATAAGAAATGAAAGTTGTTAATGTAGAATATGATGTTGTTAATAACAAGACCGGTATTGTTATTGTGAAAGTAAAAAGATGAAATTGGAGTTGTTAATCAAGAAGATAAAGTTGTTAATTAAGATGCTCGTATTGTTATTCTGAAAATGGCGAGAATGAAGGCTGAGGGGCAAAATCGTCTTTTGACACCCCTGCACTGCTCATTCCATACTAACACACGACTGATTCGGGTTTTTAAAATTTGTTGCACTGAAGTGGGATTTAATAATTTCGAACATATTTTATAAGAATTTTCTCTAATTCATGAATCATTTCCCACAAAAGTTAATTTTAAATATATATTTTTTCATACACAAATGGTTATTCTTTATTCAAACTGACTTTGAAGTCTCGGAACACTATTCCAAACATGTACGAATTTCAATGAACTATCATAAGACAACGTCCTTAGCAGGAAGCTAAGGTAATTAATTAATTGTGGCATCATATAATTTAGAGATGGGACAGATGGATATTGGGATGGAACCTAACACCTATCATTGTCTTTACCCTACATTCCCTTGTGAACCTGATGCTTCCATCTAATTGCATGTAACGATGATTGAGTTTGAGTTATCTTTATGGGGAAAGTATGGGTTAAGAAGTTAAAATACTCATAAATTTTTATTAAAAAGACATTCGCCATCATAATTTTTTTTGGTATACAAGTAATTATGAATGCTTAAAAGAGGGTAAAAATGACACTTCCATTAAAACTAACGGTTGTTAACTCCAGTACAAAAATACCAAAATACCCCTATCTAAAAAAAAGGTTAAAAGACAAAAATGCCCATGAACTTTTTTCAAAAGTGCGTCCACCACTATAACATTTTTTTTAGATAGGGGAATTTTGATACTTTTACAATAGAGTTAATGACCATTAATTAGTTTTAACATAAGTGTCACTTTTACCCCCTTTTAAAAATTCATAGTTACTTTTACACTTAAAAAAATTATGGTGGTAGATACATTTTAAAAAAAATTGTATGGGTATTTTTATCCCTTAACCCAAAAAACATTTATGTTTAATTTTGGTGGCCAATTGACCAATTCTCACAAAGGCAAACAAGTTTGAAAGCGTCACTAACGCATTTAATTGCCATGTTTCCATTGTGTAACCGGCGTGACAACCACGTACCAATTTGCTGGCATCAATAAAAAGTAAACACGAAAAGCTATAACTGGGTCGTACGCAATCATTTCACTGTTGAATCGATCAATGCTTGTTTTTTTGTTGCAATAAAAAATCTAGTAGAGAGGGAAAAAGAAATTAATTTTCTCTTGTTCATGGGTAGGGGTGGAAACAGGTCAGGTCGCCTAACAGGGGCCTGCGGCCTGGCCTGTTAAAGGCCTGCTCAGGCCTGGCCTGTCAGGCTAAAAGGCCAGGCCAAGACCGTTCTAAAAGCCTGTTTATCTTAACAGGCCAGGCCAAGGCTTGTTGACAGGCCTGTTAGGCCTGTCAGGCCGGCCTGAGCCTGTTAAGGTTTTATTAAAAAAAAAATTGAAGTTAAGCATAATTACAATTTTGCCACTCCCCTATTCCTAAATCCCTAACCCTAATCCTCCTTTCTTCATTTGCACCGAAATCACATCCAGCAAGTCAGCAACCAGCGTCCATCAGCTCTCGACTCCCTTCAGTCCGCCACCACAATCGCATCCCTCATCGGCCATGAGTCCGCCACCGCTGTCCGGAAAGTCTTTCACTCTCCTCTCTTTGTCTTCTCCTAGCTTGCCCGTCGAAGATCTATCCTTCTAGTCGAAGATCGGTCTCTCCGTCGTCTCTCACTCTCATTCCACCGTCGAAGGGTCCTCTCTCCGTCGTCTCTCACTCTCAGTCCACCGTCGAAGATTCCTGAAAGTTGTGTGATTCAGTTCAGCGTCGTCTCTCACTCTCAGTCCACTGTCATCTCTAACTCTCTCCGTCGCCTCTTACTCAGTCTACCGTCATCTCTGACTCTCTCCGTCGTCTCTCACTCAGTCCACCGTCGTCTCTCAATCTCTCCATCGTCTTTCAGTTCAGCTATTAGGTGAGGATTGGTTATTTTATTTTTATTTATTAGTGAAATGTGTCTGATTCAAGCTTGAAATGTTGCGTTTTTGGAATTTAGATTGTTTTTGGCGTTTTTGGAATTTAGATTGTAATTCTGATTACGAATTTTTGGTTTTTTTGGTTTGTGTTTTGGAATTTAGATTATGAATATCCTCTGGAATCTAGATTGTGAATATCCTTACCATATGCTCTGGAATTATGAATATCCATATGTATGTCCTGAATACTGATCAGCCAATCTGGTGGTGAATTTTTGACAAATAATGATGGATCTATGTCATGTATTGGAGGTAGGCGAAGCACATGCAATGGAGGTTAATCAGGCCTCCTTAACAGGCTTCAGGCCTGTGTACAGGCCAAGCCTAGGCCTAAAAATTGGCCTCCAACAGGCCACAGGCCAGGCTCAGGCCGGTTTGTGTCTTAACAGGCCTGGCCTGTTAAGGCAAAAGCCTGACCTGGCCTGGCCTGTTTCCACCCCTATTCATGGGGCAATGATACGTTCATTCCTGTATTGGAATAGAGGCAAATGAAGTGGAAGCACCCACACGTAGTTTGATTCCTATTGTGGGTGTTTAACATCACTTATTTTTGAAAAATAAATATTTATTATATAAATCGAGACAAAACTCCTCTCATTTACTTACTTCGTATACCATGAATCACAAATTATAAATATTTATTATCCAAAAATAAGATATCCCAAACAAGCTTTCCGACAGATTAATTAAACGCGTCTTGGCCTTAAGCTGTAGGAAATAGTAGCATTTCCCATTGGCACGTCAAGCCTAAAGCCACGTGATGACCACGCACCATTCGATACCTTTAAGTCTTTGGTCTTCAAGTTTACAAAGAGGCCAAGTGGGTGTTCTAACTTCCATATGAGAAACATGTTACCTTCAAAAGACTATGGAATAAGGGTGTGCCTGATGAGAACATGAGTGCGGCACATAATAACAATAAAAAATCGAGGTTCAATGTATAAATTAAAGCTCTCAGATGTACACACCTTTATGCCTATAAAGGAGCTGCTGTTGTGACCATTAAATCACACCGAGCATCCTTAATCATTATTCTAAGGCTCACAGTGTGGCACTTAAAAAGAAAGGGAAAATGTTGAGATGGTGAAATAAAAGAGTCAAGAAAGAGTTGACAAAAAATGTTCGTTACACTATAACTTGATAGTATGAAAACCCTTGGTATAAAAGATAAGCTTCAAGTTCAATGACACTTGTCAAGCTTGTTTCAATCACCGTTGATAAAACATATTCATAAAAATCAAAATAACACTTCTTTCATATATTTAAATTATTGTTATAAAAATAGTCTCAATGGCTAATCCAAAAATCATGTAGCTGAGAGAATGGAGAGGGGAAGATAACATTTGTGTGGGGAAGGAGACGCGTGGCAGGGGAAGGGATGGGAGGAGAAAAGGACTGGTTTTAATGGATAAAGAAGCAGAGCGGGGGTGGCTTCTGACTTTGCTTCGCTCTCTTTCTCTGCGTGCAATAAATCCTAAAAGTAGCTCCTTTTTTTTTTTGTTGATATGGTACGGACGCCTTATCTTGGCCCCACACGGACTTCAATCTCAAACCCAACTCTCTTCAATAATTCATTCCTCATTTTTGCCCTCCTCTCTCCTCACTTTCTCCCATTTTGACCTTTTTGTTTCCTCACCCTGCTTCTTTTACTATACTACCCCTGAGCCCTTTGCTTCCCTTTTTACGGGAAGCCAAGTACTCTCGTGTTTTTTTTAATGTTTATTGTCAATTCAGGGCTCCAATGATTTAATCCCTTGACAACGATGCCAACAATCTTTCCTTATACAACACCAATAATTCAACTTATATAGTACTTCATCTTCTTATCAAGTTACAAACCACTTCTATAATCTTTCTTATAATTGAGCATTGGTCAATATAATCTCTTGCCTCAATTTTTTTTTATAAAAAAAGCATACTTGATTGTATAGTGGCAATTGTCTCCCTTTTTGTTTTTAAAATATATATATCATAATTATATATCAACATTTATATACATTAGCATCAAGAAACAAGAATAGTTGAATCGAGGGGGGAGAAAGTTGATTTTTTTAAAGCAATAGTGAAAAATAAAAATTAATAAGTAAAAAATCATATTAAAAGAATTATCTCAAACTAAACATCAAACATTCAAATGTGGCCCCGAATAATTGTGTGTATATAGAAAAAGAGACACATCCATTCAGTACTTCTTTCCCTCTACGATGTTACTTCGTTTGAAATTGTTGGGTGCATTTTCGTTAAAAAATACAAAGATATCTATTGATATATAAAAACATAGATGAACACTCAAAATCCTCATATTCAACTTTATTTTAAAATTTAAAAAATTACATACCATCCATTACCATCATTCATTGGCTATACATAGAAAAATTAGTATAACCAGCCATTTCGCTAACATTGTATTAAAAATTCAAAAAAAAAATTTGAACGCTAATAAAGAGGGGGGGTGACATCGTTAGGCATGACAGGGGCTTTTTGGTCATATCAAAGATGATTTGGGAGGTGCTGTTGTGAACGGGGATTCGTATTCGCTGCAGGGAAATATCAAATATCAGTATGTATTATTTATAAATCTTTTTTATAAAAAATTTAATTTAATTTATAAGTTTAGTTTTAACATAGTAAATGAAATTATGATAATTTTATCTTTATTTATTATATTAATAAAGAAATAATTTAAAAATAAAAAAAAATATTTATTCATAAATAAAAACATATTTAAAAATTTATCCCAAAATAATTGAATTAACCATCTCTCTTCCTCTTTCGAGTGGTCTCCCCGCGAAGCTCTTATAAATACAACACATGGGAACCCAATACGCTGTAACTCGCATTCTTGTCATCAACCCCCCACACAAATTTCTAATCTTTCTTCCTTCTCCTCCTTCCTCTGCTTCCCTCACAATCCCTCTTTGATCCTCACTTTTTTCAGGATCATGATCATTTAGCCTCCCCAGTTTTCACTCCGGAAAACACCCAATCCCTGTTTTCCTCACATGTGAGGCGTTATTACTCTGTTTTTCTTTCTTCGTTGGAAGAGGAACCACCTTTTTAGTGTTCTTCTTCACGGCCATTTTTCTTTTCCTAGAATCTCACTATAAAATTTTCCCAGAATCATGGAGGGATTTCAAGATAGAGATACTCAGCTTGAACCACATAACGTCGCCGATATTGGCTCATCTCTGTCCAATCTGATATTATCAGGTGGGACAAACCCCTTAGATTCTATTTTCTCTCACTGCCCTCAAACAAACACCACAAGCAACCCCATGTTTGATGCCTTAGGTTCGTGCGGTTTTGAGCCTCTAGGCTCTTCTGTGTATCTTCGTCAACGAGACATTTTGCAGAAATTCTACGACGACAACCGAGTGAGTAGTTCATTCGGTGGTCTATCATCGACAAATCAACGTCTAAACTATGCAGCACCAACATCGTACTCATACATGAACCCCTGTAAGAAAAAGCTATACAGGGGAGTGAGACAGAGACATTGGGGAAAATGGGTTGCAGAGATTAGACTTCCTCAGAACAGAATGAGAGTGTGGTTAGGCACTTATGAAACTGCCGAAGCTGCTGCTTATGCTTACGATCGTGCCGCTTATAAGCTCCGAGGCGAATATGCTCGTTTGAATTTCCCGAATCTAAAGGACCCCAGCAAGTTAGGATTCAGAGATAGCTCCAGATTAAATGCTCTGAAAACCTCTGTAGATGCTAAAATTCAAGCTATCTGTCAAAAGGTGAAGCGAGAGAGATCCAAGAAGAATAGCGCTAAGAAGCAGGCTAATCCGATTCCCAGCCCAGAACTGAGTGAGAAATCACAAAAGATTGAGTCTTCATCTTGTTCATCATCGTCGTTACCCTTATCCCCATTAGTTTTTGATGGTAACTGGACAAACGAGTTCATTTCGCCGACGATTTCAGAGGACGGAATATGGAAGGGAGAGAACTCGCCGTCCGCCACGTCAGCTGATTTTCCGACAATAGTAACAACAGAGGAATCAGAATTTGAAGGTTGTTCCCTGGCGAGGATGCCTTCCTTTGATCCCGAGTTAATCTGGGAAGTCCTTGCCAATTAAGATCAGTAGTTCATTTTGTACCAGCACTTCATCAGGAGGGCGTTTTCTTGGTGTAAACAAAGAAGATCGGTCTTTTATTATTGCTTTTTGTGGTTTAGGTGATGTTTTTGTGTTTTTATGCTTCATGGTGAGGGGTCTTTTCAGATTATGTATCTATAGTAGTACTAGTCAGGATTGTGGTTGTTGCCTTCGTTTTTGTCTTGAGGCACTTGGAATCTTCCTAATTCCTATTTCCCCTTGTTCTTATTTTCAGCCCCCTATGCTTTTCATTTAATTTTAAATACGTAGGTTGAGATAAAACTTCTCTTATATACTTACCTCATATACCATGAATTACGATTTATAAATACTTATGAGTTTAAAAATAAACTATTCTAAACGAATACTATCACTCTATCTCTCACCTGCATTTAATGGATATTGCAACTTGTTTGAATCTATCGCCTCAACCAAGTCTTTTGATCTTCACCCGTGAATACTGATATATTAAATGTGCAAGGAAGATTTAAAGGTTACGGGGTAGCTGGGATTTTGCCAACTATGCATATGATGAACTGATGACGACTAGGCATGCGTCATGCTTAACGAAATAAAATTTCCCCACATATTTGGGTGAAGGGGCCTATAAGTGGATGTGATTTTGACCCTGTTACAATTATTAGCATGTAAAAAATATATTCACGGAAGTTGAAATAAAATTTCTTCATATACTTTTTTAATATATCATGAATTACATTAGAAAAATTATTTTTACCGTTTGTCTAAACAGCTACTTTGAAGGTGAGGCTCAGTTTATGATAAACCATATTTGAA
This sequence comes from Inga laurina, assembly GCA_963855925.1. Classification (NCBI taxonomy): domain Eukaryota; kingdom Viridiplantae; phylum Streptophyta; class Magnoliopsida; order Fabales; family Fabaceae; genus Inga; species Inga laurina. The sequence goes on from OY979712.1 coordinate 46,691,647, forward strand.
TAAATATCCAAAACTCGGGGGAAATAGTGGAAGTTGGGCAACAACAGATCCCTTGTGTCCGACGAGCAATCAATTATTTGCATATGGGTTGCTTGCTTCCTTATGACAAGCAACATACTCCTTCCCGTATGCAGTATAAATCACTTCTAGGAGAATATCTTGATCCACAATATAAGTCACTTAAGAATAATTAATCTTTATTTATCAATTTTGATTATATAATTAATGCTTAAATGTGACTTTTTGTATGTTCTCCCTCATTTGAAACCTAACTTAAGGTTTATTTGATAAAGCGGTGGAAAAATACGTTTATGTAAGTCGAGATAAAACTTTTCTCATAATATCTTGTATACTGTGAATCACGTTGGAAAAACAATTTATACCACTAATCCAAAAAAGCAATTAATATGAGTAAAGTAAAAAAAAATGTTTCAACATATTTAATGAGTTATCTACTTTTTCTTAGTTTTAAATTTTAATGAATTAGATAAAGTGTCCTATATTATAAATCCCAGGAAGTGGTTCTAATTAAGTAAAGCTGTTTAAAAAAGGTTGTGCTTCGTAGTGTTCTATGGTTGCTTGTAGATTGTAATCTGTAACGAAACACTGTTTCCATTTTTTGGACCTCCAACCCATAAACTGTTCAATTGTGCATGGGTGTAATGTAAGGAGCACATTATACTGCGGAAGCAATGTTCAGCTATATTGTCTCCGGTTCAAACTAACGGATGAAAAACATTAGAATTAGAATTGAAACTATAAGTCGTTTTTCCAAGCATTCTTAATTAGATAAACAACCTAAATTGATCAAATTGCTTGACATTGTTATAGTTTCAATTCTCATGCTTTGAAATATTTTCTAAATCGGCTGTTAAAACACCATAGCATTGCTTCATACTTGGCAAACTTGAGAGTAACGTTCTGTTTCATCCTGCAAACAAGCCATGTATTTAAATCGAATTGATCCTCTTCCTTCATATACTCATAAATTCATATTTCAAAGCGAGGAAGACAAAAGAGAAGGCGGCTCTTCTTTGAAGTCTATATTTTGTGATTACACACCTCCCCTCATCTATCTATATACTCTTCTGGTCCTTAATGTAAGGTTAACTTTGAAGTTCTAATTTGTAAGAATGTTGGGAGTACCTAAAATTTGATTGACTCACAGAAGTATCCACACAAAACCGGAACACCGATGCGAAACCCGATCACGTTATACAGCAAATACATCAAAGAGATGAAGAGAGAAAAATATTCATATGAGAGAACTTTTTAGAGAAAAAAGAGCAATATTCTGTGTGTATTTTATTCTGATTCACCTTCTCCCTTAATGCCATACTCTATATATATAGTGCACGTATGATCACATAGGAATAGATGCATTCTTTAAATGTATGGTTATACAGCAATGGATATAACCTTTAAACCACAAAGGATATCTTTCTTTATAACCCATGTCTTTCCATGATAGCCCCTCTCGAATCGAGCTTGAGCCTTAATCCATAAAGGATGGACTAATATATTCAAACATAATTGAATTACAAAATAAGTTTTACATTAAAAACAGGAGGGGGTATTTTGTAGTTATGCTATTGACATTTACATTTCATTATGTAAATTTGTGAATGTACGCAGGCCATTGGAGCAAGATATAAATAGATTATAGTGGGCACCAAGTTGCAATTGGATTGGCACTAAAATAAGCTTACCTGCTATAGGATTAGCACTAGCTACTACAGCAAGATCAAATTAGCCGATAAATGCAGAAAACAAACGAACAAACAGGCTATTTTATCACTGAAATTAATACTTTGGCCCTTTTGTTTACTCACTCATCTCTAATATACACGTAGCGCTTCGTACAAAAAGGGTCCAGTTTTAGGCACAATACTGTTTTATTCGTGAGTTAGATTATGAGCAGTGAATCTGATTATCAGTATTTTTTAAAAAAAAAAAACTTTTTTTAAAGAATAAGTGGAAGTATAAGACATGCATGAATGAATTCCCTGTGAAGCACGCACACCAACTAACATGTCATACGTTGATCGCTCCTTGTTTCGACAGCACCCATATGTCTATAGCTTTCATTTGGAATCTTCAATTTTCAAAGTTGAAAAGCAATCCCTAAGCGACAAGCCCAATTACCACTTTTCAACATGGGCCAACTCTTTAACCATTGCGATCTACTTTTTTCTTTTGTTGTATTTCATCATTGTCTTGTTCTTGTCATATAAATTTAGGAAAATCACTTCTAGATCCCAAGAAAAGAAGATATTATCAGAAAAATCCTTCGAGGTTGTAAAAAACACTCAATAGGTTATTAATACACGCTTTGAGGTTATAACCAGGGAACTTTATAATAATAATTTCCTTTATTGGGACTTAGGAGTGATTCTCCCTATAAATTTCCTTCAACTCACGTGGCGATCACCATTAATACATATATATGTATATACTCCCTTCGGTTCTATTTATAAGCAACTTTTATCTTGATTGTGTAAAATAAACTGGTAGTTAAAACTTAAAAGTAATAAGTGTGTCAAAAATGTCATATTTTTTTTTCATATATGCCCCTATTTATGAAAAGAGTGTAGGAGAGAGAATAGATAAAAAGTATGAGAGATAATGAGTTTAAGATATGAGAGAGAATGAGTATTTAATAAGGGTAAAATAGAAAAAAGAAGCTTACATTTTCAGACAAAAAGTGAAAGTTGTTTATAAAAAGGACCAGTCCTATAAGAGATAAAGTTGTTTATAAATAGAACCAGAGGGAGTATATATGAATGGGCCCTTGGCTCATGGGAAGAAGCACAAAGGGGAAGCCACTTTCACACTTTCATGTAGAGTAGTGGCTCCTCTGAGGCTAAAAGGTAAAAACACAACTTGATAGCTTTGGAATCACAGTGCTTCTTTGAGATCACTTTTGGGTATCTTAAAAGTGTTTATTTATATAAATCGAGACAAATCTTCTATCACGTATTTATCTTGTATATTGTAAATCTCAATTAAAAAACTATTTATAAAGATTTCAATTGTTATTCCAAACAAATATATTGACGAAACCTAACCGGGTTCATCATCTACATATATTATGCACATGTGGGTGTTTTTGGTCTACTCAACAACTTCCAACAACAACAATAAGCATCAGGGGAGATTGGTAATCAATAGCTTACATGGTGGTACTCTTTTCTATTCTTAATATAATATATTCTTTAATGAAGAAATTGAACCATTAAGTAAAGAGGTGGTAAAAGAATGATTCATCTCGTTCTACACTTGTGATTTTAAACTATGTTGGTTATCTCATTCCCAGATATATGAGTTGGATCCCCACTAGAGATTGCTTAGATGATGGGGTATGGATCATGGGCCTCAAATGTTTGCCTGACAACGCCCATCACTTGGCGATGTACTCTTTCGGTCGCAAATTTAGGTCCTTTTGTTTTTGCCCTGGGCTTGTCATTTTTTTGTAGCTGGACTTCAACATAATGACCGACGGGCGACGACCGTTAGCTGACACAAAAAATGATCCGTCATGAAATGAAAAAAAAATGATCTGGACAAAAATAATTAATAAATATGGATTTGAAATTCCATGCAGATTATTGTAAGTCGGCTTTGATGATTTATTAACAGCTCAAAGCATGGTTGCTCGGAACTCAGCTACGTCTTGGTAGTTCCAATAAATAGCTGCTTCGAATCCGATGCTCTCCCTCCGGTTTAGTCACAGTCGCACTAGTCCCTTCTCCTCTCTTTTTATACTCTGAATTTTGATTCTAATTGTTATCTCTGTGCTTTCCCCAAGTCTCAATTAACTTTCGTATCTTCCTTCTAACTTCTGTTTCGAATTTCCAGATCTTTACTCATCTCTTCAATCTATACTCTTCTAGCCAGATTCTTTTTCATACTTCACTCCCCTTGAAATCTACCCTCACAAAAATGCTTCGATTCTTGCTCCTAATCTTCGTTTGCTTTGCCGCCATTTCAAGCCTGTTCAGCTCTTTAGCGTTGGCTGATGTGGTAACCTGCTCGAATATAGTGCCGCGGAGGTACCGTCATGATAAGATTTCCATAACGGACTTCGGTGGTGTCGGTGACGGCCGGACATTGAATACAAAGGCATTTCGAGCTGCCATTTACCGGATACAGCACCTCAAGAGGCGAGGAGGCACGCTTCTTTTCATACCTCCTGGGGAGTACTTAACAGGGAGCTTCAGCCTTGCTAGCCACATGACTCTTTATCTTGCCAGTGGTGCTGTTATCAAAGCGACGCAGGTAAACACAGATCAGCGTTGTGCTAGTATCTCTTTACTTGTTGAGTCAATTTGAAACTGTAGATCAATCGAACAACCGCTAAATGGAAGTCGGCGATTTCCGGCTGACGGTGCTTTGCGCCGGTTTCTTTGTTTATCCTTACATCTTAAATTTGGTTGGTTTAGATTAATAAATGATTTTAAATGCAATCCTGGAAATAAAGGACCTCCATGAGTTATGTGGGTCCCTGGGTGAAAGGAGGGGGATTAAAATAGTGGGTGCCAATCTGCGTGGCACCATGTGCTGCCCATCAATCACCATAGCAATAACTCGTAGGACAGCTGGATATCAGGCCAGTAATGTCATATTCTCATCGTCTGTGATTTTCAAGCGGCAATGGTGTGTTGCTATTATTATAGCTTGTAAGCGATGGGGGTTGGATATGATTCATCTGTTAGCTAAAAGCATTAAAGAAAGATGTTTTCATGAGATATTTTCCGTTTTAAAACTAATTTTGAGTATTAATAAAATGACTGTGGTTAACAATCAATGATTTGATAATGCTACGTATCGTCTCATGAGAGGAATGATGTCTTCTATGCATATTATTAGACGTCTGGGTGAAGAGAATGGATTAAACTTTAGATGTTATCAAATAACCCGATATTTGCTTGCCGCTGTGTACCTCAAAGGCCTCGCTGAAGTGTTTATTCCTTATGCTAGTGGATTGCGCGCGCATGGTGCACCTATCGTATATTATAATGAGATTCATTTGCCGCCTAATATTAAATAACCATTTTATTTGCTCCTCTAATATGATCAGCATTCTGCAGTGGATGCTGAGAGTGCAACGGAAACGAAAACGATTGTTTTTTTTTTTTAATCTTTCACGTACTCTCTCTTTTCCCTTTTATCTAAGAGAAGGTAATTCTTAGTTCATTGATGAAACTTCTTCCTTTTGTGATTTATTAGGATACAAAGCATTGGCCATTGATCGCACCGTTGCCATCTTATGGAAGAGGAAGAGAGTTCCCTGGAGGAAGGTATATGAGCTTTATCCAAGCAGATGGGGTGCAAGATGTGGTAATCACTGGTGGGTATCTATCATATCTTTCATTGTCTGTAGATAAATTCTGCAGTACAGCCCGACTGATCGATTCCTTTTCCCTTACCAATTTGGAGTGTCTGAATAGCATAGCCTAAGATCATTTAAATTAGAAGCTTTTACTATAAAGCTATATTTAGCATAGCCTGACATTTCTCTCGGTCTCTGTCTATATCATTTTCATAGGAGACAATGGGACAATTGATGGGCAAGGAGATGTATGGTGGAACATGTGGAGGCAGAGGACTCTTCAATACACCAGACCAAACCTTCTTGAATTTTTGAATTCCAGAGATATCGTCATTTCGAATGTGATTTTTAAGAACTCTCCTTTTTGGAACATACATCCCGTTTATAGCAGGTACAGATCTTAGTGTCATACGGTCATGAGAGTCAAATATTTATCCATAGACTATTTCATTGATTACTTTCATGCCTCTTTTTTCCCCGTGGTAACATGTTTTACTATGAATGGAGGCAAATCTGTAGGGTCTCTTTTGTTTTAAATCGTAATGATCCTCTGCACTTTTTGCTTGTTCGAAGCTTAAACTAAAAGGGAACTGAAAATGACGGTGTGCGAACCTAAAATCTGATATTGAAACTCCTTCCCTCTTTGCAGCAATGTTGTCATCAGATTTGTCACCATATTTGCCCCACATGACTCGCCTAACACTGATGGAATTGATCCAGGTAAATATTTTCTTGCCGCAAGTTATAAAAGATGATGTAGTAATATATACTGACCTTCTGTCATTTAAGTCTACAAGTACAGCGTAATGAAGTTGAAAATGATGAACAACTACAAGGTTCATGAGCCTAATCTTACACTGGGCACATTGGTCTAAACGAATCCTCTCTCTATCTACTCTTACCATGTTAAACTTTGGAAGCATTTATTGACTAGAGGAGTACTAGCTGTGTGTAACCCAATGGGAGTTTCACATATCTGTGACGTCCACATTACTGAGTACCATGGAAGTGCCATATGAGAGGTTCACGGAATATTTTTATTCATCCATCCCTACAACTCATTTGTGCAGATTCTAGTTCGAATGTGTGCATAGAGGACACGTACATATCTTGTGGAGATGATGCTGTGGCAGTGAAGAGTGGGTGGGATGAATATGGGATTGCTTATGGTCGACCTAGCTCCGGTATCACCATCCGACGAGTGACGGGATCATCTCCATTCTCTGGAATTGCAATCGGCAGTGAGGCCTCTGGTGGGGTAGAGAACGTGCTTGCTGAACACATCAACCTCTTCAACACAGGAATCGGCCTCCACATAAAGACAAACACTGGGAGGGGAGGGACTATAAAGAATATAACTTTCTCTCATGTCTACATAGAGGAGGCAAGGACTGGAATTAAGATTTCAGGTGATGTTGGGGATCACCCTGATGACAAATTCAACCCAAATGCTCTGCCTATTGTCAAGGATATTACAATTAATAATGTATGGGGTGTGAAGGTTAGGCAGGCAGGCTTGATACGTGGAATAAAAAATTCACCCTTCACTCAGATTTGCCTCTCTGATATCTACCTTCATGGTATTATGGGACCTACATCTCCTCCATGGCAGTGTTCCAATGTTCTTGGAGCATCTCATCAGGTAAGTCCGTCTCCATGTTCAGAGCTGGCCACCCAGCAACCTGGATCATGTGCAAATCACTTCTGATGAGGTTTTCTGGTGATTCATTTGATGACATCAAACAATTAATTATATTTGTAATTGCTTATTGTACTGTGGTTAGGAAATGCAATAAACCACTACCCTGTTCTTTATGCAACTTTAGAAATCCCTATATCAGTTGTACTAGTCAGATGATTAGTTAGGCTTTTCATCAATTCATGGATGATCAGATTTGGGGTAAACGAGCTGTTTCGTATAAGGTGGGGGTTTCCGTGGGTCAGGCATAAAAAGAGAACGAAATACACAAACATAGAACGGTATATATTACTAATATTGTACAGAAAAACATGTCTGGCTGTTTATCTGCAGGCAAAATACATATGGATAATTCTACATCTCTGGCGGATGCAAGCTTATTTACAGGATATAGGACATAATAGTTATATAACTAAACGAAAACACAACAAAAAGGTAACGAGCTAAATTATACGCGTAATCACTATCACTATGTATCCATTGGCATGAATCAGAAGTGCTGCAAAAACTTGCGGATACTCTTCATCAAGCCACCTTCCTCATGATCCCTTTCGTGGTGGTGAACATGTTCGTGATCATGTTCATCATCGTGGTCGTGATCATGCTTGTGGTCGTGGTGGTGATCGTGTTCGTCATCGTGGTAGCGTTCGTGGTGGTGGTCATGTTCGTGATCGTGTTCATGTTTGTGATGGAGGTGGTGATCATGTTCATCATCGTGATCGTGGTCGTGGTGGTGATCGTGTTCATCATCGTGATCGTGGTCGTGGTGGTGATCGTGTTCATCATCGTGATCGTGGTCGTGGTGGTGATCATGTTCATCATCGTGGTCGTGGTCGTGGTCGTGGTGGTGATCGTGTTCGTCATCGTGGTCGCGTTCGTGGTGATAGCGATAACGCCTCATCATTACCTCCTTAATCCTCTCCATACCAGGTTCGTCGGTGAACCTTGGTTCCAAGCGGCCAAACCTCGTCCATCTCATCGGGATCTTAGGAACTCGATCGTCTGGAAGCACATCGAAGTTCTTTTCCTGGCCGTCGCTCAGGATCATGTCGTTTCCGTACGGGATCTGGTGGCGGGGAAGGCGCGGATTCCACGGCTTGAATTTATGGTTGTGGCGGCAACGGTGGCCAGGACGTGCGGGAAACCGCATCGGACGCCAGGGCATATGGCGGTTGATCGGGCGGAAACTGATCGTCATGATTGGAATAGAGTCAGAAGCTTCGGATGATTCTGTAGGCTTCAAAGTTTCCACTTCCCAGTCAGGTTTGGAAATATTGGAATCAGAAATTTCAGGCTGCGACTCGATCACCGGTGCGGATTCAGATTCGAGTCTTTCGCTGGGTAGGAAGATGGCGTCGGCCTCATCGGACTTTGTGTTTGATTCAGGCAATAGATCATGGCTTGTTTGGTCAATCGCGGGAAGATCGACGGCAGTTGAAAGCGTGGAGAAGCAGAGGAGGCAGAAGAGGACGGTGAAGGAAGCGAAACCTGCAGCCATGGCTGTGGTGTGAAGGGAGAATAAAAGTGAAGAAGTAGATATATAATTATATATATAAATACGAAGGGGTTTGACTTTTGGGTAGGCAATGAAGGAGGGTGTGAAACAGTGAAAGGGCGCTACGTGCTGCCACGTGGATGGAGGAGCTAAAGACTCAGGGAGTGTGGGTCGGCCTTTCTCACGTTTTAGCCCAGCTAGGCCCAAAATGAGCATTTGCATTTTCTTAGATACAGATACATTCTTGTGATGGTAATAGTCAAATGGACATTCTTGCGCACACGCAAGCGCAAACGTAAGCATAGGTTTATACTCGTATTCAATTTGATATCCTATTGGAACCGGAAAAAAAAAAAAAGGAGTCAATGACAGATGCCATGGAATAATTTAATTTGTGTTATCACAAGTTGATTAACACACTAAAGCAGCCTTTAGTCTTTTGTTCTAACTATGAGCGCACATAGAAACTCCCCAACAAATGCATACTTGTTCCGGACCAATCAAGAGCATAGCTGAAATTTCTGGAAAATCATAATGAATACTTTAAACATAGCCTAATTGTTTTTTGTACACGGGAGTGAAAACTACATTTTTAAAATTCTGTTATAAATAGAAAATTGAGGGAGTAGTACTACACTGCATTTTTGTGGTCATATACCCATTATTTGTTGGTGGACAGCAGTGTATTTAAGAAAGCCCAGCCCCACGGGAGGGAGACCGTGCCTTATGTTTTGGGCCATGAAGGAGAGGATGTTGTGAGTGAAAGATAAAAGAGAGGCCCAAAGTATTTGATCCAATGAAGATTGCTCGTCCATGGTTGCAGGAGGCAGAGCTCCGCGCTAAGAAGAGGAAAATGAGGAGTCAGTCCAATCAAGGAAGGAGCAATACACCAGGAGCATGTGAGTGCACAGATGAAGACTCAGACTTCCAGTTTTGCTACCTTGCATTTCAATGTGTTAAGCAAGTGACGGTAACAATTTTGGAGGGCTTCCCTCCTGGGGCCCCACTCCCATTTGTTTGCCACGTGTCTCCTCACCCCGTTGTTGCCTGGGAGCCCCCACCTCTCCCTCTTTCAGTTTCACCACTTTGGAATATTAATAATATCATCTCCCCAGGTTTGGTTCCTTAGTCAAGAACCTACATCAGTCATCCCTACTGAATAGGATCTAAGTACACAAGTTATTATTGTCATTATATATACGACGACATCACCCTCACTCTGATTTACACATTTTATTTATTTATTGATTTTTGGTTGGTTCAAGGGAAGCGCCGGTTTGTTTTTCCCCTTGCTATGCCTTCAATTTTGCCGAGCTCTTGCTTATTGGGTTAATAATGGGGGGATTGTATTTTGGAAGTTCTCAAATAGAAGTTGTGGTGCATGAAAGTTTTTTTTTGGGTTTAATGTGACCTGGATTTGTTCAAATAGAAGCAATGCCTCCTTCCTCATTCTTTATTGTTCGTCACCATGTGTTTCGTGGTCTATATCATGTATTACCTCTGGTCTTAAATATAAGATCCAATTAATTTTTTGAAAGGGATTAAAGAAGTTAATTAAATTACTTTAAAGTATTTATATTTATATTTTTTTCTTCAAACTAATTTGTTTAACTTGTGCTAGAAGTAGAAGTCAAACATAATCCTTTACCGTCAGGAAGCGCATGTAGTAAAAGTCATACATGTAGGAAAAGTCATAGTGTTAGGAACGACATGTCGGATTCAAATTAAATCTTTCAAATGTAACTCCGTGTATATATATCCATATGTAAGATTACATGAATTAGAACTACATTTTACCTTTGTATATGGTATTAAAGCCTGATTTGCTTCTGTTCTCCTATGTTTTTCTGTTTTCTTCTCCTTCCAGCCAAAACTCCATTGTTTCCGATGAAGCTCTTGTTTCAACTCCTTAGTTCAGCTTAGATCCTCCTTATTCGGTGCACCATTAAGCAACACGTGCCACCCCATTAGATTCCCCAGCATCAAATCTGTCAGAATCCAAAATCCGGCCTCCATCCGCCTGCGCGTGAGATCCCACGCGCCGCCGCCATCACTGCCATCCCAAGCCATGCGCCGCGTGTGTGCACTGTTCCGACTGCCGTTTGAGACGGCGATTGTAGTAGATTGATCGACTGAGCTTCATCCTCCTCCTCCTGAAGTTTCGTGACCATCCAAGATTGTTTGATTTTTTGAGCTTTGTTCCTCGCACCCGATTTCAACATTCGTGATTTGCAATTTGTTGCTAACTTCAGTATCCTGAGTTAATATTTCTGTCTGCGGGTCCCTTGGATTAATTGAGGTACTATATATCTTGACTCAATATCTCTTTGCGGGGTCAGTGGGGTGCAGCTCACTTAAGTCAATTAGAAGCTTTGTTTGTTTGTGGAATATCGTGACCCTTCCTGCTCATTTGTTGATCTTATTATTTTGTGCGAATTGTTTGTGTACTACTATTCAACCTGCATTATGGCTGATTGTAAAAATTCTGATAAGTTGCCTATGTCTGCGAAGATTACTGCTTTACAGTTAAATTGGACAAATTATAGTGATTGGAACAAAACCGTTAGAGTTTATATTTTGGGAATTGAGATGGAAACTCATTTAACTGAAGATCCTCCTTCTGGTGATGAAACCAAACTTTTGACTTGGCAAAGAGCATATGCTCGACTTCTGTTTCAAATTCAAAATTCTATTGAACCACAGATTCTATCTTCTGTTAGCCATTGTAACACTGTTAAAGAAATTATGAGTTAACAAAGGAAATATTACTCAGATTCATGAAGTCTGTAAAGGTTTTTATCGTTCCCAACATCAAGATTGATCATTGAAAGATTTCTTCTTGGATTTCAAGAGGATGTATGAAGAAATGAAGGTTGTTATGTCTCCACAGGCAGATCTCTCAACTCGTATTAAGAACTTGGAACTTCAGGTTATCATAAGTTTCCTTGAAGCTCTCAATCCATCTTATGAGACTATTCGTTCTCAAATTCTGTCTAGTCAAGAACTTCCTTCTCTTGAAGATGTTTTCTCCCAGGTTCTTTGTGCTGATAGCCTGATTCACTCTTCTGTTGATCCAATTGTAAGTGCTCTAGCTGGGCGTGGTCCATTTGAGAACAGGAATTATAGGTACAAACAAAACAACAATCCTCCTATAATGACTTCTGGCAGTATTATCTGCAATTATTGCAAAGAACCTGGACATATTAAGAAAAATTGTCGAAAATTATAAAATAAACAGTAGTGTGATCAACAGCGTGGCCTTGCTCATATTGCCTAGACACCTGGTACCTCTGATTCTGGATCTGGATCTTCTTTGCAGGGGCCCTAGCCACAGGTACTCTGTCCTTTGGTCTTACTACTGCTTCAATTAAGTGGGTCATTGATTCTAGTGCCACCGATCACATGACAGGTAATCATCACTTATTCTCTTAATATGCCCCCTATGCCAACCCATCATCCATATTTGTCGCCAATGGTTCTTCCATCCATATTACTAGTTCTGGTACTGTTCAACCTACAACATCCCTCTCATTATCTTTTGTTCTTAATGTTCCTGATCTCACCTTTAATCTCTTATCTCCAAGTAAATTCACTCGTCATTTAAATTGCTTTATCTCACTCTTCCCTGGCTATTGTTTAATTTAGGATCTATTGACGAAGCAGATTATTGATAGAGGCTTGAATCTGGTGGACATTACATCCTTAATGATCAGGTGCCACGTTCTATTGCTTGTTTTGGTGGGTCGTCTCTCTTTGAAATTCATTGTCGTTTAGGTCATATGTCGTTGTCCTCTCTCCGAAAATTGTATCCTCAGTTTTCCTCTGTGTCTACTTTAAATTGTGAGTCATGTCAGTTTGCCAAATACCATCGTGTTCATTTGGCACCTCGCATCAATAAATGGGTTGTGTCCCCCTTTGAGTTAGTACATTATGATGCTTGGGGTCCTTGTTCAGTTCTGTCTCAAACTGGTTATCGTTATTTTGTCACTTTTGTTGATGATTTTTCCCGAACAACCTAGCTTTACTTAATGAAATAGCGTTCTGAATTGTTTATTCATTTTCATCATTTTTGTGCTGAAATTCAAACCTAGTTTAACACTCCTGTGAAAATCTTACGAAGTGATAATGTAAAAGAATATTTTTTCGCGCCATTCACAGATTACATGCAAAGTCGTGGTATTCTTTATCAATCCTCGTGTGTTCATACCCCTGCTCAAAATGGTATTGCTGAAAGAAAGAATCGACATCTCTTAGAAACTGCATGAGCTCTCATGTTTCATTCCTCTACCCCTAAACATTTTTGGGCTGATGCTGTATCTACTGCCTATTTTTTCATCAATCGCATGCCTTCAGCTGTTCTTGGTGGGGCTATTACGTATTCCGCTCTCTTTCTCGTGACTAAGTTGTTTCCTGTTGATCCTAAGATCTTCAGTTGTGTTTGTTTAGTTCAGGATGTCCGTCCTGGTGTTAGCAAACTTGATCCTAAGTCCTTTAGATGTGTTTTTCTTGGCTATTCTCGAGTTCAGAAAGGTTTTAGGTGTTACTCTCCTGATCTTAGTCTTTATCTTGTGTCCACTGATGTGACCTTTCATGAGTCTTTTCCTTTCTTCACATCTTTGACTTCCTTTGCGTCTCCATATGTTATTGCTGAGTCTGATGATGTCTTGGTTTATCATGCTCCTTTCTCACCACTACAAGCTGCTGTTCCAGAACCTGATATCATCAATGATGATGATGCTACTAATGTTTTGCTATCACCAGTCACTACTTCACCAACAGATTCTAGTCATGACTCCTATGTTTCTGATTCCCCAGATCCTCCCATTGCTATCCTTGACCCAGTTGACTTTGATTTTGCTGTTGATCCGTCTTCTGACCTACCGATTACACTTCTGAAAGGTACACGTCCTCGTTGTCCTCCCAGAAGATATGCTGACTATACCTATCCTATTTCTTCTTTTGTGTCTTACCAAAATTTGTCCCCTACTTCTTCTTCGCTTATTGCCACCCTTAGTTCCATCTCCACTCCTACTACTTTTCATCAAGCCTTGACTCATCCTGGTTGGCGTACAATGATGGAAGAAGAATTTATGGCCCTTGAAAATGTTGGTACCTAGACTCTTGTTGATCTACCTCCTGGGAAGAAGGTCATTGGATGTAAATGGGTGTTTGTTGTTAAAACTAAGGTTATAGAACGGTTAAAAGCTTGACTAGTTGCTAAAGGGTATACACAAACTTATGGTATTGATTATTTTGATACTTTCTCTCCTATTGCTAAGCTCACCTCCGTTCGTCTTCTTATCTCCTTAGCTGCCACATATCATTGGGATTTACATCAGTTAGATGTTAAGAATGCTTTTTTGAATGGAGATCTCCTTGAAGAAGTTTATATGGAGCAACCACCTGGATTCGTTGCTCAGGGGGAGAATAGGAAAGTGTGTTATCTCCAAAAGTCATTGTATGGTCTAAAACAAAGCCCTTGTTCCTGGTTTGATAGATTCTGTGATGTAGTCAAGAAGTTTGGATTAAGTCAAAGTAAGTGTGATCACTCCGTGTTCTACTAGCAATATGATGCAGTCATGATTCTTTTAGTAGTATACGTTGATGATATTGTGATTACAGAGAGTAACATTTCCGGAATCTCAGAACTTAAAGTCTTCTTGAATTCTCATTTCCAGACAAAAGATTTGGGGTCATTAAAGTACTTTCTTGGTATTGAAGTTTTGAAAAGCAAGAAAGGTATTCTTTTAATTGAAAGGAAGTATGTTCTCGATCTCTTAAAAGAGACTGAAAAGCTTGGAGCTGCACCAAGCAGCATCCCCATGATTCCTAATCCTTTCCTGGATCTTGATGCTAGTATGTTTGATGAACTTCCTGATGACTTGAAGAAGAAGATTGATCCAGAGAAACTGGAGCCGTTTGCATTTCCTGAAAGATATAGAGGACTCATTAGGAAGTTGAATTATCTGATAGTAACTCGTCCTGATATAACATTCTCAGTCAATTCATGGCATCACCAACGGTGGCACAATGTGAAGCTTTAGAATATATCTTGCATTATTTGAAAGGTTCTCCAGGTCTTGGTATTCTTTATACAGACTATGGGCACACTAAAGTTGAGTGTTTCTGTGATGCGGATCATGCAGGATCTAAAGCCACAAGACGATTCACTACGGGTTGTTGTGTGTTTGTTGGTGGAAATTTGATATCTTAGAGAAGTAAGAAGCAATTAGTTGTGTTAAAATCAAGTGCAGAAGCGGAATACAGAGCCATGTCACAGTCAGTACAAGAAATTGTGTGGGTATTTCAACTCTTGAAGGAAATTGGCATTACCACGACATTACCTACAAAACTATGGTGTGACAATAAAGCAGCACTTCATATAGCTTCAAATTCTGTGTTCTATAAACGAACAAAACATATTGAGATTGATTGTCATTTTATTCGTGATAAGATCAAAGAAAATATTATATCTACAGGGCACATACAATCCGACGACCAACTGAAAGATCTTCTGACAAAAGCCTTACATGGGACACGGGTTAAATATCTTTATAACAAGTTGGGCATGATCAATATATATGCTTCAACTTGAGGGGGAGTGTTATAAGTAGAAGTCAAAGATAATCCCTTACCGTCAGGAAGCGCATGTAGTAAAAGTCATACATGTAGGAAAAGTCATAGTGTTAGGAACGACACGTCGGATTCAAATTAAATCTTTCGAATGTAACTCAATGTATATATATCCATATGTAACATTACATGAATTAGAACTAGATTTTACCTTTGTACAACTTGTAAATTGATACATAATATATGATATAATTAAATAACTCACTTAACTTTTTTAATCTCTCAAAAGAAGTCAACTGAGTCTTATATTTAAGACCAGAAAGAATATTTTTTTTATGCACTTTAGTGATCTTTTATGGATTCTTTTTTTCTTTGTTGTTAAATTTACATGATATTACTCCTTTTTTTGCACTTAATAGGTGATATTGTTCTTTTACAAAAAATTCCAAAGAAAAAACGAACAAAGACTAAGTTAAAGCACAATCATGCCCATGTGAAATCATATGTGGCATAATGTCTTACAAATCAATCATCCATTTGGCTACCAATAGAGTTTTGCGACATTGCTCCTGTTTTAACATTTTTGGGGAGATGCTAAACTTTAAAAAAAATCCCAAACACTCACCACTTATACACAAAAACTTTTGGGGCCAAATTAAACTTTAATCCTTGTTCATTTGATTAGAATGAAAAAGGACTCCCAAATGATGAGTATTATGATGTGTTTGTATTAGCTTTCAGAAAATAGATTATGAAGAAAAGTTATTTAAAAGAATAGATTTAAAATAGAATGGATTTTGTGAATTTTTTTTAATAAAATAAATTTTGTGAGAAATGATTACTAGAAAGTTATTTTCCCTAGCCTATACCCTAAGGGGTTGTTTAGTATGAGAGATTTGGAGGGAGGGACAATTTTTATGATTTGAATTTAAAAAAATATTGTAGAAGTTGGGTTGATGAAAGTTTTTAATTAATTTTTTTTACTATTTTATTTTGCATTTCATCTTCATTAAAATTTTAAGACCTTACTTCTCCAATTTTTTAAAATCTAACTCATAAAAATTATTCCTTCCCTCCATTTTCATCCTGAATTGCAGACCTTTTAATAAGGTATCTTGTTGAATTTTTGTCACAATTGTCTTCCTTTAATCCTCTTCAATATTGATGGGGGAAAGTATATACTATTATTTTTTTGTTTCAGTAAAAAATGAATATCAAAGGCAGTACATTCTTGTTTAATTATTTCATTTCCTATATCTTCTTTTTATTGGTAAGAAAGAACAACACAAACAAAAATTGTACTAGAAAGAAATATATTCACTTGTTCATTGCACTCTAGTCTAAAAAGAAGAAAAAAGTATACATAAGGTATTAAAACACGAACCGGGTATTGAATCGATCGGGGTACTGGGTTAAGAGTCAATGGGTTAGACCGGTACCAAACCTGAGCTAAACTGGGGCCAAACCGGTGAGAAATTGAAGATTTTAAACTCATTAGTATAAAATACTAAAAGAAATAATTTTTTTTAAAAAAAAATTGGGACCCGGACTGGACCGGTCTACCGACCGGTTCGCTGGTTTTCAAGCCGATCTGGTTTGAGTTCCAAAAGCATAAGTATACATTGCTAGCTACCAACCCCACTCCCTGGGTTTAAATACATTATCTCAATCTCGATCACACGCATGTAGGACCTGCATTTCTTGCCGGCTAAATAGTAAATAATCGTTCTAGTTCTTTAATTAATGTATCAGAATCAAGGCATCTTAAAGTAAAGGAAATTTTAAAATTTTCCAATATTAAATGAGGTATGGAAAGGGTGGGAGAAATACAATAAATCATATTTAAATATTAATTATATGAGTAAAATTGACAAACAATCATTAATTACTTTCTGAATTACTTATATTGTGAATCAAACCATCCTTATAGAAGTGATATATAATGTGGATCGGATGAAGTAATAATAACTCAGTTGACTGCCAGGCTGATAATTGCTAATTAATCACAACTAATTAATGCTCTTCTAGAGCGATTTGAATTGACGTTATCTTTAGAATATTGTTACTCCGCATATTAACAAAGATTATATTCTGCAGTGTGAACTCGATAAATGTCGTGGGTATCTGCAAGGCTTGTACATGTGTGTGACTTATTGATATATTGGGAAGTTCATGAATGTTAACAATATGAAGCATCGGGTTTCAAAAATGATACTGTAATTATTTACATGTGGGCACTGTGTTGAGGCAAAATTTTGCGTAATACGTGCAGGTGGCATCTCATTTGACTTTGAAAAGTCAAATTTGTATTGAGTTTTTTAATAACTTAAATTAATTAATTATATATAATAATTGCCGTCCTCATTGTGAGTGGTGCTTATATTTTACTTTGGTGTCGCAACGTGATTCTCTGGCCGATATCTTCCTTTTGACTTTCTTAGGAACCTCTCTTACGCAAATTTAAAGCAACTTCCAAGTGTGAACAGCCTTATTTCCTTTATTTATCATCGTCGTCCCCCTCTTGGGATACCAAGCTTGGACTTTTCTCTGCTTCAAATCTCTCTCCCAATCGATCAGGCTTAACTGTATATAATACTTGTAAATCGTATAATTTATTCATGTCAACGTTAAATCACATCAATATCAATGCTGTGATGATGAGCCAGCTTTGGATGATCTTGAGAGATTCTCTTTGATAAATTTGTATTAGGTTAATATTGCTTTTGTTTTTTAAGTTTGGCATAATTTTGATTTTGATCTTTTAAATTTAAAATCGGTGGTTTTAGTTCCTCAATTTATTCTGTTTATAACCGTTAGTCCCTTAAATTTGAAAAGGACTTAGTCCTGCCTTTGATGCTGTTAATTTGTCCAACTTGGCGCTAATGCCATTAAAATAACTTAAAATTAATACAATTTTTAATCCCTAAAGTTTGATCCAATTTTGGTTTTGATCCCTCAAATTTGAAATCAATGGTTTTTAAATTTAGTTCATACGTTTATAACTATTGGCCCCTCAAGTTTAATTAAAAGGGATTTAATCATGCTTTTGACGGCGTTAATTTGTCCGACATGACGCTAACACTGTTAAAATAACTTATGTGTCATGCCTATTAAAACAATTGATACGACAAATATACTATAATATGACATAATGTAATGAAAAAAATGAAAAAATGCATCAAAACGAAACCCACAATGTAGAATTTTTGAAATGCAAAATTTTTCAAAGTTTGAACACGTGTTTTGCTTCAACAAATCAAACTACCTTACCATTTCACACTAATTATCCTTAAATATTTTAATTAATGAGTTAAAGGTCAATTTTGTTCTGAAAGTTGATAGGGAGGGGTAATTTTACCTTGGAAGTGTTAAATCTTAAGCAATTTTGCTTTGAAAGTGTTAAATATGGCAATTTGTGTTTGAGCAGTTTTGGCTCATGCGTTTCGTTTTGATGACCTTTGTCCTTTTTTTTCAGCATAATATATTATAATATATTTGTCATATTTGTTGTTTTAATAGACATGACATATAAGCTATTTTAACAGTGTTAGCGCCACATCGGACGAATTAACGCCGTCAAAGGCAATACTAAGTCATTTTCAAACTTGAGAGACCAAAGCCACCATTTTCAAACTTGAGGGACCAGAATCAAAATTGGGTTAAACTTTAGGGACTAAACGTTGTATTAACTCTAAACTATTTTAACGGTGTTAGCGCTACATCGGACAAATTAATGCCGTCAAGGCAGTACCAAGTTATTTTCAAACTTGAGAGACTAACAGTTATAAACGGACTAAACTTGAGAAACCAAAATCACCGATTTTAAATTTAAAGGATCAAAACCAAAATTAGGTCAAACTCCAGAGACCAAAAGTTATATTAACCCAATTTATGTTTGGGTAACTTTCTATGCATAAATTTGTTAGAAGTATCAAATGCTCCATGTATAGGTCACAAAAAATTAATTATTCTTATTGCAATATTAAGAATAAAATCATAACCCCTCTGGTGATTTCATACAAAAAAGTTTCTCTGGCTTAAAAAATAACTGCTTTTCTACATGAGATGTGAAGTATTATTATATATGGAAATCAAATGTTATTTTTGAAATAAAAAAATGTACCATATAATATTTTAATCAAATTTAATTAAAATACTTTACCTTTTTTTTAATACATAGCATGATCGTTACGGTTTAGCCACAAATTTGAAAAATCAAACATGAAAAAAGAAAATGACAAACCCTAGGTTAAAATTTTAAAAGAAGACCCTTCTTCGACTCATTGCGGTCTCCACTGTCTATAAATACTAAATAATACACACCACTTAGTGGACATACTCGTATATGCTAAATACATTGAAAATAGACAAAACCAGAAGATAAGGAGACAGAGTCCAATGGGAAGCAAAAAAGTGGAGTCATACTTTGTGTTCATGAACTACGATCCCCAATATGAGCGTCTTCGAGCTGATCGGTCAGTTTGAACTGTCCATTATGTTACATATACCTCGCCCTTCCACTATTTTCACAATACTGATAATTTTGTTTTCTCTTTGTGTGTGTGAACACTTGTTGCTATAAATAGAACCAAGAGTGGGGCTCATGAACTTGATGTGTACCTCAGTAAGAAGCACGATGAACTGTTAGCGAGCACTCTTGAACCAGGAAGCTACACCAAGACATCTTCTTTGGTCATTGTTGATGGTTTTGCTGTCAAAATCACGGAAGATCAAGTAAGTTTTCAATTCCTCGCTTTAACTTTTGCTTCCTGTTTATATATACAAACACAAGAGATGGTTTGTGATTTGATGTTTTCTCTTTTGGGTTCAAGCGGTTTCCTTTTTTTTTTTTTTGGGTAACAATTGGGATCTTTGAAAACAGGCGAAAGTGCTTAGATCTGCAAAAGGAGTGAGGGTGGTGGAGAAAAACGAGGAAGTGGCTTAGTATATGGTAGACCAGATCCGCGTTTCAGAACAAAATATTAACTCCGCTGGTTTTGCTGATTTCTGAAAAACTTGTGGCCTTGAGTGAATGTTTGATATATGTTTGAATTTTCCTTCATCATTTATGGGGGAGCTGACATTAATGTTGTTGAAGTGATCATTATTATTACTATATCGTGGTACCTAGCTCATGACTCCAGCCATATGTTCTTCCTTTTAATTTATTTTTCTTTAAATTTTCGGAATCTGTCAGCTGTGTCATTTCCAATATTCAAAGCTTATTTTACTTTCCGAAGGAAAAATAAAAACAAAAACATATCTATTCTACTTAATATTACTAAGAACAGAAAACGTATTCGATATTGAATGCCGCCGTACAACGGTGACGTTGCGTTGCTCAAAGTCCGTTGCCACCAGTAATAGCAAGGATGCAAGAACAGCTTCATTTAATTGCTTTTTTGAAGCTTGTATGTATGACAAGTGTACTGTGAGTGGAGGAGCGTGAAAACGAAAGAACCAGCATCTATCAGTTGCTATCTAGCTACAAATGAACTAGCTAGAGACGCTGATTAGTGGTTGAAACAAAGAGGAATTGAAGGAAATTGATGCCGCTCATAAGTATATATAGTTACCTCTTGTCGTCAAGTTTTTATTGCAAATTGCACTGAAAACTGGGTTTAATATTGAGGACTAGAGGTAGTATAAGGATTCGGGAAATGGCAGCATAAGGCATGCACGGATGATATAGTTGACAGACAGCATCATCATATGACTGAACTTAGGAAGCAGATACATATATAAGTGGCCCTGGTTTTTGCTCTAACCATCCGTTTTACACCAACAACATTGTTAATAAAGGAAGCAGACATGTCATGCTAGCTAGCTGAACCAAATTCATAGAGTGCCTCAGGAGGGTGCACACAGAAATAATGTGAAAAAAGAGACTTTGGTACGTATATTGAAAAAGTTACCAAGTGAGGCTTGAAAATTACCTTATGGTGCGAGAGGCTTGAAAATTACCAAGTGAGGCTGAGAGGCTGGGTGTGAGAAAGTTACACATAAGTAAGTCCCGAGTGGTCCAGCAGAAGCATTGCCAATTTAGGCATTAGAAGAGAGTGCAAGCTATGTATATATATGTATATATCCCACGTGTTTCCATGTTTGAGCAATAAGGTATGAGGTTGAGTTGAGAAGAAAGGATGTGTACTTACTATATGGTCTATGGAGGGTCACATCGTTCACATGGCAGGCATCACAAGTTGTTCGTAGCTTCTCAATCGAAATCATCCCACTCACAGATCTGTATATATATGGTCTTCGACAGGATTTTCCAAATTAAATAGGGCCACATGGGGCTACCCACCCTACTTCACCTGAGGACACTAGCAAAAATACATTATACATGCACCTGACATATTCACTGGACCATTATAAGACGTACTAATCACAAAAGGTTCAAAGGTTTTGGATTTGGCAAATTAATGAATCGGTTCATTAACGGAAAACTCCAGACTAGGCTTTTGTGAGAAACCAGTGTGCAAAATCTGGACTGAGCAATGAATGGTATTATTAGTTCAGATACGTAATAGGCTTATTATATGGGGCCTTTTAATAAAGAAAAGAGGAAGCTTGTGTACTCTCTCCCTCAAGGGCATCATTGTGATCTGATACGCTGCTACAAGAAGCCCTTGAGAGAGAGAGTAAACAACCAATCCCTTCATGAAAGGGAATACATTATTAGCTACCTCTCACCCTATATTTATACTGCAACCAAACCAGAATCTGTCTTCATCATTTGTGGGCTCTACATATATAATTCATAACACTTGCCATATCCAATCCCCTTGCTTTAACTTGTTTCTGATCTTCATAATAATGATCTATCCTATAGACAGCATTGATACCCTTCCAATATGGCACTTTGTTAAAGCAGCTTTTATTTAAGGGCCGATGAATTGAAGGCATATATCCCTCGGCCTTATCTCCATGAATCACATGCAGGGTCAGCGCTTTAGCATTAGCATATGTATCTAATTCTTATTTGACATTCCTTTCCCATCTTTTTCCAGTTTTCGCAGCTCTCCCTTCGCTTTCATATACTGATTTTGCACGCAACACCTGATCAAGTTCGCTGAACAATCCCTTGTGTGAAATGAACTTGTAGGTCCCGTAATTCATTAATACTTGAAAAAGTAAGTTGTCAAAATCATGAGTTTAAACAAACTAGTAACATTCGTATCATGAACGAGTTTACTTCTATCATTAAATAGGTATTTATAGTGTATACTTAAATAATTAAAATATAAAAAAAGATAACAATTTGATTTAAATATATTTAAATTCAAATAATTGAAATTAAATTTATCAACATTAATAATCAATCATATTTGATAAAGAATTTCTATAAAATTCATATATAAAGCCGTTGGGCATGATCAAATTGAAAAAGTTAACATAAATTTAAGAATAAGTTAACACGATTTTGTAAGATAGAAACGTAAAAACAATAAACTCAGTGTATAAAGTTGTGAGTTTAATCAAGTTCACAATTGGTGCGAGATTACAAGTGACTCGACTCGATTTTATAAGTTAAAAATATAAATACAATAAATTCGGTTAACTCATGAGTTTGGTAACAATGGGTGAAAGATTTGAATTAAAAGAATATTGTAAATGATGAAACATCAATTCTTGAATGGCATGATAAGGAGCTTGTGATCAAATAACAGAGCAAAATCCGTTCTACAGGGGAAAAAAGAGTAAAAATCCTATTTTAGCCCTCACAGTGGAAAGAGACCATCTTTATTTATTTTTCTGATAACTTATTTATTTACTGACCTCCTGGCCAGAGACTAGAGCTGGGAATCAGGGTTGTAGGGCCGGCCCTTGACGGGCCAAGGCCTAACAGGGCTGGCTCTAAAGGGTTCGAGGTCAGGAAAATTACAGTTTTTCAAAGCCCGACCCAAGAGCATAAGGGCCAGGGCCGGCCCGCAAGGCCGGGAAGTCCCTTTCACAATATTTAACTATTTTTCCTACGTATTTTTCCCAGAGAGATATAATTAATAAATAACAACGATTAAAGTTCTAATTTAATACATAAATGTTGTCAACATTAAGGTTTAAATAACACGTCTCTTGCAACAAACAAACACAGTTACTAATGTATAATCAAAGGTAAAATCATGTCCATAAATAACTCACACACAGGCCAAAGTATAAGAAGGCAAGAAGCTTAATACTCTAAGCTCTAAACAACATGAGTATGACGACTATCATTTTCACCTTCTTCGCCACTATCATCAATTTCAAGGACATTTGATTGTGTTTCACTTTGAGTAGTAGGTTCAAGTAGTCAAATAATCACAATTTCCATAAAAAAATCATACTCTATCAGGCAGAATAGTATATAATATGATTTTATTTTAAATAGGCAGAACAATATACTAAAAAATCATACTCAAAAATCACAATATGATTTAATTAGACAAAACAATATACTCAAAAATCATACTCTATACAATATGAGGATAGAGTGACATATAGATTCAATAAGACAATTCAAAAATGTAACATGATTCCTGTCCAATCAGAAAAAATAAAAAAATAAACGGGCCTAAAGGGCCGGCTCGAGGCCCTCCAAGACCGGCCCTTTTAAGCCCGAGGCCCTACAGGGCCGGCCCTTTTAGACCCGACTTCCTTTTAAGGCTATAATTTGCAAGCCCGGCCTTTGAAGGGCCAGGGCCTAAAAGGGCCGGCTCGACGGGCTCGGCCCGTCTTCCCGACTCTACTAAAGACCTTGTCTTTCATAGAGTGTCTGTTATTTTAGTCTCGGACAAAAAGGCCTACTTGAAAGGAGAAGTGGGTGGGTGGTGAAGCGTATGTGATATGGGCCTCTATACAATGAATAATCTGGGATATTCCAATTGAGCCATTGATATTCTATCTTTATATGTTGGAATTCAAGCCAGTTGTGTGTGAATGATTCAGGCCCAAAAATATTGAATGATTTAAGGATCCAAAACGACCAAAAATAACCAAAGAATGTTTTTCGGGCTTCCTCTTAACCCAAGTCTTTTTTGAAAAATCATAAGGATATAGTTAATAAAAAACCAATGCAAAGGGAGGGTTTGATCCAATGGGTCAGTCCCTTACAGCATCACAAATCAAGCTTCAAATTCCCACCGAAGAGATTTCAAATCACATGTATCTAGGAAAAAAAACAATAAACCGTTGTGCGATCAATTAAAAAGAAAATGGAAACATTTTCGCGCCTAAGCCCAGACCTTTGGTTTGACCAAAAAACAAAAAACACCGGACCTTTGGCGCGAAAAGTAGCGTCAATTGCCTAGGGTTCGAACGGGAGCATGATTCTGCGAATTTGGTTTTTGCCAAGGCATGGGTTCACCTCCGGCTAAGCGCCAGCGACAGAGCAGCGACGGCGAGATTGACTCGTCACCATTAGCATCGAATCCTGAAAAGTTGTCACCGGTGGTGGTCTTCGCTCATGGTGCTGGAGCTCCTTCCTCTTCTCCTTGGATGATAAGGTTCTTCATTTGCCCCCCACCCTAAAATTTTTTATTATTAATGCTCTTTTCGTCTCTTATCTTTTATGAAGGGAAGGAAACCCCGATTTCCCCTAAATTGAGCTGTGTATTGTAGTTTTTGCATCCTTCACTCCATCTCCACTTTAGTCAAAAATGTAAACGGCATGTTGACGTTTTAGGTTTATCGCTGTCGGCCTTAAAAGCAGTTAAGACTCATTTCGTAGTTCTCAGGCGTTAGGACTCAAAAGCAGTTTAAGATGTATCCTTTTCTGGTCATGCTAAACTCGTCATAATATGCTTAAGTCAGATTCTTGTCAAATCAATTTCGTTGTTTTGTAATTGTAACAGATGGAAGGATATGTTAAGGGAGGCGCTGCATGCTGCTGAAGTAGTCACCTTTGACTATCCTTGTGAGTATGTTTGGAACTAAAAATTTCTTTTCTTCCATTAGTGTGGCATTAATTGTTGTCCGTCTCTTTCAGTTATCAAAGATGGATATGTCCACTGCAGGATCTTTATGCGTTTGTCATTTTTAATTCATTCCCAAGTACTTATGTTTGCAGTTACCTAGTGTGTGACCACCACTAACGAATGAAATTGACAAATATATGCCTTATTTGAAAAAATGGATTTGCTAGACATTTCTGGTGGAAAAAAGAGGGCTCCTCCGAAGGCAGAAAAACTAGTTGAATTTCACTCTGGAATTGTAAAGGAAACTGCTGCTAAGTTCCCAGGTCGTCCCCTGATTTTAGCAGGAAAATCAATGGGTTCTAGGTATTTTGTATTTTGCTCGTTGGACCTATCTTATCAAGATAAGATATATTGCCTGGTGGTATCTCATGTCTATGCTTTTTTCTTGTAGAGTTAGCTGCATGGTCGCTGGCTTGAAAGAAATTGATGTCTCTGCTGTAGTTTGCTTGGGCTACCCGTTAAAGGTTTGATGTTCTTTTTGCATAACTTATTGTAACTGAACTCACTGTTCTATATCTGATTATGCTGGAGGCATAGAGATCTAATTTTACTAACTTGTATTAATTGGCCTTACTAATATGCCCTGTCTCTCCAGATTGTGGTGTTTGTTATACTTTTAGTTTTCTGTTCCAGTAGGTATAGGTGTGCACTGTGCTGCATTATTTGAAGGACATGAAGCACAAGTAACTTCACAAGTACATAATTTAGTTGCTCAATGTTTCAGGGCATCAATGGAGGGATCAGAGATGAAACGCTTGTAGATCTGACGGTTCCTACAATGTTTGTACAGGTAGTCCCTAGGATCATAATTCTCCAGTTTGACGGATCTTTAAGTAATTAGTATTGGTAGCTATGGGTTATTTATCATTTTGGAGAAATTATTGAGCGTATCGTTAGGATATTAATTTGTATTTGTGTGGTATTCTGAAACTTATAGCATGATCGATCTACCTCTTTGATATATGCTTCTCTATACTCCGAGTTTCTCCTGATGTTTGCCTTTCTGAGATTTTCTTGTGCAGGGCAGCAAGGACAATCTCTGTCCACTTGAGAAGTTAGAAGCCACTAGGAAGAAGATGGAAGTCCTCAGTGAGCTGCATGTCATTGATGGTGGTGATCACTCTTTCAAGATCGGCAAGAAGCATCTGCAATCAAAAGTTTCCACCCAAGAGGAAGCTGAAGATGCTGCTGTTCAGGCCATCGCAGCCTTTGTTTCCAAGTTACTTGAGGGATGATAAAATACTGACATTTCTTAGTTTTCTTGTCTTGGCGTGACAAGGGATGTCTATACCATTTGTTGTTTGTATGTCGCCCTTGTGATTTTGTAACATAGCCTGTAGTTGTATTTGGAGTAAGTTGTAAACTTGTAGGGATCTCGTGTAACTACAATCCTTGGCTAACAGAATTGAGGACCCCACTTGTTATCAACAGTTTAATTTAACTTGCTGTAATTTTCCCCTTGACAATGTTTCAGTTAATAGTGCTTGGTTAGAGATTACATGCATTTTGGAAGAGATGGTTCATGGTTGGCATTCGGCAAACTGCTAAATTTTTATTTGTCATCAAAGGAACTCACCAACACACTATTGCCAAATGAGATTGGCTTTTATTATACATTTTTTTTTCAGCTTTCGAGGACAATATATGTATCATCCCATCATAGAGGCGGTGATTATTTTCAAAACAGGCACCCATCCTTCTCTTTTCTTTCCTCGCGAACAGGGGACACTGCTTATCTAGGATGTGCAGCTGCTCCTTTCACCAATTCTGCCAAAGTAGATTAGTTATAAGGATCATGTTTCATAATATATATTTTGTCTAAATTATAAATTTGTTCACCTAATTATTCTTTCTCACTACAAAATTTCTTAACTAATGAATTAAGCCCCTCCAACTAATAGCTTTTGTAAAGGATAATATTTGAAATGTAAAAAATAAACTAATAATGTTAACGTAATTCTAATTATTCACTTATAAAGAAGATACATGTTACTTGATAGATTAAGGCAGGACAATTTTACCTTCTTCGTTCGGTGGTTCTCCTTATCACTGTCGCTGTCGCTGCTGCTGTCGCGGTCATTGTTATTGTTTTGACCGGATACGCCATCCTTAATCCTACGGAATAAGTTCTTGTCCTTTTTGTTGGTCTGTTCTCTGTTTTTCCTGGTATGATTCCCAAAACATGTAGTGGTTGTTCCACGAGGATAAGCAGTTGGTCCAGGAGGATGGTTGGTGTTAGTTTGGGTGATGCGGGCCTGAACAACTAAAAGGGTGATCTCTGTTTTGGTTTCACCCTGATCGGTGAGGTTTTGGGAAGCCTGAGTTTCGGTGACGCAATGAGTCTCTGTTTTGGAGGAAACGTTGGTGTTGGTGTTGGTATTGCCATGGCTTCTGAAGGCCTTGTTAGTCATGTCACAGATTTTCTGGCCTAACTTGGTGTGGTGGCTCTGTTTTTGGCAGAGTTCATTGTGTTTCGGTTGAACCTGAACAGAAGCCATGGATGAATGGATATTGCCACAAGTTTCTTGCTTCTTTGCCTTGGTGCTGCTGTGTTAGAGCCTTTTTATTGGCAATTTGGAATCCAGGTTGAGTGCTCCATCTCTGCACTATGTATCATGATATGTTTTAAAATTGTGTATTGAGGATGTTGTCATATTATATGCAATGAAGGGTTCTTCATGCCCATGCTATAGCTTAGTCTAGTGATTCTCTTATCTGGGGAGATATGTGAAGTCAAGAAAGAAAGTGGAACCTATGCTCTCTCTGTCAGAGCATTGCAAGTTGGAGAATAAAGAGAGCAATTTTGATGGCCTAGACAAGATGAACAAGTTCTTTCTACCCAATCTGTCCAGTCTAAATGAATTTATAAAACCCCCCACTATGGAATTTGTTTGCACTATGAATATTTCTCACAAATCCAGGGGATATGCTTTAGTAGTTTTTTTTTTCCTGCTACACACAGGATACTCCAATTGGTGACAATATTGTTTGAGACGCCAATATACCAATATGGCATCTCTGCTAGCGGAAATTCAAACTTTGGTTTAGGATGTTGTGAAGAACTAATCCTTTTCGCTAGACCTAACCCTATTAGTGCCTAGAACTCTCGGGCTGCGTCTGGGACCAAAGAATTCAGTTTTGCCCATTCCAATTGCGCGGGTTAGACTAGTCTGTGCTCAATGAAGTGAATTCATTTTAATAGTTTCAGGGCATAAAACATCAAGATAGTAAAGAATAATAAATCTAAAGTTCCATGAATTATATATGTAAGTTTTATCTGTATGATTTTTGTTTAATATTGAATAGTAACGTATGGTATATATTGAATTATTGATGTATATATAGAAATTAATCAAGTTAAACCAACTGTTTTTGTCCATTTTTATTGTATGGTGTTAAATGTAAGATCTATTTCATGTTCTTATCCATTTTTTCAAATTAATTCTATTGACAATTTTCTCAATAATAATCAAGTAGGAGAGGAAGAGAATTAAAGAAAATAATTAGAATGTTTTAGAAGAAAAAAAAATTGTTTCTTTATAACCCTTTCAGCCATATAGTGTTTGGTTCTTGTTTTTGGATCATATTACCAGATATTCAAGTAATCAACTAATTTGGATTGAGGTTTTGTAACTAAGATAGCTCTCTCCAAGAGTCTTCACATTACCTAACTTAAATAACATTCTTAATTTACTTAAATTAGCTAATTAATTCTTATATTAAGAACCAGTAGTATATCATTCTATCTAATCCTTTTTATAAGAAACAATTATCAAAATCACACAGTTCAAAATATTAGTTAAAAATAATAAATATATAAAATATATATTTTTCTTTCCAATTATACCTTTATTTATAAAAGATCCAATTATACCTTTATTTATAAAAGAATTGAACACATAAGAGATAATGGGTGAACATTTATTATAGATATAACGAGTTATTTATATTTAATGGGGTAATAATGGAAAGACAAATTTAACATTTCAGATAAAATGGGGAATTGTTCCTTATATTAAGGCTCACTCCTATAACAAATAATGTTCCTAGCTTGCACAAAGGACCAAAGGACCACGAGAGGAAGTATTGCTTATAATTATAATGATCAATGGACTACGGCTTGGCATTTGAATCTTAGATATGTCTATCCCACATAGAATAGTAAATTGAACATGGTAATGTATAAACACTAAATATACTGGTAGTTCAAGCCTTTTTTTTGTAATAATTATGAGTTTTATTAGTAGTTGACATAAATAAAGTTCCATAATTTCAATAATTTATATTTTGAATAATATAATACTCGCACGTTATTTCGCATGCAAGAACTTGAATTTCAATCCCTTACAAAAATTGAAGTAATTTATTTTATACTTTGGGCGTGATAGAAATTTGTTTCCTTTTCTCATCATATCGTTCACGATCATTTTATGAAATCATATACGACATACATGCATAGTCTATCTTTTTGGCAACAATAAGAATTTACTGATATGAATAACTAGAAAGGTGTAAAAGAAGAGAGGGAGGAAGGAGCGATGGATTGATGAGAAATATGTAAAGCTTAATGGTGATAAATTGGAGGCGGATCGGAAAGAAGAAATTGAAGCCAGAAAAGAAAAATGACAGTGCCAAGTGATGAAGAAGGAAAAGTAGTAATGAAAAGCAAACGTTATTACATTAATATAGAAGGTGGCTCATGCACCCTTATTTAATACACTGCCAAGCTAAGCTACGTACCTACATAATGACGAGTACACATATTGGTCTTTTATTTAAGAGCAATAGTTTTATGTCACATAGCGATGAGTACGAAGAGGGACATATATATATATATTCTCGGCAGGTAATGTAACAGTGGCATCATAGGACCCTGATCCAATATATGCAGCTGCTGCTTCTTCAGTTCTGCAAAGATATACAATAATGTAACAGTTAGTTAGCACTTATTATGAAATGAAGGGTTAAAATTAGGTTTAGAAGGAACATGCCTTCCTGTTGTGGCAACTTTCGTGGTCGCTGTCGCTGCTGCCTCCACTGTCGCTGCTGTGACCAGACAAGCCATCCTTTATTTTCTGAAACACTTTCTTCTTATTGTGCTCCGTCTTCCTGCGGCATTGTTGAGTAGTGGCTGATGTTGTTGAATTAAGGTTGTTGTTGGAGTTATTATGATGTTGATGATGGTGTCCTTTGAAGAGCTCAGACACCTTCTGCCCCAGCGAGCTGTGCTGTTGCTGTTCGCAGCTTCTCTGACACTGAACCGACGCCATTCTTGATTATTATTATTAATATGCTCTCTCTGATCTTATGATTTGTTCTTCTACGTACCTCTCTCACACTTGCAGAAATTAAAGTGGTGCATAAGGCTTTGGTCTTTTATAGGCATTCACTTGGATGGCCTTTAATTTGAATCTCCTTTTTCTTGATTCCTTCAATCAAACACATATATACTTATTCGCCTTTAATTTTAATTTTATCCTATCGATCGATCTCTCCACCGAATATATTCCCACTCCATTTTGTATCATCCTTAGTTTTCTTCACGAATCGGTTCATTTGATATGCGTGTGTGTGTGTGTGTGTGTCACTTCACACCTGTTACGTTTAAGCATCCTTCTAGGCTCTTCCTGCAGGTTCGTTTGCTTTACATCAATTTTTCCTGACATTATTGGGATTCATGTGTTATACGATATCTCATGAACTGTCCTCCACTTAATTATTTATGCTTCCCTATTTGCTGAACATGACATGCATATATCCCTCGATGCAATTAAAGAGTAAAACATCTATCCGCGTCTCATGTAACTTAATTATAAGACCAACAAGACAGATGAAAGATGTTATAAACAAATTAAAGAATATGGCAATTTTTAAATATGAAAGATGAAATTAAGGATGTCTAAGCAAAGCGATATTCGTCACCAGAGAGTTGGTGGATGTAAAATATATAAAACATGTGAACTATGCATCGCTTATTTCATTTTTATCCAAATAAATATAACGCTACACTTTTTCACTTTCTGATGCCATTAAAAACCATATTTGATTTTTCTAAGATTGTTCATCCTCTTTGTTCTATGAAAAATGAGAATTACAGGAATCAACCTATGGATATTTAGCCTGAGGATAATTGAAATAATATAACACATATATACCTACGTAGATGAGACTAAGCAGTATAATAAATGCACAAAATTAATTAGAAGTTAGCTAGATGACAAAAAATTGAAGAGGGATGTGTGACATTAGAAAAGTACAGCTACGCATCTAACCAAAAGGCCTTAGAACAAACAAGTGAGGATTATTCAAACATTCTAGAATTGACGTTTCAAGGGTCAGACAACCGTGAAATTATTGCCAGCCATCTTTTTTATCATTTTTTTGGTTCATTTTTGAACATCTAGAAAGCATTGGAAGATGACGATAACAAGTAATTAATGCACCTTACGCAAGCCCTTTCATTTACTGGTAATTAAAAAACTAATCGTACCTTGAGCTGTGAAAACGGAGCTTCTTTCAATTCACCCCCAGGAAAAAAAAGAACCAGGTTTTACTTATTAGACGAAGATAGTAGAATTATTATGGCTCTGTTGATTATATTATATACTAAAAGATTAATTAGTAATTTTATTTCTAGGAATGAAAATGATGTGCACCAAATTGGGCAGGTGTTGGATGCTCATGCACGTTTTGGAACTAACTCAAAGCCTTCTAGATGGCACTCTAATAAAAACAATACTCCTTCATATGCTATTAATATATAATAATATTCCATCAATACTACATAAAATAAAATACCACTTAAAGTTCAAAAATTCAAAATCAGCTAGTTGACAACTCATTTTAATAAGAAATTACTGATTTGGCATATAATTTTAAAGTTTAAGTGATATTTTCTTGTCTTTTTTTCTTTTATATTTCTATTAGACTTTAATTTATATATTTTTTTAAAAAATTTTGTTGCTTTAGAATTTCAAGGAATTTACCCTTTTATTTTCCAATAATATATATATATATAATAATAATTATATCTCTTTTTCCCATCAACTTTTTTTTACTTATTAATCTTATTTACCTTTCTCTTACTTAAAGAGAGGATTCAGAGAGCTATTAGTAAATGTACGTACATAGCTGCAGCATTCTATATTTAAAAGAACATTCTTAATCTATATGTGCATAATCTTCAACAACAAAGACGAAAGGGAGGTAGTAATTGATGAAGATGATGATAAAATTAAAAAAGAAGTTACCTTTTTATTAATTATGATGCTCAAGAGGCCATTGATGATTAATTTCCAGTTTTACATCAAATTTATACTTCCTCTAGTCCTTTTTATAAGAGATCAAAATTTGAATTAACTTAATCCTTTTTATAAGAGCCCGACAAAAGTTGTCTCAACATTTGATGAAAATTTTCTATTTGTGCCCCTTATTAATTATATATAGTGCATTAATTAAAAGAATAGGGATATTTATTTACTCTACTTCTTTCTCTTACTTACCCGTTATAAATAAGGGCATATTTGAAAAAATGTTTATTTCAAGACATACTTATTATTTTTAACTAAAATTAACCCATGTCTTAAACTATATAATTTAATTATCAAGCTCTTATAAATAGGACCAGAGGGAGTACTACAGTTTTCATCTATACTCTATTATAATTTAGGGTGACTCAAGCAAAGGGGTCCAAATTAATGGTGAGAAAGACTTGGACTTTGGTTATGGTCGCATACATAATTGTTGATGAGATCATGCATATTAACTATCAATAATGAATAAACATTAATTAAAAATGTATTATGTATAATGAAAGAGAGATATCTACTAGTCAAAGTCACATAATTTAACGTTTTGCCAAGAGAGTTGGGTTGCAACCAGTCTCCACTCCACCGGTCCTTCTATATATTTGTGGGGGCTCCTCCTTTGAGCCTTAGCCATAAGGAAAAAAATCCGGAGAGATAAATCCAGTGATCTCTGATGATTCTGATTAATACTCTGTGCTCGATGTGAGTGTACGTAAAAGGCACAGCCTCAGGCTCTTTCTTTTATATAGTTGAATCTTAAAACACTCAGCATCGTCCTGCCAATTGTGGATAGGTTATCATCTGTAGACGATCTCCTCTCTCCCTCTCTTTCTCTCAGAGGCAGGTTAATTAATGGATGATCATCCTCCTAAACAGTCAACCTCTGAAGGTTCTTAATCTCTTCGCAAAGCATATGTGTGTGTGTGTGTGTGACATATATACATATTTCTTCACTTGTATTATTTCCCCCAGTCCCTTGCTTTATTGTTGTTCTTAATTAATTGGTCAAATAAGGGTATATATGGGGCACATTAATTAATTCACAGCAGTTTTACGGTGTGTGTATATATATATGGACGCAGAAGTGAGCAGTATGGAGTGGGAGTTCATAAGGATGAGTGAGCAAGAGGAAGATCTCATCCTCAGGATGTACAAGCTTGTCGGAAACAGGTATTAGTTACTTTTATATTGCCACACATCTCTCTCTCATTATTTTCACAAACTTTCCTTCGTCCTCCTCCTCCTCCTTCCTGCGTGTTCTGGTTCAGTTCTGTCACTATTTGCTCATCTTAGGAGGAGAAATTCAGCTAAACTCACCTTTAGCAAAAAGAAAAGAACTCAAAAACACGAACCCACAAACCCTAAAAGAAGAAATTAATCCATACATCACTTATAGGAGTACCCACAAACCCATAAAAGCTAAAGAACCCACAAAAC
The DNA here is from genome assembly GCA_963855925.1 of Inga laurina. NCBI lineage: Eukaryota > Viridiplantae > Streptophyta > Magnoliopsida > Fabales > Fabaceae > Inga > Inga laurina. The sequence continues at coordinate 46,725,449 of OY979712.1, forward strand.
CCATGACCCACGAACGATAACTACGCCATAGGAGAAGGGAACAAAATCACCATAGGAGCGACAAAGAGAAGTGAAATAGTGGCGGAGGAGCCGGAATAAAATCGTTTGAGGTGTAGAAATGAACTCTTTATAATCTTGTAAGTTTCAAATGACAAACGAAAACGGATCTGAGTGGGATTTTTAAAAGAGTATAATAACAACCGTTAAATATGTTATATACGATAGTTCTTATTGAAAGACATCAAATATACATCATTTATATTTAATAGTTTTTTATAAACAACAGTAAAATAAAATATACCATATTTGTTTTTTTTTAAAAAACCAAACTAATATATAATGGTTGGACTGTAAAATTGTTAATATATTCTTATATTCTTAACAATATATTGGTGTAAAAAACCATTATATATGTGATTACTCAATCTCTACTTCTTCTAAATATGTTTCATTAAAACCGTTAAGTAACATCATACATAAATAAGTATGTAGTCCCGTAATTTTACAATATAATATATATTGTACTTTTTACAACTTGTTTCCTAGCTAGCTAGACGATAAAAACGGACCAGGTTGACTACTCAAGTACACAACTCCTTTTCCTTGATTTACGGCCAATATTATTAGTCTCATCCAGTGGGCACTCTGGACACAAACAATAATAGTATGCTCTTCCATATATATAAAATTTCCATTAATCTTCTATTTTTTGAGGTTTGTATGTCTCTTTCGCCGAATGTATTATTCTAGGATACTTATCCTGCACACATGCATTTCGTTGATTATATTGTGGATAAAAATACGACAATATATCCCCCCCCTTTTTTTTTGACCCACCAACTTTGTGAAGTAATTATGCAATATGCGTTCTACTGGGTTATTACGTTTAAACTATTTGTGATGAACGAAACGTACTGTGGTGCACAGATAGCTAGTTAATTTATATTGGAAAGGGGTTGATATGTTATACTATTTGGTTTTGTGTTTGTTTTAGCTAGTTACATTATTTTTAGAGGGAAAATTGCTTCGCATTTGCGATCCTGTCTTAGTCTATTGAAAATATGAATCTAATGACTACAAGTTTTATTGGGTGAAGAAGATGTGTTATAACTATAGCTGTCGGTTATTAACAAACTCAATATATATATTTTTTTGTTTTGGACCAAGACGACTTTTGCTATCTGACATTTGTAAAGATGTCGAACATTTTTCTTCTTATTTTGCGGTTAATTTAATAAAGTGTTACATATATATGTATGTATATAATATTGAAGTATAAGAGATGTGAGTGGAACAGGTGGCATTTGATAGCGGGACGCATTCCTGGTCGTAAAGCAGAAGAGATAGAGAGGTTCTGGATCATGAAACACTCCCAAGCTTTCTCTCCTATTTATAAGGATTCAACTTCTCTAAAACCCTCCAAATAATGACTCCTCTCTCTCTGAGATAATTGAGCAGATTTTTTTTTTTTTTTAACTTCTTCAATTTCTATGAGATTATTTGTGGATATGATGATTTTATTTTGGTTACTTCATTATCATCATCTCCCGTTGTACTCTTCTTCTATTATCGTTACGATATTGTATTGCGAAAGTCAAAGAAATGTAGTTTTTTTTTTATATTCATAATCACATTTTCTTGCCTTCCTCAAATAGAATGATACAAATGCTTAGTGGAAAAAAGAATTCACATTTTCCCCTTTTTCTTTTCTTCCTTCAATAAGCAATTTTCAAAAAGGAAAAAATTGGGGCAATACATCTAGAGACAAGCTGAATTGAGATGTTGCCTTTGCTTTAGTGAGTCCTAAGACTCAACTTATCTAAAATTTTTTATAAAAAGAAAAAACAATTCCTCTAAGTGGTCAACAGAGAAGTTGCAAATCCGCAAAACAGTATTCTCTCTGGTCCTATTTATAAGAGTCTAATAATCGAATTATGTTTTTCTAAAAAATGATTAAAATTAATTAATAGTAATAAGTATGTTTTGAAATAATTTTTTTTTTCAAGTGTGCTCTTATTTATAAAGGGGTAAATAAGAGAGAGAAATAAAGTAGATATAAATATCACATATCTATTAATTAATGTAATATATATAATTAATAAGAGGTATAAATAGATAAAACTTATTTAATATTGAGACAATTCTTTTTAAACTCTTATAAAAAAAACCTAGATAATTTAAATATACTAACGAATATCATGAAACAGTCTATTGTCCTTTTGGGCCCGACTCTTAATAAAAGAAAACAAACCTTGGTGTTTAGTTAAAGGACAGAGCATGCTCTGCTGATAAAATGGGCCAATCTCTGCTTTTCGGCCCAATGAATGTTTAAGCAGACATATTTTGCCTTCATTTCTCCATTTGTCAAACAAACATAACTAATTAAGCAGTTTCATTATGTCTCTGTGAGCCCATATCAGGAACAGTGTCGGTCTGGTATGCTTGAGCCACGATGTTTCCTTAATCTTTATTGCATCTTCTGCTTCTGAAGCCCATCAAAACTGATTAAATTAGAAGCCACTTCACACGGATCTGGCTTCCCCCGCAGCCAAACCTTTTCCCAAAGGTGTGGTTTTGGGTAAAAAATGCTGGGAGCTGAATTTGTTTCTTTCTTTTTTAAAAATAGTGTTTAGTATTTTGAAGTATTTTTTTGGATATATCTAGTATCTTAAAATATTTTTTAAGTAGTATCAGTATCCTAAAATAATTTTTAGTGCTTTTAACATCTTAAAATATTTTTTTAGTTATATTTAGTGTGTTAACAGACTATTGCAATTTTACCCTTAATATATTTTTCTTAATAGTAACGAGCACCCAAAACTTAAAATACTGACTTATTGATTTCCACCAACTCTAAAATATTTTTTTAATAACACCTAATATTTTAAAGTAATTTTTAGAGCTGAAAAAATAATTAAGAGTAAAATTGTAACAAGTCTGAAAAGACACTGTGTATAATTAAAAAAAATATTTTAAGGAGTTAAAAATAAAAAAAATTACTTTAGGATATTACATATTATTTAAAAAATATTTTAAGGTGTTAGATACTTTTAAAAAAATACTACACACCATTTAAAAAGAAAAAATTCAACCCCATCATTTTACACCCAAATTTTGAGAAAAGGATCGGCAGTAGACGACTAGACGGTAGAGCAACGGTGGGAAGCCATATACCGGAGGTGGCTTCTTCGGCTTCCCTGCCCATCCTTTTCCCACATACGGCATCGTTTCCCGTGTAATATCCGTGTTCCCTACCTTTCTCTTTTTTTATTTGCTAAAAACTGAACTTCATGGTCAGCACAAGTTCCAGCAGGAACTGATTGGGAATGCTTTCACATTACATTTACAATCACATCAAGCAATATTAAATTAATTAAAAATTTATAATATAAATATAAATAATTAATTATAGTTATACATCTTTGATTTTAAATATAAGAGTCACTTGAATAATTTTAATAGATTTAAGAAGTTAGATAAATTAGTTAATTATAACAAATATATCTTTTTTTTTTTTAAATACTCTTGTATAGTATTAGATTGTGTATTAACTTATAAGTTAGGTAAATTAGTTTTAAAAAAATGATAAATTTGAGAGATAAAATGATTTAAAACCTTATATTTATGACCAAATTCAACCCTCAACTAAGCACTAGCTTTTATAGAACTAGAGGAAGTGATATTTAATATAGGAGTTAGATAACTCATTTATAGAGATTAATAACATTAATTATTTATAAAAAATATATATTGATTTTTCTAAAATATTATATTTAATAACTACATTTTGATGGAAATCTTTTTCCTATGTGCACTTAATGGTGGAAGTTTGGGGAAAATGTTATAAATTTAGAAGACAAAATTAACTTAGGCTTTATAAATCAACACGCATTTTTTTTATAAATAATTAACTTAATCAATTAATTTTTTATAAATCAATTTATCTCTCATATTTATCATTTTTGTCTAAATTAATTTATCTAACTTATAAGTTGATATACAATCTAATGCTATATAGGAGTATTTTAAATAAATCATACTATATTTCTTATAATTAGATAATTTATTTGACTTCCTAAATATATCAAAATTAGTTGAGCGACTTTTATATTTAGAATCAGAAATGATATGTAACTATAATTAATTATTTATATTTATATTACAAATTTTTAATTAATTTGATATTGCTTGATGTGATTGTAAATGCAATGAAAACCTTCCCTCCCGGTTCCAGCTCTAACTTGTTCTGCTCAAGAAGTTCAGGTTTTAGCAAATAAAATAAAAAAAATTAAGGCAGGGGATATTGATATTTACTCGGGAAACGATGTCGTATGAGGGAAAAGGATGGGCAGCGGAGAGAAGCCACCTCCCTTATTTTCGTGCCTCAGACGTCAAAATCAACTTGTGAAGGGAATCGAACTAAACAAACAAATAAAAGAATCTGGCAGGCGGCAGCCACACTAGTAAGCTAATCTCTTCATCACATGTCCACTATTCATCCTTCAATATTTTTTCTTAGCAGCAACAGAGAGTCAACTCTTCTATTTTCATTACTTCGCTTACCGCCTGCGATGAAACTGATGATGCCAATAATTATTTCCAAGTGACCCTCACAACATAGTAACAGTACAGTACAAGTATCCTGAACTGGGAATTATTTCACCAGTCCCGGTGGTCTGCATCTCCTAGTAATTGTTGTTAGCTTGAATTTTGATGGCTTTGTGCTAAGTACACGCTATTAACTGTGTGCTTGGCGGGCAGAGTCGATAGTCTCTCTAATTATCATATCAGGCTTGGAACAAGAGAGATGGACGTTAAGTATCAAATGGGTTTGATGTCATAACAACCCAAAAGCACACGTCACTAATCTTCAATATTAATTAATGCTTTTTACATACTTCTCCTCAGCTATGTAGGGAATCAAAGAGATAACGCGTAGTGACTAGTGAGTTTTGAAAATTCCACATCCACCTATGACTCCCCCATTTTCTCTTTAATCATGACTTGTAATAAAAGTAGCCAATCATTGACAGCGTGGGACATCTTTTAGGACTTACCCTGCTGAAGTGGACTTGGTCAGCACTCGTTTGGGGTCACTGACCAAGACTGGTCTTCGCTGAATAACTCGCTTTCTCAGTCAAACTTAGATTTTGCATAATATTCCCATCTCCTTCCTACGTGTCCCTATTGGCTGCCCCGCCCAACACCCGATAAATATCACACCTTCCATTCATTCTGTAATCATCAAGCCTTCGCTCCATCAACCTCTCTGCTCTATCCTCAAATCTTCAACAACAACAAATCAGTTTAATTTCATGTTTATAGCTCCTACTACACCATTCAACGGTTCTTTCATATTTATTTGGTTCCCAGATCCACTTGAGAAGAAGAAGAAGCCACCGGTTCTAGCTATAAGTGCATTCCCAGAGTAGAAAGTGGTGCTCCCTGATATGAACTAGATATCAAGCACCATATTTCTCAAAGACAAGGCCATTGCTGTAACGAGATTGTACAAAAATGGAGGATGATATGAGGTGGGAGCCGAGCACGCTTTCGAATGAGCTGCTTCAAGGAATGGAGGCTGCGAGGAAGTTGATGGCAGAATTTAGGACAGAATCTTCAGTAGAGACCAGGGATTTGCTGTTACAGAGGGTATTATCATCTTATGAGAAGGCTCTGCTAATTCTGAAATGGAATGCCTCAAACTCAAACACCAATTCTCTTCCCATGGTGCCAGTATTACCTGGTTTGCCACCAGAGTCTCCAATATCTGTCAACGTAAGTCCTTTCAGAGATGACGTTGATGGGGATCATCCTGAGCTTAAACCTGATTCCAAGAAAAGGTGAATTTGCCTTGACAAACTTGATAGTATATATGTGAGATTGTTTATATATATGATTAACCTGACGCCTTCTAGCAACGTTTCAGAAAGATGATGCCAACATGGATGGAACAAGTAAAGTCTAGCTCTGAGACTGCCCTTGAAGGACCCCAAGATGATGGCTTCAGCTGGAGAAAATATGGACAGAAAGACATCCTGGGAGCCAAATATCCTAGGTCAGAGGACAACCAATCCTATATATTATGCTATTACCATTGTGATTGTCCCCTATGTCCATGCAAGCATCTAACTAAAACACTGTTACATATTGCAGAAGTTACTATAGGTGCACCTTCCGCAAGACTCAGAACTGCTGGGCCACCAAGCAGATACAAAGATCAGATGAAGACCCTTCTGTATTTGACATCACTTATCGAGGAAGGCATACTTGCTCCCTGGGAAATAATGCTCCTAGATCTCCAGACCAACAAGAGAAAATACATAATTATGAAAGTGACATTCGCCTTCACGAGCCATTACAAGAGGGCCTAGTGAAATTCAGAAATAACTCGAGTGTCAATACGGATAACCTTAAAAATGAGGATATGGCAAATCCTTTTGCTTTGCTTTCAACTTCCTCTGGATACATGACACCAGCAGAAAGTCACAGTTTGCCTTCCTTGGCACTAGAGAATGATGCCGTCTGGGGGAACCTTTCACAAACAGACTTGCTATTTCCAAACACGCTTGAATCACACTATTTACCATCCCTGTCTTTCAAGATGGTTGAGTTCCATGGCCTCAAAAACCAGCCGTGCTCGGAATCTGACATTACTGAGATTATTTCAGCCAACACATCAGCCAGCAATTCTCCAATTCTCGATTTTAATTTCCCTATTGATCCGGCGGAGATTGATCCAAATTTCCCTTTTGACACCCCGGGATTTTTCCCATGATATTTTAGTATTAGCGATGTATCATACAAATATTTTTCAATAATTGCTGCAATAGCTGTTCAACTTCAATCATATGCCTCTTAACCATGGCATGAACTCTAAGGTAGGAAAACTGTAGACCACAAAACAATGGAGCAGCAATGACAGCAATAAGAGATTTCACCGTAGTTAAGATTGCAATCACAAATTTTGCAGCTTTAGCAGTATTCACTTTCAAACAAATGTTTCATATAAGGTCTGGATTTCCATTGGTATACCTTCAGCTGAAGAACGCAGCAGTCAGTCGTCAATCAGGGAATTATTAACTGTAGCACAATACATCAGCACAAAAAGGGGTTTTAAAAGAGAGCTTTAAACCAAAATCTTTTTAGCATGAAAGAGGACACAAGCAAAAAGGGAAAATGCACACCAAAATCGAATGTGGTGACCATGATATCACAAGACTTCATGACTATATATATATGGAATCGTTAGAAAAATATCATAAAAAGTGATGTCCAAAAGCTGAAGGAATTCTCAAAGAGTGGTTGCATTTTCTTCCAAGTTTCAGTACAAGCTAACAATGACTATAGATGGAATATAAGACCAGAAAGAATGACTTTGAAAAATGTATCTCATATTTAAACATTATCAGGGCCTGTCTCAGTCTCATGACTCTCATCACATTGACAAGTTCGTTAGAGCGAGAAGTGACTCAGCCCCATCAGCTCAGCTGATCCACGCCAGACAAAGTCCCATGACTTAATTTTTGCTATATCTGTCATGAAAGTAGAAAGAACACAATGTCATGACAATCAAGTTGATGTAAAGTGAAATACATCAGCAGGCAAAGTGACAAAAAGAACTGTAATAGTGGCAACCGAACAATGAATGAGGCAAAGAGCACCGTGAAAGAAATTAGCAGGTTTGCGTAAAATGAAGATTCTCCTCTCAGAATTTATCTATTTTGACTTGATTTATTTATCATTAATTGGTTTTAAACCCCAGTCAGTGGCTTAATTCACACTGTCCAACAAACACAACAAAAAATCCAAGTTTAATTTGACCTGACGAGGGCCGGAACAGAAAATGAAAAAAAAAAAAAAAAAATTCTGAACTATGGGATGCTACAACTGACACGATACATGGAGACACAAGTTAATAATCAGGAAGAGGATGATGATGACAACCTAGTGAAATTACCCAGGAAAATGCCAAACTAGCCCCTCGCTCATCCGTAACAGTTGTCCTCGACGATCCTAAAACCGTCTGAAGTTGTTTCTCACAAAGCAAACGCATTAGAAGGACTCCGCAGATTATTCTAGTCTCCACACTCGATAACAAATGAAACCATTCAGGTACATCTGAACTCCTCTTTCTCAGAATTCGAAGCTAGTTAGGCATCAATATTTTCCGGTGGAGATTGTAGCATAAATTATTTGTAACGAATAAATACCAGTATACACGAACAATCACTTACCTTGTTGAAATAAACCAGTAAATGCCGGAACAGCTAAGTTGCTTGAGCCTGGAACCGAAAAAACAGAACAGGAAGAGTCAGTAAAATTCAATTGTAGGCCCAAGCAAGAACTGAAGTAAGGAATGGAAGAAGAAGCGAATTACTGGAGAAGCAATTATTACTGATCAATAGGCAGTGGCCAAGTCAACGGTGATCCCACCCTCTGGGTAAATGTTTGTCCATTTCTCGGTGTTACCTCTCCCAACAACCAAGCTTTCCCCGAAATTTGAAGCTACACTCTCTCTTTGTAAGATAAGATGAGGTTACTTACCACCTCTAGCAAATTAATCCTTTCTCGTGGGACATTTCATCTAATTTTTACCCATAGGTAGCCCCGGAAAAGATGGAAGCAGCTTCTGTTCTTTCCTCTTATGGTCCACTGCCTTCTTTTTCTATAAAACTGTGTCATTTTGACGTAAAAAACTCAAGCTCCTCATTTTTTTTTTTGAAAATAATATTTATTATTATGAAGTATTTTTTAGTATCAGTCAGTATTTTATAATATTTTTTCAGTATTATTCAGTATCCTAAACTAATTTTTATTACATCCAATATCCTAAAATATTTCACCAAAAATATTTCAGAGCACTGACTGATACTAAAAAAATACTTCATAATACTGGATAATATTAAAAAAAATTATTTTAGGACCTTGAAAAAATATTATAGACATTCAAAAGTATTTTTTAAGTACCAATCAGTACTCGCAATATTTTTTTTAATATTATCCCGTATTCTGAACTAATTTTTAGTATATCAAACATTTTAAAACATTACATCAAAAATATTTCAGAGTACTAACTGACATACCCACGCGCTTGAAAAAAGGTTGGGAGGCTTAGGGATGAAGCATGTAAAACGACAAAATAGGCCTTCATGATGAAGCTCGGTCGGGAATTAGTGGATGATCTATGGGCGAGGGTGATTAAAGGGGAGTATGATTGTGGGGATGACCTTCTGCCTAGAATAAATCCTCGCAAACCAGGCTCTAACACGTGGCAGGGAATTAAATAGAATTGGAATAAGAAAAATGAAGGCAATCAACTGATAACGAATACTAGTGGAAACGTTAAAGCACGTTGAAAATGGGACAAGAGTGGAGGGTTCACTATTCGTTCTGCTTATCACAGTTTAAGTATTGAAGAAGAAGCACTGGTAGACAGATGGACTGATATGTGGAAACTCAAAATCCCACAGAGATGCAAAACTTGTGCTTGGCTCATGATGCATGAAAGTCTCACCACGAATCTAGTGAAACACAGACAAAATCTCCATTCAGATGGGCTTTGTGACTGTTGCAAGACCTCTCTAGAGGACGTCCTTCATTCGCTACGGGATTGTGGTGATATCATAACAATGTCGGAATTGATAGTCAATACCTTATTTCATAACAGCTCCTTTGTCTCCATAACACTCAAGATTGGTTTCAACTGGCCTGATCATCAAAAAGATGAGCAAGGGAAAGCTCATCATCCCAATTTTTGGGTTATTTATTTATTTATTTTGAACAAGACTCATACACTTAAAATTAATTAGTTTAAGATACTGGTGTTAAAAAAATATTTTAAATATTGGGTGCTATTAGAAAAATATTTTAGAATCCTGGTGTTGCAGGAAAAATATTTCTGAATACAGAACTAAAAATTAATTAATTTGAGATACCAAATGACAAAAATATTTCAAAGTATGGCATATAATTTAATCCAAATAAATAAAAATGTATAAAAAATTTTAAAAAAATGGTTCCACCCTAAAATTGGGGTGATGAGCATGCCTTACTCATCTTTTTGACGAGCAGGGAATGTGGACCCATTTCAATTAAACATAAAGCAGAACCTTGGTTTTGACAAGATCTATTGGAAAGGACTATTGTCATAATTTGCTGGCTGACATGGCATTGACTAGAATGAACGGATACACCTAAATGCCAATGCGGGCATTGATAATGTGTGTGTTTGGAATAGCTGTGGGAAAAATGGTTTTTTTTTTTTTTTTCAATTTGACTTATGGAATCTTAAGATTGGAGAAAGTAAGATTGGATTGAATATGGTCTCTGATGATGTCACGAACATTATTCATTTGGATTGAATATGTCCGAGCATCATTTGTCGACAATGACTCTTGATCTTAACTATTATCTACATCAATATTCTCATTTTCAGCTTCCCTAAAGTCCACATTAGTTTGAGAATTTCTTCTAATGAAATTATGTATAGTCATCATTGCACAGACAATGCGGACTTGCGTGTCGAAGCTTTACTTGCTCATTTTTTTTAATATTTCAAACATATTTTTCCATACTCCAAAAGTCCTTTCTATTGTGACTTCAAGCTTGAATGATAAAAATTGAAGGCCTCATTATGATTCCGGAACCCCCCCCTCAATTCATGAATTTTGGGAGGTGGTGACGTTCACATTTGTACGAACCAAGATACCCAACTGGTGTTGGGTATCCAAAGTTTACCAAATAATATTTGCCTAACAAGTGTTAAAATTATTGTAAATGTGAGATTATCTGAAAAGCGAAACGAAGACAAAGAAATGTAATTGAAGTATACGAAAATATACCTTGGGGTGGATGGGGGAAATTCATGGCTAAATTTGAGATAACAGAGTGAAAAACACAAACATCATGTGTTAAACCTTCTAAGCCTGCTAACACGAACGTGAAGCACATATCCCAATCATAAACAGCCATAACATTCTGTGTGAGATGCCCAACTGGTGTTGGGTATCCAAAGTTTACCAAATAATATTTGCCTAACAAGTGTTAAAATTATTGTAAATGTGAGATTATCTAAAAAGCGAAACGAAGACAAAGAAATGTAATTGAAGTATACGAAAATATACCTTGGGGTGAATGGGGGAAATTCATGGCTAAATTTGAGATAACAGAGTGAAAAACATAAACATCATGTGTTAAACCTTCTAAGCTTGCTAACACGAACGTGAAGCACATATCCCAATCATAAACAACCATAACATTCTGTGTAAGATATCCCTTTCTCCCGATAAATTTATCTTGGCCTAGTCTAGTTATGACACACTTGATGTGAGTACCATCAATAGCTCCAATGACAACCTCGAAATATGGGAAATATTAGTTACCGTTTGCTATTTTTGAATGACATTGACAGAATTCATGATCGCATGGCTTGATAATTTCGGTTGCAAGATTAAGGTAGGTCTCCAAAACTGTGTGTAGAAGCCTACTTACAGTTTCGCCCAAATATTGAAATATTTCTTGTACTAGCCTATTTCCTACTCCATGTCAGATAGTAAGCAAGAACATCGCAACCATTTCTTCAACACCTACATTATTAGAATTTCTTAACCCATGCTCACCTAACTTATTGCATAAACTGTAGAATACTTGTTTTTCCATTCTAAAAATCTCATGACATTTTGAACCTTCAGTTGCCAACATTTCTTGTACCTAGTAGTGACCTGATCGCTTACTTGTTCTATGCGGTTGTTTGCACAGATATGACACCAAATATTGACAAAGCCACATGCATAATTGTTTATATTCATCTAACTCAACCTCAATAATTGAACATTTAAATGAATTACATACTCACTATCAAGTAGGCACACAAAAAAGCGAACTAATGAAACTAGCAAGTTGCACTGAAAATTTTTTACTCGTATTTTCTGCTGCCACCACTCACTTGATGCAACCACATTGTTTGTAACAAGGTCTCGGCCAACACCGGCCTCTTTGATTAAGGACTCCCAAATCTTCAAATCTTTCCTTAAGATATCTAATATATTCTTTAATTGTTTCTTCTCGTATTATTTCCTAGTCTTTTTATTGAATGTAGAAATAATATTCTTCCATCCTGTTGGTGTAAATGTCTGCCTTTTCCGTTCTTTTTGTGTATTTGTTCTATGCATGCTTTGATCAATATCTCTATTGACTCTAAATCCCATACAACTTTTGTATCCATATATTTCTATACCAAAAATGTCACATATAACATACACAAGACATAACAAAAATTCGGAATACACATGGATACAGTGGAAATCAAACCCAAAAATCATTCAATTATTACAACATATACATTCGTGTATATAGAGAGAGAGACAGACACACACACACACACAGAAAGACACACTCTAGTGATATAACATAACCACCTGAAAATGATCAACCACACCAAAAAGTGGCTTTCTCAAGATTACAAGGCAATTTTGTTTACAAAACGGGGATATTCGACTAATGTGTTTCCATTCTGGGTCCAGAAATTTAATTCCATGTACTAGAAATTGGGGGAGGGAAAAAAAGAAGGGCTTCACATGCAGAATCTCAAAAAGCAAATCCGCACATAGCCTGAACTTTAGTAGCAACCTTTTACTTTCATTTTTTTTTTAAAAAAAAAAGGATAAAATATCCAACATGTTTAACACACTACTTCTGATATTCTGCATTAAGATGACAACTTACAAGCCAGACAAATATTTTCACTCTGGTTATTGAAGGAGATATTGTTCCAGAAAGTTCATATGTAGCCAGGCTCCTGCAGATTGGTACATAATAGGTTAAAATTACAGCAAACTTCTCGATGAAGAAAAGAAAAGATGCAAGTCATAAACAGTTTATACCATTTATGTGAATGAAACTTACAGGGCTATAAAGTGTCCGTTTCTACAAGTGACATAGGACCAACTAACGCATGCCGACACAAAAAAATAATTCCAGTTAGCTAATTGATGGGTGGGATCATGAAGAGCCTGCCTAGCTTCAAACCAAGCTTCACCTAATCATTGCTAGACAAGAAAGTTCTAAGAAACAAGTAGAAAAGACAAAAGATTCGGTAATGACAAGGAACAATAGAAGATTGTTCCGTGAAGCAACATTAAGTTTCGCGCATAATCCTCAAACATTAGGTATATTTTCAATAGCTTGGAAAACCAAAAGCCCCTCATGATTTTTGTCTTTTTCTATTTTTTCTCAGAGAAATAAATTAACAAGACAACAAAAGTAAGTACTCCCTCCTGTTTTAATTATAAGATAAAGTTGATTTTTTTGAAAAAATTAAGGAAGCTAATTAAATTACTTTAGAGTGTTTATATTTTTAGTTTTTTCTTCAAACTAATTAGTTTAACTAATAAACTAATATATAATCTAAAGATACATAATATATGATATGATTAAGTAACTTATTTAGCTTCCTTAATTTCTCTAAAAAAAGTCAACTTTATCTTATAATTAGGACCGGAGGTAATATAAATTACGAAGAAAAAATTCGGACAAAGCTACAAAGGAAAATAAGGAGAAGCTTAGTTATAGGCCAGCTCAACTTTTCTCCATCAATATTCAAGCTTGTAACAAACATAATCAAACCAATATCACCTTAGGAAATAATATAACCTGTAAGTGTTTTTTTCATCTTTTAAAAACATCACTTCGTAACATAAATACTCCCTCCGGTCCTAATTATAAGATAAAGTTGACTTTTTTGGAGAAATTAAGGAAGCCAATTAAATTACTTTAGAGTATTTTTTTTTTATTTTTTTCTCTAAACTAATTAATTTAACTAATAAACTAATATATAATCTAAGGATACTAAAAATATAAACACTCTCAAGTAATTTAATTGGCTTCCTTAATTTCTCCAAAAAAATCAACTTTATCTTATAATTAGGACAGAAGGGAGTATATTATAAACACCTTTATATAATGAAGGACAACATGAAAAAGAAAGTAAACGGCAACTTTGAATTGGTTCGTTCAAGCATATGCCTAGAAGCCAAGATGATTCCGCCAAACAGGAATCCCCAGAACGACTCCATTATTGTTTTGAACATTGAAACGATGATCATTGAAACCCCCATAATTTTGCATTCCCGAGCACTTTGAAGCATCATCGTCGTCATCATATCCTTCGCCGAAGAAACAAACAGAGGCACGTGGGAGTAGGAAAAAAGTTGCCATAACATGGCAACCACACCAAATCCTTCGCTGAAAAAACAAACAGATGGGCAGGCAAACAAAAAAAACCAACAACATCGCAGAAGGCAGCAAAAAAAACCAAAAAATTCATGCCAAACCACATATCCAGAGCAAAGAAAAAATCCAAGAATTGCATATCACATACCACGCAGCAAAGGGAAGATCGATAGAGCACAGCTTACCACAGGAAATAAGACACCACCGGAGATCAGATCGATGAAGAAGACACAGTAAGTTGAAGATGTCACCGGGCAGAGAACACACACCTGAGCATAGATTGACAGACCAGAGTTGTTGGAGCAAAAGGAGGTGACGCCGAATAGCAGATCGGCGAAGAAGGGACCACGTTCTTTTACTCACGAGCCACACTGCACAGACCACCAGAGACTAGATCATATCGGCGAAGAAGAGAGCAAAAGGAAATGACGACACTAAAAGCAAACCCACGGCCGGAAAAAGGACTGCTAACAACACAGGTCAAGAGAGATCAGATCAACAGGAGCTTCAACGCCAGGTGTTGAACTTTGGGTCTAAATCCGTCCTTTGATAGGCCAGACTATTTGATTAAGGACATAAGTGACCTTATCAAATAAGAAATCAATTAGCATTAATTGTGGCTTGGTAAATAAGTCGGTAATTAATAGTGGGATTGTGAATTAAGGAACAAATCACCATGATTAAGAAATTGATTGAGAATCAATCAAATTGAATTACCGTCTTGAAGAGCAAGAAAGGGTGCACACACTGCCTAATTAGTGGTTACTCTAATCACTGTAAATAGGGTGTGCCTCTACCATTGCAAATCACCCCTACCATTGAGCTTTCTGGTAATCCCCTCTTATCTACCATTTTGCTTGTTCTGATGCACTGCTATGCAACTCCATATTAAGCTCTTGTAGTCTAATACTTGCGTGGGCTCTCAAATCCTGATCTGACTCTACCTGGTACGCAATTCTACACTATATTCAGTGCTTTTATTCCTTCACCAGGCAAGAAAGCAGACTTCCATGCACAAATCAGAAGACACATCTCAGGAGTTTTGTGAATGGATTACTCTCTCCTGAACAGTGCGCCACCATCCTCACCTCTGTTTAACATGGATGACCAACCACACCGGAAACTTCCACCAGACCGGCCTTCTGATGTCCTAGCTAGTGGTAGTAATAAGAAGACAAGAAATAACTCTTCTCGTATCACAATGGATACTTCTACGCCGGATGAACTCTCTCTAGAGAATGATATCTGCATGGAACATGAAGCTTCCCACCAACAGATATCTCTAGTTACCACTACCTCCTATAAGGATTCCCTTATTGGTTTTAATGGCATTGTTCATGGAGGTGATTGTATGGACGAAGAGGAGCTATTATCGGATACGATAAATATGGAATGGGACATTCCAGAACTTACTGATGAGGTGCAAGCTCTTATGAAGATCCACCCGGTTGTCCCTGTGACGGCAGAAGAATACAATGCTTGGTGTCGCCCCTGGAATGCAGCACTGATCCTAACTGTGTTAGGCAAAAAATATAATGTCTACATATTAAAGACACATCTGAGCTGTATATGGCGGACATCCCAATTTGATCTGGTGGATATGCCCAACAATTACTTTTTGGTTCGTTTTCTCCAAAAAGAAGGGTGGGGACAGCTCTATCAGCAAGTATTATACGGGGGGCCATGGGTGGTGCAGCAGCACACCATTCTGGTGCAAAAATAGTCCCTTAACTTTGACCCTTACAATAACCCACTTGGACGAATAATCACTTGGATCAGGATTCCTAACATCCCAATGCAGTGTTACAATAAGGAATTTATTACAAGAATGGGGAATTACATTGGCAGAACAGTTAAAATAGATATGCTTACCCCATCTGACATTGTGACTGAATCTGCGAAAATTGAGAGAGGTAAGTATGCCAGGATATGTGTCGAGCTTGATCTCCAGAAGAAACTTGTCTCACGAGTGATTGCAGCCCACTCAGTTTATCAAGTGGAGTATGAGGGACTGGGCCTAATTGTTTTTCATGCGGCCGTTACGGCCACCACAAAGACCAGTGCACCTGGACGTACCGAGATAAGGACCAATCAACTCCAGGGCAATCTCAAACCAATATGCATAATCGGAATCCTTCAATGCCTCAACCAAAAGCCAACATCAAGGAACCCTTTGGACATTGGATGCTTGTGGGCAACGGTCTTCGATCTCGGTTTGGGAGCAGGAAGGCACAGCAGGGGAGTGTGACGAAGAGAAGGAGCGGGAATGCAGAGGAGAAGAGGAACGAGAGTGCGACAGAGCAAAGCAACCGAACTAGGCAGGAGAAGAGAGACGGGGTCAGGTCAGAGAAGAAGAAATCTATTATGGAAGTAGGTATCGTGACGGCGAAAGGCAACGTTGCTGGTTCGATCGTCGGTGGAGCCTCGAGATTTCAGATCCTCGCCGACCTTGGGGGTGATGAAGGCATGGTGATAGGACGGATGGGGTCAGAGGAGCAAGTCAGTGGTGATGATGAAACTGACGCGGGCCGAATGGAGCAGTCAAGGGGCTGATTAGCTCCTCTCCAAGAAAATGACAAGGATGATCGCAGGACAAGGGAATTAGGAAAGGAAAAGAACAAAAGAAAAAACAAAAATCATGGGATGGGGCCTTCTCTTGCTGGGCCAGGACAAGGGGTGAGGGCCCATATTGAAAGACCAAAAACAGTTTTGGGCCAAGAAAGAAAGCAAAGTTCCAATAGGACACCAAAGACACATGTGGGTGGTAGAGAGCATGTAGTGGTAGGTGGATCTTTAACCTAAGTTGGGCCTACCTCTATTTTATTACCCCAACATCCTCATAGGCCAGAATCTCAACAATTATTATTGCTAGAAGGATCCCACAATAAGGCCATAAATCCCAATGATACTTCTACTCAGGAAATATGTGAGCAAAACATGAGTAGTGCACCAAACACTGACCTTTTACCTCCATACTCCACTTCCTTAGACGATGACATTGGGGATGACTTTATGGAAGTGACTCTTGCTGTATGAAGCCAATATGGTTCAAGGAAACAATTCACATGAGTTGACAGAGCTCTTGGTGATCAGTAAGTATCACTTTTTGTTTCCAAGTTTTATCAATCCTATGATTATTGCCTCTTGGAATTGTAGGGGTGCGGGGAGCAAGCATTTTCCCCGCATTGTTAAAGATTTAGTTCATGACAATAATATTGATATTTTGTCTTTAATTGAAACTCGTATTAGTGGTAATAGGGCGGAGGCCGTTACCTGTAAGTTAGGCTATAGTAATTGGATTAGGTTGGAGGCCACTGGGTTTGCGGGAGGCATCTGGATTTTATGGGATGAGAGTAATACTCAAGTCGATTATCTTTTTTCTACTACTCAACTGGTCCACTGTAAAGTGTCAGACAAGCGAATGAACGATTCATTTTTTGTTACTTTTGTTTATGGGGAACCGGGGATTAGTAGAAGAGAGAATTTATGAGGTTCCTTCCAAGACCTTACACAGACTATTGAAGGTGCTTGGATGGTAATTGGGGACTTTAATACCTTCTTGACTCCTACGGACAAGATAGGAGGTACTGCACCTTCTCTCCGGGCTATGACGCAATTTTCTAATTGCATTAGTAGCTTGAGTCTATTAGAGATCCCTATTATTAGCTAGCGCTTCACATGGGAAAAGCAGGGGATTAAAGAAAGACTAGATTAGGTGTTTGTCAATCTTGAGTGAGAGCTCAATCATCCACAAGGAAAGGTTTTTCACCACCTGCATTATAAATTTGATCATATACTTGTGCTGGTCACAAATGGTGTTAATTCCCTAACCCAACGTCACAAGCGCCGATTCAGTTACTATCCAATATGGGCAATGGAAGATAGCTTTTCTGACGTGGTCTGTAAATCTTGGGAGAATAGAACTTGGAATCAAGGTAGGTTGATTTTTGAGGATAAGGCCTCCAAATGGAATGCTAGGGTCCTTGGTAGTCTTCCTAGGAAAAAAAGACATCTTCTCAGAAGGTTGGAGGGTATTGATCGAGTGCGACAAACTAATCCCTCGACTGGCCTTTACAGACTTGAGAAGCAGCTTTGGAAAGATTATAGTAAGATATGTGCTCAGGAGGAGCTCCTTTGGTACCAAAAATCTCGGTGCAAGTGGCTCGCTTAGGGGGACAAAAACACGAGTTTTTTTCCATACATCAATGTTGATTAAACGGAAAAAACAACGAATTGAAGCCCTTCAAGATGATGAAGGAAATTGGGTTACTGAACCGGATAAGTTAAGAGAAATGGTTGCCACGTTCTTTGCACATCTCTACACTAGGAATCCTCAGATTCCTCAATCCACACATTGGTATGCCAACTTTCCCCCGCTTCACCCAACTGATGATATCTTTCCTCACAAAGAAGTGGAGGATATTGAAGTAAAAAATGCTGTGTTTTTTATTGGTGTTTTCAAAGCTCCTAGCCCGGATGGTCTTCAAGCACATTTTTTCCACACCCAGTGGAATCACATAGGGAACAAGGTCTGTGCACTCGTCCAAGAGATTTGGCATCAACCGGAAAAGGTTAAAGATATCAACCATACTAACATTATTCTTATCCCAAAAGTTGATAATCCTACAAACTTAAAGGATTTCCATCCTATTTCTCTCTGTAATGTCATCTTTAAGGTTGTTACGAAAATCATTGCAGAAAGAATGAAGAAGGCGATGTAATATTTGATCTAACCACAGCAATGTGGGTTCATAGCTGGGCATCAGGGGAGTGAGAATGTTATCATTGCGTAAGAAGCTATTCATACTATGTAGACTAGGTGGCGAAGAAGAGGAATGGTTGCAATCAAGGTTGACATGGAGAAAGCTTACGATCGCCTTGATAGGAAGTTTTTACAGTCCACTCTTGTTTGTGCTGGAATACGGGAGGAGCTGGTGAATCTTATCATGGTGCGTACCTCCTTGGTGTCCATGAAGATCCTTTGGAATGGTTCCAAATCTCTGGATTTCCAGCCCTCTCGAGGAGTTCGTCAGGGTGACCCTTTGAGCCCCTACTTATTTGTGCTATGCATGGAGTGCCTAAGTCAATTGATTAACAACAAAGTTAGGGAAGGACATTGGAAGGATCTTCGGTTCAATAACCGTACTCCCCCAATATCCCATCTCTTCTTTACAGATGATCTTATCCTGTTTGGGGAGGCTACCCAAAATCAAATTGAGCTGATGCGGGACATTATGAGATCCTTTTGCGAAGTTTCAGGCCATCAAGTCAGCTTGACCAAGTCCAAAGCATTCTTTTCCCGTAATGTCCATTTTAATAGGGTTTTAGAGTTGAGTCAATCGCTGGGAGTGGGAATCACTGGTGATCTTGGTAAGTATCTCGGTATACCGATGCTTCATCACAGGATTACCAAGGCTATTTATTTCCCCATTGTTCAGAAGGCAAAGAAGAGATTGACAGGCTGGAAGGGACGACATCTCACCATGGCAGGACGGACGATCTTGATTAAGGCAGTTTTGTCTGCATTGCCAAGTTATCATATGCAAACAATGCTGCTTCCTAAAGCCATCCTAAAGGAATTAGAGAAGATTAGCCGAAATTTCATACGGAATCAAGATCAACAGATTCGAAAGATGCATCTTATTTCCTGGAACCAAATTAAACAGCCTAAGGAGGAGGGGGGATTAGGTATTAAAGACCTTCAGAAGCAAAACATGGCTTTCATAATGAAACTTTGCTGGGGTTTATTAACCCAACCAGAAGCCCTTTGGGTTCGTTGTCTAAAGGGAAAGTATGGATGTGGCAACAGCGACTATCCCATGGTCTGTAAGAAAACCAATTCCTCTAATGTATGGCGGAGTATCACTAAGGTTTGGGACACTTTCTATAGTGGAATTGGTCGAACCTTGCGCAATGGAAATACAGCTAATGTCTTGTGGGATTTATGGACTAAACTGGATGAACCCCTTATTCAATTTGTTGATCATAATTTCCATCGTTTAAATCCAGCTGCCAAGGTAAGAGACTTTGTTTTACCGGATGGAGAGTGGAACATTTCGCGATGGAGGGAATTCCTACCAAATTGGGTGGTTAATCTTATAAGGCAGTTTCCCCCGCCATGTCAAACGGGAGATGATCCTTTCTACTGGAGAAGTGGGCAACTTTAGTGTCTGTGCTACGTACTCTTTTCTTTCTACTTAGTGGGAGGGGAATGGCTCGGCTTAGTGGAAGAAGGTGTGGAAATTACATGTTCCGGAGAAAGTGAAGATGTTCTTCTGGCAGACTATTCATGAGAGACTACCTACTAACTCACTTCGAGCTATGAGAGGTCTATCAGATAGTGAGGAGTGTCCTTTTCAGTGTCACCAGACAGAAACCATTATACACATTCTTCGGGACTGTGAGATTGCGAGAGCAGTATGGTCACATTTTATTTCACCTAACTCTTGTTTTAGTTTCTTTCATTCTGATTTGAAGGTATGGATCAAAGACAATTTCTCCCTTTCTCTGGGCAAGTCTTATTTTCATAGGTGGCCTTGGGTTCGCATATTCAGCATCATATGTTGGCTATTATGGAAAAACAGATGTAAGGGCGTCATGGAAGGAGTCCAAGTTCAACCGAACGAGCTTATTCATGGTGGCCTGTATCAGCTCATGGAATCCAACGTGGCGGACAACCTGAAGCACCAGATCTTTTCCTACAGCGTTGGGGACGATCATACATGGAAGCTACCACAGGAGGGACATGTTCGCCTAGATACTGACGGTTCAGTGGATATTCACCGTAATGCAGCTTGTGGGGGCCTTATTCGGGATCATAGAGAACATTGGGTCCTTGGTTTTCAATGTCGACTTGGCTTTCTCCCACCAACTACTGCTGAGCTTATGGCCTTACACCAAGGCCTTCAACTGTGTAGACAATATGGGTTCCAGAAAGTGGTGGCTTACACAGATTCACTTGAAGCATACCACTTGCTTATGCAGGATAGTGGTCTATACCACCCACTTAGGTCGGAAATTAATGCATTTAGGGAATTACTTTACTCTGAATGGGACATTGAGCTCCACTATACACTGAGAGATGCAATCTGGTGTGCTGATTTTTTGGCAAGGGATGCCCATAATTTAGTCCAGTGCTTAGTTGTTTTACCAGTTCCTCACTCTGGGTGTATTCCCATCATGAGGGAGGACTCATTACATGCTTTTTTATGTTTAGATTGTTTTGGTGTATGTACTCTCCAAGCTAGCTTGGCCATATTATGAATTTAAAAAAAAAAAAAAGAAGACACACCTTAAAGGCACACCGGAAACCAAACTGACCCGCTGAAGGTCGGTGTTACCGCCACCATGAGTTATGTGTTTCCTTTGTGTTCTTCGACAAGAAGACGACAGAAATAGAGACTGAAGAGCGTGAGATTCTCTGAGCTGGGGTAGGCGTGATTTTAAAACGGATTTAATGGGGGAAATA
Organism: Inga laurina; assembly: GCA_963855925.1. Lineage (NCBI taxonomy): Eukaryota > Viridiplantae > Streptophyta > Magnoliopsida > Fabales > Fabaceae > Inga > Inga laurina. The sequence goes on from OY979712.1 coordinate 46,747,149, forward strand.
ACGGTAAAATGGGCTTAAGCAAATGTCATAAGCCAGGACAGGGTGCTTCAAAAAATAAGCCACTTATAGGGATAAGCCCAACTCCCAAATCGTCAAACCAAATATACCACATAAGTAAAAAGTCATGAACAGTGTTTTCCCCCCAAATCGCACGATTGGCATGTATATTGGCCAAACCAAACATGATCAATATTGTGCCAAGAGCGGAAGCGATTCTAAGAAGCATGGTAGCAGCTTATCATAAAGTGGGAGAAACTAACCTGACTGCTTACACAAGTTCATTAGAGCTATATACAACTGTGAACGAAGGTCAATTAATTGTTGAAGCCAACGGAGCTTTTTCTCATGCAAGTTGTAAAGCGGCTTGTGGGATTCTTAAAAATTCTCAAACGTGTTTGATAGAAGGATTCCTTCTAATTTAGAAGCTGGTGATTTCCTAAATGCAGAAATTTGGGGCTGCTTAATTAGCCTAAAAAAAACTTGGGATGGCGGTTTCAAGGATATCTTGATAAGAAATGATTCAATGGAGGCTCTACACTTAATTCAAAATGACATTCCAGACATGCATGAAGACTAGACTCTTATCATGGAGATCAAACAAATGCTCCAACATAATTGGGAAGTGGCTTTTCAGCATATTGACATAAACGAGAAAACGGGAGGATTTCATGGGAAAACAAGCTTTTGATAATAATGCGGGTTTGCATATTCTAGGACTTGAGGCTATGATCACGGTATTGCATTTGACAGCACTAGACTAGGCTAGTTTGTTTTATGCTTTTGTCTTTTTCCTTTTTTTCCGATAGTTCTTTTGTCTTTTTCAAATGTATAAAAGGAAAAAGAGCTTTGTATCTGGACTCCAATAAATCCCTTAAGTTAAAAGGAGGTAGGTACAGAATGGATCCTCCGCTTAAAAAGAGATTTGCTTGTTTGATGAATGCAACAAAGCTAGGACGCTGGCGCAACCTCAACCTCAATCATGTAGGACCGACAATACTTACTGGACTTGATTGTTATGCGTGGAGAAAGCTACTGTGAATGACCTTGTAGTTTGGCGTAAAAACGAGTTAGTTGCAAGTTGCATAGTATTTAGTACATGTTCTTCGGAAAACAATAAAATTATGATTTCAGAATTTATTTTCTGTAAGTTAAGATAAAATTCATCTCGCATTCTTGTCTTATAAATCGTAAAAACATTTCTAAAAAACTAAAACAAATAGAAATTTCTGACCCCTCTAATCAGAAAAACTGGGACACAATATGAGCAACTGCTTCTAGGTGATTTTAATCATTAATGTTAGAATGTTCTGATTTTTACGGGGATAAATTTCGATATTAAAATGTTGAAGAGTGAATTAAAAAGAGGGGGGGATTAGTGCTGGCGATATTCAAATCAACCACAGAAGCGCGATGAGATATTAAAGGGTGGAATTGAGAGTACCTGACAAATTTATCAGAGCCATTGATGAACTATAAATGCTAAGAATAGGCAGAGTTTTCAAATTTCAGCCAACCTTACGCGTTGGGCCAAAGAGGAATCTTTCAAATGGGAGTGAATTTTCGGTCATGGTAGTTAATATTACTAGATATAGTCCCTGATTAGTGTTAAGAGAGTTGGTCAAAAGTAATGTTGACTCCGTCAGATATCTCCCTAATAATTAATAAGTTTTATTAATTAAATCGATAAATATTTAAATTAAAAATCCCCATATTTTACGCTAGGTTAGTCTCCTTATAAGAAATTATTGACCACTAAGTGCATATTTGGATTGGCGTCACGATAGTTTATAAGTTGTTTTTCATGTAAATCGAAACAAAACTCATATCACATATTTATCTCGTATACCACAAATCACGATTGAAAAGCTACTTTTGAACATTCTTATCGCTGTTCCAAACACATGCTAAATTTCTGCATGCCAACTTGGACTTGTTCCCATGGCACCTAGAACATTGGAAACAATAGTAGGCTTGTGTTGTTACACAAGCCTAATATGTTTAGGCCTTAGTAATGATCACAGAAACGAAGTGCTTAATCTATGGTTGTCGTTTATAATCAATGAATCCTAATACTTATCCGGTCTTTAAGATAAGATATATTTATTTAATTTGATTAGAATAAAAAAATTAGTTAATATGACATGTATTTTTTAAAACACTCTAATGATCATCTTCCTTAATTTCCTCATTCCCTTTCCTCCTTAACTCTTTGACTCATCAAATATATTTTATATTAAAGACAAAAGGAGGAATAATCCAATTGATGAATTTTAAGTTTATTTCAACAAATAAAAAGCCGTTGTTAAAATTTAAAATCTGAATATGGGAGTGAAGGAGGGAAGTTGAGCGGGTGATGGGGTAAAGTGTAAACAATAAACTATTAAATGAGCAGTGCTATGGAAGCGTACATGGTATAAATGCAATGCAGTGACTAGTGAAGTATCTATAATAATTATGTGTCTTTGCTGCAAACTGGACTGTACCACCACACATAAATTTTACCAACACTCCTGGGTGAGGATTAAATTTTTAAACCCCACATTAGATAACCCTTTTTTCCAAATAATATATAAATAATAATCGTCAAGTCTCTAGCTATATGCCATAATTCATTCACTCAACTCATACACTTTTAACTTTTATGTGAGTATATATTCTGCAAAAGTTATGATATTGATTGCTGTCATTAATTATTTTCAAAGGGCATAAGATATCTACTTTTTTTATTTGAATTATATGCTTATGATATCAACCTTTATAATGGCGTACTACCATAAAATTAGAATAAGATTCATATGAAATTTAAATATAGTAAATAATGGGATTGGAATAGATAATAATTCTCAAAACCAGACTCCAATTGACAAGTCCTAGGATATGAATGATAGAAGCATGACTGAATGAGGAGGCATTGGACATTAATGAACCGACCCACTAAGAGTGAATAGAAAGGAGCAAGGGTCCTGGGCGATAAAAGCATGGCCCACTGAAGTAATATCAGGACCTACCCACATTAAACTCTCTCATATATCTCTAAACATAGTTTCATGGGTCACATGCTCTCATTCAAAGCCAACGCTGCCTTCTCCATTAGCCTGGGCCCCATCCTGCCTTCCTCTTCCTTTTTTTTTTTGTTTATTCCCTCCATCTCATACGATTTTGACCTGATTAATCATCACTCAACCATTAACCATACCATGAATAGCTAAATATATTATGCATGAATATACTAAAAATGCTAAGGTTCAGGTAAAAAAAAAATGTTCAGGTTAAGGTGTAAATCTACTCACCAAGTATTTGTGAACATTCTCCTGATTTTATAGTGTTTTCTTGGCTTCAAAAATGCAAATGAAAGTTCCAAAATGATACAAAAATGTTTTGACCTTTAATTTAATGTCTGTTAATTTCTGTGTGAGACTCACAATGTTGTCCAAGCGTAAAAAAGGTCAAAGAAGAAAGGGTAATGAAAATTAGTTAAAGTAATGGACGTTAGATCATATTAACTATCATGATATTTTTACACCAATTTAGAATCTTTACTGGCATTTTTACACCTAAGAAAGATTCATAGTGCCAAGTTCACAAATACTTTATTCATAGACTTACCCCTTAACTTGTATTTAATTATCCTCACTATGCATTCTCTCTGTTTCCCCGAATTACAGTGTTTTCAAAAACTGCTCCCTTGTCCCTCTCAGATCGTAATGCTTGTAGTTTTCCTGTTCTACTCAGGACCACGAATATGAGTTGCTCTTATTGCGTCTCATTAATTAGTGATATGAATATTCTCACGCCCATGATGTGGATATATATATATATATATATATATTATTATACACATATAATAATATATATATATATATATATAATTTAATTGCTTATTTCACTAGTTTTAATTCAAACCAAACTTCTCAACGTTTCCGTGTGTGTGTGTGTGTGTGTTGAAAGGGTATTTTGTTTTGTAACAAATATGACTCTAACCTGGAAGGAGTAACACTCCATGAGTCCATTATACTGATCGGTTCTCCACTTGTATAATAAAGTATAATTTAAGTTTTCGTTTATTTCTCCCTTGTCACTTGTTAGTTCGATCTCTTGAGGTATAAAGAATTTCTCATTCTATTTCTCTTTCTCTAGAATCACATTCTCAATTTTAGCATTAAAAAGCGTTTCCTTTAAAGATTTTAACCACAATAGAGATTGTTTAATTTGTTCTCAGTGATGTTATTATCAATGCGTTATAGAATATTAGAACTGTAGGACATACCTAATAATGAGCTATATTAATTTCATTTACTATAAATAGACAGGAGAACACTGCTGAATATGATATTGTTTAGGAGTTAAATTGAGAAATACCCATGATGAGTGATATCAAACTAGGGGGAAATAACACACACACACACTGTAGAACAAATTTGTTTGCACACAACAAAATTGAAAGTACTTTATACGCAAGAAACTGAATTAGAGTCTTTTTGAGCATCTGGAAATTAAATTCATAGGCAAAATTTCCACGATAGAATAATTTACTCAAAATTTTTAAAGTGCAGGAATTAAAAAAGAGAGGAAGAGATTCCCAAAGTCCACCTTGGGTATTCCTATTGGAACAACGTAACGTGGAAATAGATGGACCGACATGTGTAGTTGAGACTTAAGAGATAATCATGTCCAATATAATGTGGACGGTGGGATTTAAAACGTGCCTAATGGGATTCCCAATATATACTGCCCCACGAAGAAGTCAGGCAAGCTTCCATTATTTCCATAAACTATACTTAAAATCACATAACGGTCAAACTGGCAGATTATCCGCGTCCAACTATCCGCACATATTAACATAAAAAGCAAAGGAGAAAAATAATACACCCCGGATCATGGAAACTACATATATAATAATCCTGAAGACCAGCACACGTGTAAACACGTGCTACGTTATTACAAATTTATAACCATCATACTAATCAACCTATAAAATATAACCTTCGCTCCTTAATATATATAAGAATCCATTAACTTTTTTTTAAGAGAGATTAATTAAACTAATTTATATATACTTTAATAATACACAATACATGTTATGATTATTAATTTTATTAATCTCTCCGAGACAAAAAAGTCAGCCAGTTCTTATATACTAGAAGTCAGCTGGGTTGATCAGGCACACGAAATACCTATTGTCGTGGGCATAAAGCGTTCCGAAGCCGATCTTTTGACCAACGAACTGATATCCGGCGAAACCTTAGCCATCTCAAACTCCGGCAGCTCTGGGATGGCCGAAAGCGCCGGCCCTGACTTGTCATACACCACCACGTAACGGTCTCTGGATTTCTGTGGCACATCGAAGGTACCGCTAGTAGAATTCACGGATGAAGATTTATAAAGATTATTATGATTATGATGTTGCTGATGGTGACGATTATTGAGCTTGAAAACGGAGCGGAGAAACTTATGCAGGGAACGGGAGAATTTGAAGGGCGTTTTGGACACGGCGGGCTGAGGAGGAGGAGGCTGCGCCGGAAGTCGGCTGTCCGAGAGGTGAGGCATGGAGAGACTTCGGGCGGAATTAGCTATGGCAGAGTCGAGATGACGCTTGAAGGAGTTGAGCTCGAAGGAGTCATAGAGAGTGCTGCCACAATCCCACAAGGTGGTGGCCTTGGGGTTTGAAGAAGAAGAAGGATTCTCCATGATGATCCCAAAAAGTCGGGATTTGAAGAAAAACAAGGACACAGAACGAAGGAGAAGGAGAAGAAGAAAGCGTTGGCTTTATTATGTAGTGGTTATTAGTAGCTTGGTTGGTGAAGGAAGCGAACGCGTAGGTTATGACTTCGAGATACCTGAAAAAGCCAGATTGGTTTCACGCCTTACTTATATACACCGCTAGTTGGTTCTGAATAACACTACTGCCTTCTTCTTTTTTCCACTGTCCATTTTCCGTTAATAAATTTTAGCACAACTCGCTTTCGCAGCTTATGGTGCCAACTCAAATTTGCATGATTATGATGATTAAGTTATTATTTGTTCTTGTTGAATATACAAAACGGATCAGCTGGGGAACCGGGGTGTGACGTACGTGGAATGATAGTGGCCCCTTGAATTGTGGCTCAAGTTTTCATTTTTTTATTAAAGTGAATGCTAAATCAGAGTGGCCATACCCCTTGAATCGTTTCATGTCACGCGTCACCGTTTCATTGTCAAAACGAAATGTGGTATGCCAACTTTTATTAACAAGTCTATCCGTTTGAAAGGTACTAGTTAAAGTTTAGAAAGATGCATCATACTTACTACTCCCTCTTGTCCTTATGGTTCAATTTTTCAATTGAAGTAGCTCAACCTAATATTAAGAATTGGAGGAAGTGTTGTTATAATTACAAGCCAATTACTTACTTTTAGAAATTGTACACATGATGTTTGCAAGTTAGTGTACAATTCATCTAAGAATAAATTACCTTTTAACACGGTACCTTCAAATTATGAATTTTACACTATTGTAAAAGGATTTTTTTTTTTATCATACAAAAAAGTATTAAAAAAAGAATGTCCAAGCCTAAAAAAATAATATATGAAAAGCCTCATAATTTATTAATGATGTCACTTTCATATGTCAACGATAAGTTATGAGACTTCAAAAATATTATTTTCTTTAGCTGAGACCTTCCTACATGAGATTTCCCAAAAATAGAAAATAATAATAGAGATTTCAACAAGGTGGACAATATGAAATTTTGATTGAAGAACATTTCAAAGCTTTCAATAAAAATACAGGAAGAAATATAAAATATATCCAATCTTCCCCCTGACTAAAGCTATGGACTGATCACCTGCTTAAGTGATGATTGAAATTAAAAGTTAAAACTATGGATTTTGTAACAAAGGCTAATTAATGTCCAAGAAATTAAAAAAAAAAACTTCAGAATCTACGTATTAAAACTATGGATTTTGTAACAAAGGCTAATTATGTCATTTCCTGATTTTAATATTTGATTTGTTTATTTAAGAGATATTTTTGTATACTTTCTCTAAAAATATGTTCAAATAAGATTAAAACGTTTTTGAGTGCCTTTTCCCCATCTAAAAATAAGCTTAGAATCTTAGCTACGATAAACGCTAACATTGATCTGAATAAACCAGTCAAAGTGGCTAGTCTGGTCTTCTAGCTCGATGCACTTCACAATAAAATATTGCTAAGAGAGCGAGAAAGTCAGAGAGAACTGGTTGGCTAATCTAACGCGGAAACTCTTATTAAAATGTGCCACGTGATAATTACGTCCTCCTATTATATTGGAAACATCAATCTCAAAATATGAAAGCAATTTTAGGGATCATCCCAATGATGAGCGCTGAGAGCTGTTCATTATTGTGGATCGTTCAAACCTAACCTACATGGTTTATATCGATTTTTTTTTTACTTTTTTTTTAAAAAAAGATTATTTTAATGTATATAAAATATAAAATAAAGTTAATATCTTAACTATCAATTTTTTAAAACAATAACGTTTATCTAAAAATCAGTTAAAAATCCTAAATCTGGACAGTTAAAATTTTATTTAAACCGTAGATTTCACCATAGTAAAGAGCTTTTAGTGTTTGGGTGTGTTCTTATTAGCTTTTGGAGAATAGATTCTGGAGAGAATAGCTTTTGGAGAATAGATTATGGGAAAAAAGTGATTTTGATAAAATGAGAGTGTTTGGATAATTTGATCAGAATAGCTTTTCTCATGGTCAAATGACTAAAAAGGACATTAATTTTTATGATAATTACATATAAAGGATAAAATTATATTTTATATATTATTTAAGGGTTAATGTCCAGATTTAATAGTTGATAAATTTGATCTAAAGGCGTTAAATTATAAGAGAAGAAAACCACTAACGGCATTAAAAATGATACATCTTAAACCATTATTTAACATTAAATTTCATAATTAATACTAAAAATGAAATAAACTTGTCTATATGTAATGTTAATTAACTTAACTAACTTTTCTAATATAATCAAATTAGATAAATAGGTCTTATATTAAGGATAAGAGGGAGTATTAAAATTTTAAAAATAAAAAAAATAGAGAGAAAACGTTGAAATTAAAAAGAAAAGAAAAGAAAGGATGAGAGAGAGTGTGATGTGGGACCTACAGACAAAAAAAGAACCAATGAAAATTAAAAGGTGGGCCCCACAAAGTGAAAAAAACCTCAAAAAATAACTTATGTCCAAACCATGGTTTTGTGCAAAAAAGCTATTCTAAAAAATTTTGAAGTGTTCGGATAAAAAAATCTGAAACCATGGTTTTCTTTGAAAAAGCACTTTTTTGAACATACCCGAACACACACTTTATCATTGTGATGAGTACTGAAACTAGTTCCCTGAAGATATCTAGTTTAGAAGCTGCTGCAGTTTGACCTTGAAAACATATAGATACTACCTTTGGTCTTTTTTATAAGAGCCCAAAATTTGAATTACCTTGGTCCTTTTTATAAGAGCCTTACAAGAGTTTTCTGAACATTTAATAATTTTTTTTCATTTTAACCCCACATTAATTATGTGTGTTGCATTAATTAAAATGTTAGTAATACTCTTATTTACTCTATTTCTTTCTCTTATTTATCCCTTATAAATAAAATCATACTTAAAAATCAAATTTTATTTAAAATACATTTATCATTTTTAACTAACTTAGACTATTTTTTAAACAGCGTAAATTCGGTAGAGGAGAGAGTATATAATTGAATAACCTCCTAGGGTTGCTTTGGAAAAATTGGGATCCGCAAGGAGTCATTTAACGTAAAATGGAAAAAGAAAGTTACGGATTGGACAAAATGTCCATGTCTAACATAGGATCGACCCAAATCCAGGAAGCAGATCCTCTCATCATCTCATTTTCTCATCATCCCTCATGATCCCATCTGAACCGTTGATTTGGAAGAGGAGCCATTTAGACCGTTGATTAAGAAGGGGAGAGAAAAGTGAAAGGAGTGATAACTTGATGATGTGACTCATCTTTTACCTTTTAGATTGATTGGATAGACATGATTTAGAGATTATGAGGGATGATGAGAAAATGGACAATGAGAGAAACCGAACCCCCAAATCCAAGACCAAGATAACTGGACTGTTGCCACAAACCAAAAGAACAATGGGCATGAGATTCTTTGGGCCATTGGACCATTTTTAGTTGTTACAATGTCTTAAGGATCTAATATAAAATCCTCTGAGGCCCCATTTTCTCTGCCCGACCCAAATCATCTTTTGCTTCATTGCCTTTCTTTTGGCTAATACTTTCTCCGATCTTTTTTATAAGAGCCTAAATTTTAAATTATTTTGGTTTATTTTATAAAAATACGATGAGAGTTTTCTAAATATTTAATGAGTTTTTTTTCCATTTTCAACCCTCATTAATTATATATTATATTAATTAAAAGGTTGGTAATACATATGTTTATTCTATTTCTCTCTCTTACCTGTCCCTTATAAATAAAGGCATACTTAGAAAAAAATTATTTTGAACAAGCTTATTATTTTTAACTATTTTTAACTATTTTTTTAATCTACGTAATTTGATTATTGTGTTCTTATAAATAATATAGAAGGAGTACTGAATTAAAGCTTTGAAGCGTTAGGATCTCCCAACTAACAATAACTATAGTCAAATATTGACTATAACTTGTTTCTTATGAATAGGTTTGGGAGCAGTACTTCTTTTTTCTTTTTTTAGTGATCAAGCGCTAACTATGTAAAGGGGATTAAATTTGTAACCTTCCACTTATAGAAAGTTTTCATGCCCCGGAGCCACATTGACAGTACTAGTTCAATCATGACCATGTATGCATACATGAAATGCAACACCAAAACATTCAAAATAGTGTAAAGTTTCAATCTAAGGAACATATGACTGAGACTCCCATCTCTCAAGTTTCTAAAGATTTAACGACACTATAGCAGCAGGCTCCCTTTTGCGGAATGCTGAGGCTAGCAGATATATACTACAAACACCAACGTAAGTAACTCTTGAGGTCAGTGCTTTATCTTTTAGCTCTGTCCTCTGTTTCAGAACTTAAAAAAGAGCTAATATATGTACTAAGGGAAGGCAGAGACGTGCAGCAAATTTTGTGTGGTTGCTGTAGTATGATTTATTTACCTACACATTTGATTAATCAACAACCTCAGCACTAAAGAGCTTAAATTGGTTGGCATCAAGAATCAGTTTCCTTATGGAAGAGAAAGCGCCCATAATTCCTGCACCTGTGAAGACTACGATGATTGACATGTTGAGCAAATAAGTGAAGGATGATTTGGGAGGCTTGTGCGTCATGTTATATAGAAGCATAGGAAGAATAAAATCCAGAGGGATGAAACCAATAGCACCGACCACACCATTGATGTCACCAAAAAATGGGAGCATGGCTGCCACAAACCCACATAGTGCCATGTAAATTGTCCGAAGAATTAGGCGAGGGATGAGATTTCTCTTGGAAAATATCCCCTGACTCACATCAGCTGATTTCTTCTCCATTATCTCATAAGCCACTTGAGAATAAACCTGTGTCATGTGTACGTGTTGGGACAATCATTATATTCTTAACGTTGACCGTTACAAGTTACAACTCTCTGAACTTACCAGGCCAATGGCGAAGAGTTGAAGAAGAACACAGATGACGGCAAGGCCAAGTACCCATGTTGGAGCTAAAGAAGGTCCCTCATCAGGCATTAGACTCTTTAGAATGTTTGAATTGGACTTGTTTCCAAACACCCAATATCCAGCCACTGCAACAGAGTAAAAAGTTACGCAAATCACACCATAACACATGAAAAGCCCCTTGACCATCTTTCCAGTTGCAGGTGGTGCTAGAGTTGCCTGCAACAATGTCATGGCAAAAATGAAAGTCAACCACTGGTATAAACTAACGTAAGCAACATACCTAAAGCTTGAACAGTAAGAGCTATATAGACATTATTAATTGGTTCAACTTTTGAAAGAGTTTCTTGTTACTTGTATCTCGGGAAGGATTCCATTCCCAAATATGGATGCAATTATGGAGATGGAAGTGAAGGCACTAAAAACCCTTGCAGATTTTCTGGGTTCAAGGGAATAGTCCGTTGAATGTTCTTTTGCTGATAAACCTGCAAAATGACAAGAAATAACTTATAATTATTGATATGACTCTGGTCACATACAATTTTTGAATAGTCCAGTTGTTTTAACCTGCGTGAATGCAAGCCCCAAAGACTAGGAAGCTGTAGCCGAGGCTGAGAAGCAAAGAACACATGTTGATGTGTCGTAGAGAATGGAAGGATGGAAGCTGAGAGAGAAGTATCATCACCACTGTCACCATTGCTATAAAGTGGTACAATCTGAGAGGCCCATGTGGCGAAAGGTTGGAGTACACAATCTTCAACAAAGCAACAGGATCAATTAACTAATGAACACTGGTTTGGTTTCCATAATCACTTCAAAACTAATAAAGTTACTAAGCAAGATCTCTTAATCAACAATTTATCTAAAAATTTAGTATTTGACCAAATTCAACGGCCTCAATAGCTCACCGCTACGGAGAAAGATTCGTAGTATCGTACATGAGCATTCGGCAGATAAATGGGAAGTGACTTGATTAAATGCAGCTAAACCAAACACCATAACTCTAGGGACAGATTCCATAAAATGAGTGGATGGTTGATGACAGGCGAGCGAGATTTTATAAATGAAAATCCGTACTGTGTCCTTCAGTTTTCAAAAAGATTTGACGTCTGACCTTTCTAAAACTAGGGCAGGAAGTAAAAGATAGGAGGAATATGCATGTGTTTAGTATCACTTATTTTTTTAAATAAGCCTATGTTTAGTATCGAAGGAAGTAAAAGATTTGGGAACATTTATTTTTTGAATATAAGTGCTTATTATGCAAGTCGAGATAAAACTCCTCTCATATACTTACCTCGTATACCGTGAATCACGATTTATAAACACCTATTACCCAAAAATAAACTATTCCAAATAAACACTAAGACAAAACTTGAAAGTCAGAGCATTTTTTGGCAAAAAAAAAAAAAAAAATGGTCAGAGCATTTTGCATTGGTGATGAAAGAAGTTTAGGTTGACATAGATTTCTTTTGTATTTTGTATTGATGTAATGTTTTTCAATATTATAATTTAAAAAAAAAAGTCAGAAACAGAGCATGAGCAGGGACAAATAAAAGCCCAGTGAGAATGCAAATATAGATAAAAAATTAAGTTAACCGAATTAAGTGGAATAACTTCCAATAGTTGCTTGGAAAACGACAGCAAAATGAGACCCCTCTCTTGTTTCGTCACTGTGATTATAACGAGGGTGGTATTTTTGTATATGTATGGCCGTTACAAATAAATATTGTAACAGACGTAATCGATGGATAAGGATGATCGAAGCGTATGAATTAGTAAAGAAGAGAGCAAACCTCGAGGCATTGTCCCGCAAGCAAAATTGCTCCCACACCGACCCCTGTGTTGATTGCCGTTTGAATAAATATTACAAAATAGAACATCCACCCAGATCCTGTCAATACACCCAAAAAGGAAATATGAGCTATTTTTGAAAACTAATGAAACAGAGGAAATTGTACGATGCTTTCCAATAACAAGTTCTAGGAGTTGGCGGGTGAGTAATAACTAATAACTATAGGGTTATGGTCTAAATTTGACCCAATTTTTTTTTTTTCAAATGATGTTGCCTGTCAATAGTAGTTTTTTACTTGAATAATATTATTACGTTTTGAAATTTTATATTCTCAAGCAACATTGAGCCTACAATAATTTGAGATAACATTACTCTTCACTTAACACTCTTAAGGTAAATTTGCATATTAACCCATGATTATATGCAACAATATGAAATTAGCAGTGTAATTATGATTAATAATTGATATAACTAATGGTATTTAATGAAAGAAAGAGAATGGAAAGGATAAGAAGAAAGTGTGGGTGGCAGCGATTAATTCACCCAATACGTCGGCGGCGAGTTCGCGGAAACGGATGTGACGGTGGCCGGATTTCTCACAATGATCAAGCACTTTGGACATGAGGTAGTAGGAGTAGAAGGTGACGACGCCCATCGCCGTGAGGCAAAAGAACCCCAATCCCCATCCCAATCCTCTGAAGGCGTAAGGCAACGTGAGTATGGTGGGTCCCACGATCGCCGTCGTCAAATGGAACCCCGCATGCCACCACTGACCTAAGCACAAAGCAAACATCGAATCAATCAACAGAAGGAAAAAAAAAAAAAAAACTACGTAATGACGGTTTTAAGGAAGAAGAATCGGCCGCCGGCGAGTTTGGGAATTGGGACCTTTAGACTGAAGGACGAAAGCAGCTCCGGCGTCGTCGTCATGGCGGGGGTTGTCGTCCCCGACGAGGTCGTGTTTGGGGTTGATCGTCGTCATGGATGGGAATTGAGGAGGGAGGGATTAATTTGAAGCGTAGAGTGGAAGCAGGTATAAATAATAATATAGAGTATGTTGTTGCGTGCAGAGTTGAATATGGTGGAGGAACGTCTAACGTATCATTCACCTGGAAATGCGATAATACAGGAAGAAGAAGAAGAGCATGCGGGGGAGAAGCAGGAGAACACCAAAAAGAGGATGAAGCCGGGGGAATTGTATTATTAATTTATTATTAGAAGGGGCTTTATTTATATATTTGCTGGCCAAGCCCTGGGATCATCGCTGTATATGATGAGCCCATTCAGCTATTTGACTTCATTTTTCCATTTAGTAATGAATTAGGGGGTCCCTCAATTGAGAGGGAGTTGATACATTTTTGTGCACAAAAAGTATTAATAGTATGCAAAATTTACATCCATAGATTATCGGTACTCTCTAATTTAGGTTTTAGTCACTAATAAAATTTTTTTAGTGAAAGACTTTTCCCTAATTTCTTCATTAAAATTAGGTTATTTCAATTTAGTCTTAATTTTTTTTGGGTAATATCCAAAAAAAAAAACATATCAAACTATCATGGCCAATAAAACTTTCAAACCATGATTTTTCGCCGATCAAGAGTGCTAGACTCAAAATTTAGTCTTAATTTATTACAGTATAAGGAAAATTGGTGGAGAGTTTGTATTAAAAAAATTTATTGATTAGAAGAACATAAATTCAAGTACAGATACTTTCTATACGTTAAATTTTGCATAGTATTTATGTATAAAAACATAGCAAACTATCATGACTAACAAAACTTCCAACCCATGATTTTTGGCGGATCCACAGGACTAGATTGTAAACTGGCAGTCAAAATCCTTCAATTGAATTCACTTCCTTTAATAATTGAGCCGTATGCTTAGAAAGAGGAGGCAGGTAATACCGGCCAACCTGCGAGCTCAACCTGTAGACCCACAGGTTAGAATAGGATTAGGGTTAGTAAAATTTCAATCCACAAAAATGTGAGCAGTAAAGGCCCACATCGTATGGCCCGCGGGTTGATGTAGGCCAGCTCGTAGGTTGATTGGTTGGCCCATAATTTTTTTTTACATTTAATAATTTTATAAAATTTATAAGTTTTTCACTTCTATCTTGGTACCTCCCAATTTAAAGAGAAAAAAATCTTAGCTTCCTCCGTTTTTCTTTAAACAAAATTATTATATCTTGGTTGCTTGAGGATGAGTTTATGTTTTATTTATAAACTTTGACAAATTTGATAACTTTATCTCTTAAATTATGGATTATGTTTTTAAATTTTTATAAGATGAGTGATTAATGGTAGGAAGGTAAATTTAATGACTTATATATATGTATCTCGTATTTTCGGCCTTTTAAAAAATAATAATTCTTTTTTTCAAAAAAAATTACGGACCTGCGGGTTGGCCCGCATTTTCAGCCTTTATCACCTCGGTTAAGTTGGTTAACTTAATTAGACTAATTTTAGTGCCCGAAAAGTTGGATTCTTTTCTTTCACGTCAAAAGTTCGTGTATTTTTTTAAAAAATATTTTATAATTTTAGCACTACTATTTAATTATTTATTTTAATATTCCTGCTGTGATTTGGATTTTTTTCCCACTTTGTGCATTTTAGGAGATTTATTTTATGCGACTCGCCGCATTACGAGAAAAAAACATATATTTATCATCTGACAACTTTCAACTTATTGCTTCCCGCTTGAAAAGGTACTGTACCAATAATTTATCTTGCTTTGTTTTTCAATCGTCAGAGGTGAAATCATTTGTTGTTTTGGCAAATAAACTGATAATCATATTTAGTGGAAGGGTGCATGCCATGAGTACATTGCGGGCCTAGGTGATGCCAGTGAACAAGTAACCCAAGCTTGGTCGGTTAAGGCAACTAATAATTTACGAGGCTTTATATAAAAAAGAAATACAAGAATGATAATATAAAATTTTCCCCCAATTTCATGTTGTAAATATTGTGTGTGAGTGTGTCAAAGGAAGAAGTCTCATATAACTCAAGATCAGGAACGCCCTAGTATACAATTAAATATGAGCTTGAGTTAGTAAAAATGATAATAAGAGATGTCTTTGAACCGACCGTTGGAATTTTAATTGACCGGTTTTAATGACATTTAAAAAGTTTTATTACATTAAATTTTCATTAACACTTGTTTTGTAACTGTTATTTTAATTGTCATTAAACCGTTGTAATGGTCATTATAACTCCCCAACGGTCACATGTTTCTTCCTATAAAAGGCAATGTTCTGTGTATGGTTAGAAGACATGGAGGTCCTCGAGCTCCTCTCCTCTCTCCCTTCTTCTAAGTTACACTGATATCTTTCTGCAGTTCTGTCACCCTGCTTTATGCAGGAAGGGTTCGTTTTATCCTGGGGAATGCCGCTTCCTGATCTACTAGGGGGGTTGCGGAATATCTCCTAATGACAGCTTCTTTGGACGGGACTCGAACTATTTGTTTATTGTATTTCACCAGGTGTTGTGGCTAACAATCTGTATGATGTGAGGTGGTGACGCCAACAATCTTATGAGATATTATCTGCAAATAAATCATTCAAGCCTGGGGCTTTTACTTTGAGGGTGCACCAATTCACCCTGAACAACTTATTGTTCATGATAGGCTGTCTTAGAAAAGATGATCATTCGGGGGAGGGGGGAATCAATTTATACCACGGCTGAACAGTGTTACCAATTGTCATAAAGAAGCAGACATATTTTATCTTGTTTAAGGTCTACACATGAATTTCGTTTTGAAAGGGCTTGAGATGATGGTTTGCTGAATGAAGCATGCATCAGTAGAAGGCACGCACAAAGGAGGTAAGTATCCCTTTGGCGCCTCACATATTTATGTTATATCTCTGGCAAAGGTATTCCTTATGGGTAGCTGACAATCATACCTTGTTTAAGTAATAATGTCTGTTCATGAGGTGTTTTTCTTGTAGCAAAGATGGTTTCTTCATGGTTTTAAGCTATTTCATAAGCATATTATGGGCTGTTTATGATGAGACTGTGTGTCTATGATAACTAATATTGGTGAAGTCAGAGCATCGCACCATTGAGATATACTATTGCCTTTTTGGAATAAGAATATATTTTATATATAAAATATAACCATGTTCAGATGTATTTTTATATGATATGAGATTCTTATCATGGTCAGTAAATATCATCATAGATATTGTGGTGGCTTCTTAGCACATATGGCTAAATAAATTTTGTGATTGCCGTGTTGTTTTCTAAAATTATTATGATAAGAATAATGGTTAGAAGTTGGGATAGAAGGTTGTAAATCAAGTCTGGTGATTATTATTTCTTAATGAGCATTTGGTTCCTTACAAAAAAAAGGGAAGGAAATTCTATTTTTAGTGAGAATAATGATTCAGTTATACAAGTGATAAATAACGAGGGTGGCTGGAGGTTTCATACGTTGGGGTTTTTAATATGCTAAATGCCACTTCGTTGCATTTTATGGGTATTAATATGTTTCTGTTATACATCTCATCAAAATATTTTTCTAACAGTTCAATAGTGTTGCTAAATTAGAATGGAAAAGGCATTATTAGAGGACCATTATGTGTAATATGAAAACACCTCTGCTTGCTTTTAATTCCTTTCCATTGATTGATCAAATGATCATATGAAGTGGATTATTTTCTGAATGAATATCCAAGGGTTTGCTATTAAATGCATTCAAGTTGACGATGGTAGCAAAGACGCGGTGGTTCCACGATCATCCACGATCATGAATTCCTCAGATAATATTACTATTTGGATTATAATATCTGTGGGTCATATAGAAGAAAATTTAAGAATGTGGCTTTGGTGCTGTTATAATATCTATGAGTCATATAGAAGAAAATTTAAGAACATGGCTTTGGTGCTGTTGTTCATTGCATATTAAGCCATTTTCATTTATTAATTTATTGTGCACCATGAGAGTCATTCAGTTTTAATCAATTGGCTAAGACAATTGTTGCTGATTGTGAATGCATGATTACAAAAAATATAAAATAAAAATGGTGCTGGCTGTTATTTTGTGTTCAATAATACCATATGAATTGGTTGAGCCTTTGTAACTGTTCGGAAGGGTAGAAAGGTACATTTTATCTAATTTAGTGGTAGAAATTAGATATATTAATGAGCTTAAACGATGAGCCTTTTTAAATTGAGAATTATCATGTGAAATCCTAATTTAATATTAGGTGAAAATTTCTAATATAATTAGAATGGAAGGGGATTATGTGATAAGATTCTAATTTATTTAGAATTGTTATTGCAAAGCCATGAAATATAACTGAAATATTTGAAAGTGTGGGGTGCTAATATGCAGGGATACCTTATCATTTTTAAAGTTGTAAATTGTTTCTAGCCTCATTTGATAAATCCAAGTTTTGGTTTAAAATTAATTATGTGGAGGTTTTGTTATTTGCTGCAGAGAGAAAATTTGTGAATTATTCATGTGGCATGGAATTTAAATATTTATCTAGTGTAGAGATAAATGTGTTTAAATTTCATGATTTGCAAGTGTATATTTATAGTAATATAAATATATATGACCGCTGTGAATATTGAATTTTTTTAGATGGCATATGTATTCATATGTTTGCTGCAAATAATTGATTGAGTGGAGGCTTTGCTATATTTACTAATGCGAGGAAATTTTGTGGATTATCAAATATTTTTCTTAAAATAAGCATTATGTGGCATGAAAATTTTGATCATTTATCTATGATAGATAAATGTAATTTTCATAATTTGAGGCTGTATAATTATCTTGGTGTAAGGATATATGTGAATATTTCTTATGACATTAATACGTTATTT
Organism: Inga laurina; assembly: GCA_963855925.1. Lineage (NCBI taxonomy): Eukaryota > Viridiplantae > Streptophyta > Magnoliopsida > Fabales > Fabaceae > Inga > Inga laurina. The sequence continues at coordinate 46,765,397 of OY979712.1, forward strand.
GAAGTGATTTTGCAGCTTATGTGAGGTATGCACAAATTGTTGAGAATTTGTTGCATTAATATTAATCTGTGTGGTATAGCTTATGCCACATGATGATTGAGCATATATATAAATATGCAACCTTACGAGGGAAATGAAATATTTGAGATGTACCATAAAGGTTGGTATTATATACGGTGGATTCCGGTTGTATGAGATACACGGATGCTAATTGAATTTTAGTTTTATATGAGAAAATCTACTAGTAGCAACAATTAAAATATTGTGCGAACCAGAGCTTATTACTCTAAAGTTAGTTGCAATTGAAGGCTAAGTTGTTGAAAACCTCTTAGCAAAAACAAAAAGATTTGGGTGTAAAACCGACATCTTATGTCAACGAGTTATGGTTGCTAAATAGCAATAGCCATTGTAGAAAGAGCAATGGTGTAAGTAAAAATCGTTTGAGATATTATGTGAATAAGCTAGCTTAAAAATTGTGGAATTATCTCAATCGATTTTGTGAGGTCAAAGAGTTGACCCATGGATTCGTTAACAAACCCTGGGAAGAAACAAATTAGCAGAGGGGAATGGGATTAAAGCCAATACGAAATTAATAGCGATGACAACCCAACCTCTTTGATTGGTGATCCCATAAAGGAGGTTCAATGAGTAAGAACAAGTCGTTTGTTAGTTCTGTTAGCACTAAAATAAATGATCAGTCCCTTCCTATGGCAAGAGAAAGTGCTAGAATGCATTTTGGTGAGGCTAAGCAAAAGCTCTTAATGATTTCATAATCCTACGGGATGATGTGCTCATTGCAGGTACATTTCAAGGAATCACCTATATGAATGAGGAGTGGGGCTGCTCCTATGAGATTGTGGCAAAATCTCTAGAGCATTCATTAAATATCAGGACACGCGCATGGTCGTTTTAATGTGCAAAAACGCGCTAACAACGGAAAATGTGGAGGTATAATCTGACTCTTAATGCCTCTAGTATACGCCCAAGAGATGAGCGGTTTTAAGTTCATAGGACCACCGACATCTCTGTGTACTAAGTGTTATTAGTCTAGGTCTGGTTTTAAGTTCAAAGGACTACCAGATACAATGGTTATATCTATCTGTGTAACTCAGATAATGGGACTATGAGCTTCCTTAGACACATGTGGGAGATTGTTGTAAATATTGTGTGTGAGTGTGTCAAAGAAAGAAGTCTCATATAACTTAAGATCAGAAATACCCTAGTATACAATTAAATATGAGCTTGAGTTAGTAAAAAGGATGATAAGAGGTGTCTTTGAACTGACTGTTGGAGATGACCGTTGGAATTTTAATTGACCGGTTTTAATGACATTTAAAAGGTTTTATTACATTAAGTTGTCATTAACACTTATTTTGTAATTGTTATTTTAATTGTCATTAAACAATTGTAATGGTTATTATAACTCCCTAACGGTCACATGTTTCTGCCTACAAAAGGCAATGTTCTGTGTATGGTTAGAAGACACGGAGATCCCCGAGCTCCTCTCCTCTCTCCTTTCTTCTGAGTTACACTGATATCTTTCTGCAGTTCTGTCACCCTGCTTTATGCAGGAAGGGTTCGTTTTATCCTGGGGAGTGCCGCTTCCTGATCTACTAGGGGGTTGCGGAATATTTCCTAAGGACAACGTCTTTGGACGTGACTCAAACTATTTGTTTATTGTATTTCACCAGGTACTATGGCTAACAATCTGTACGGTGTGAGGTGATGACGCTAAAAGGATCTGTTTCGTGTGAGGGATTTGAAGGGGAAGGGAGGGGAGGGAAAATTTTTATGAGTTGAATTTTAAAAGATTGAAGAAGTGGGGTAATAAAATTTTAATAAAGAGAATATATAAGATAAAAGAGTAAGAAAAATTAATTAAAAATTTTTAACCCCACTTCTCTAATTTTTTTAAATTCAACTTAAAAATTTTTTCCCTCCGCCTACTTTTCCTCCCCTCCCCTCCCCTCAGACCAAACAAGCCCTTCAGGACTTCCTATTTCCTAACTTGCTATAATTAATTCAATGGCTACATTCATTTGGGCGGGGATAAACTGGATGGATAATGTGTGGCCTACACAAATAGCCATCTGAGGCCAACCTTCCCTTTCATAACCACATAAATTGCAAGTACTGAACTCTCCCAATCGAGTTAGTAAAGAACGTGATGCTGGTAAGATGCATGTGGACGAACTTACCAAACAACATTTCATGGTTTTTATTCGGCAAATAAACAAATAAAAAATACAAGCACTGTCAGGAAATATTAGTCTAGTTGATAAATGGGTTGGCTCATAACTATAAGGTTATAGTTTCGAATCCCATCAATGTGAAGATCTTATTGATGAGTGAATTGTAAGTATCTTTATAAATATTCTATGAGCCCGGAAGTATACTTTGAGCCCTTGAAACACAACTTATCTAAACTTTATTATGCCAAAAAAATAAAAAAATACAAGCCCTGAGGAGTAGATTTTTGAGTGGGGCCAATTCTTCTTCAATTGTATGTAACATATCCTTTTGTTAAATACATGGAGGGCGGAACGGAATCCGTAATCTAGTGCCACAAAAGGCATCCGGTTGCCACTGGGCCAAGAGGCCATTGGCTGTATATAACATATGATTAGCTGTGATGTGCAAACGTCTTGTGTCATCCGTGTAGCAAAAGAATAAGTTACACGTAATTGAAGAAAACGAAGGATTAGCATTGTGTGATATGTAGAAGTATAGGAGTGGCACGCGCATGATGTGTATGGGAATAAAATGGTGCAAGTAATTATGGAGAGTGTTAGGCAGAGATTGTACTATGTTTGCCACTGGTGCGTATATCTGTATGGAGAGTGCTAGGCAGAGATTGTACTATGTTTGCCACTAGTGCGCATCTCTGTATTAGCAGCAATAGTTGTTCACACGAAACAAAGAGCTGGTACCAATCAATACCCATTTGTCCCTTCTTATGTGGTGGTAATCACAATTTTAACTTCAACACACACACACACACTTTATGTTTGCCACTAGAGCGTGTCTCTGCATTTGCTAACACCCCCAACTGAAAAAGGGAAAATAAATGTGTATGATGTTGTGTCGCAAGAATAAAGGGATTTTGATTTTATCCCAAGACAACAATGGACCACGAGATTGGTGGAAAAATTCCCCCGTCTTTTGTTTTTTCGCTCCCTTTGGCATTATTCAATCTTTTTGTTTTTGGTTTTTTTTTTTTTTTGCCGTAGGCATTATGCAATCACAATAAGAAACTTTTTCCATAGCTTTTTTACTAGGCATAAATATCTTCCCATTGAAGGTAATCTTCAAGTCAAAAAAATATTGAAGACAATTCATACACTAAGCTATTAGATATTAAACATGGGTTGGACATCTCTTTCAACAAAAATTTCAAACTAATTCTTCACATTATAAGGAACTAACTGCTTCTACTAAACCTAAACCCCGTTATTTTATCCACTGATTTTTAAAGTCATTACATTATTCTCAACAAATTTGTAGTCAATGCGTTAACACACTGTAGCTTATAGAAATTAAATTAGTTGTCAGTGTGAACGGTTTAGAGGTCGTCGTCGTATATATCTGATCCATTCTCTCGTTGCCGGTTTGAATATGACAACGCTGTCCGCCAAATTTCATGGGTCCCACCTTATTAGTTGTGTAAATAATTATAGGGAAAATGGGAGAGAAGGACATAGAGCAAACAATTTTTAGGACCTTAAAAATGATAATTATTTAAAAGGATTAAAAATCAAAATATAAATTAAATCATACTAAACTACCCTTGATTAAACAACCGAATTTTTCTTTTATATTTAGAACTTTAAGAAAATAGATAAATCTAATTATAAGATTTAATACTAAATCAGAAGCTATTGCTAACTACGTTCGAATGATCTCAAATCTAATTATAAGATCTATGAAGTTTTCTGGCAAAAAAAATTCTTAGTTCTCCAAATGGTATGATACAACAAAGCAGAATCTTCGAAGGGACGAGACAAGAAACCGGAAAATCCAAAGGAAAAAAGAGATTCAACCGTGTGCTAAAAACCAGTAAGAAATGTAAAATGGTATGAATTTCCAAATATTTTTATAAGATGAAGAGGACCAACAAAGAATTTTTCCAAGTGTGACTTTAAGGAATTTTATCATACCTTTTTAATTCTAAGCGTGACTTTAAGGATTATCATACTTTTTTATAAATGGAATTTTATATAGTAATAAATATTGAAACTATCTTATATATATAAGACGTCAAATTGAAATTGTGAAAGTAAATATTCATGAGGCTCACATGATTTAATTCTCTTAATAGTAGATTAAAGTAAAACTATAAAAAAATTTTACTAACCGTCATATGCTTGAGATTTGGTAGTGTTAGAGCCGGTGGCCCGCCAGCCCGCTAATTTTTCGGCGGCCCGATTAAAAACGGGCTGATGCGGGCTTAGCCCGTTTAGCCCGCGGGCTGATACGGGCCAGCCCACTTAAATTTTTTTATTTTTTTTCTCAAATATCCTTGGTCCCTTATCTCATTTTCTTTGATGATGTGTTTAATTAATTCCTCATACTTTTTATTTGACACTTATTTTCATATTATATTTATTTATTATACTATTATCAAATTAAAAAGAGATGTATTTATATAGTTTTGTGATGTAAATAGATGAAAAAAAAGGAAAGTAAGAATGAAATTGACTTCTTAACACAAATGTATAAAAGAAAAGAAGTGTGATATGAGTGGGTGAAAGAGAAAAAGATTAAAAATTTAAAAAAAAAATTGGCGGGCCAGCCCGCCTAAATGAGCTCGGGCTGGCAAAAGCCAACCCGTGAAGGGGGCGGGCTGGTGCAGCCCGCCCCGTAGCAACCCGCGGCCAGCCTGTTTTCCCACTACTAGTAGTGGTAGAGACGAAGTAGGGATTTTTTTTTTTGACCAGCAAAGGAATAATTTCATTCAAGCCATAGAGGAAAAATAACAATCTCAGCAACAAGCCAAAATAAAAGTACAGAACAATACAAACCAGCAGAAAGGACATAACATCATAGATTAATTAACCAATTCCTTCCCTATCAGCTTCCAATGAACTTTCCTGGTCAACATAGGAGATATCTTTAACGTCATCTTCACGAGCAATTATAGTAGTTAGAGGAGATGGTGATTCTAAAATCCAACCGTTAGGTTCCAGCTCCTGTGAAGCTAAAGCGGCCAAGCAATCCGCTGCAGCATTCCCCGTCCGGGAAATGAAAGAGAAAGAGATCAAACTCCGTTCAACTAGAGTGCCAAAGATATCTGCCAGTATACCATGAGCTTGCCATGGGCAATACTCCAAATTTTTTGAAGATAAGGCAGAGTACAGCTCCTTATAATTAGTTTCAATGATAATAGGAATATTACTCCATTCTTCAACAATCTTTATAGCATGTTCTGCAGCCAATAATTTAGCAAAGAAGGGGTAAAATGCAGTTACCTTTTCAGCCCATCCCCGTTGGAAACGTCCTTCTGAATCCCGGCAAACAATTCCAATCCCTGCTCTCCCATTACTTCTACAGTAGGCACCATCACAATTTATTTTGATAGAGGGAGCATGTGGTTTCCTCCACTAACAATTTGCTTTAGTTGCCACAATGGGCTTTGGGGCAAAGAGCATTACATTGGCATCATATTATTCCTGTACATAGTGACTTGCTAGTTGAATGGCTGTAATAGGATTTGGGTTCTCATCTTCAAATATTTTCTTACACATGAGTTTCCAAATAAACCAGCATAACGTAGCCACATATGTTTTGCAAAACTCCATATCATCTCCACCCCTTAACAGCAAGTCTTCTAGCCAAAACTCCACATTGTGCACATTGTAAGGCTCTACTATTAATCTCATAGGGCATCTGAACTAGGTTAGGCGAGCCCAATGACAAAGTAAACTAATAAGATGCTCTATTGTTTCAATTTCCGAGTGGCAAATTGGACATACCGTGTTTGGAGCACAGCGTCAGCGAAAAAGAGCATCCTTTGTTGTCACAGCTTTGTTCAATATTCTCCAAATGAAGGATCTTACTGTAGGCATCACTTTCAATTTCCACACTGCAGCCCAGATTCTAGTTTCAACCTTCCTTGAGGTAGAGGCTCTAGTTGAAGCTTTGACATTCATCCTTGTACATATCATGGTTCGATAACCACTCCGCACTGAATATTTTCCATTTTTTACAGCTGCCCAAATCAGTTTGTCTTGTCTTACAATGTTAGAGAGAGGAATGTCCTTGACATGTTTAAGGAATTGAGGCTCCACACATCATTCAATGGGTGCAAGGCTCCATTCCCTATCTCGAATCAGTGCAGCAACGCTCATGTCAAGGTTAACAACACTCCCATTTAGTTTAGGAAGTATATGTTTATCAAGACTAGGAATCTATGGATCAGTCCATACTTGTATGTAATGACCTGTGCCTACCTGCCAGCATAAGTTCTTGCTAAGAAAATCTCTCCCAGCTAGAATACTATCCCAAGTCCAAGATGCCTTATAACCCTTAACAGCTAACATAAAAGACGTTGCCGAAAAGTAAATATTCTTCAATATTTTAACCCATAGGCTATCTGAATATTGGAGGATTCCCCAAGCAGTTTTTGCTAGAGTGCTTCATTAGACCCTATAAAATCCTTAAAACCCATCCCTTCATCCTTCTTAGATCTCAACAGAGATTTCCATGCCACCCAATGCATTTTCCCAGCATCAAACATCATTTCCCCAGAAAAAATTGGAAACAAGACTATCCAATGCCATACATATTTGCTTTGGAAATTTAAAACACGACATGAGATAGATGGGGATAGCATTTATGACTGCTTTTAATCATAATCTCCCTACCAGCAAAAGAGAGACATTTTTTCTTCCATCCCTAAACCTTCCTTCCCATTTTATCCCAAACATAAGCAAGAGCAGCATTTTTTGATCAGCCCTATAGTATAGGGAGGCCAAGATATTTGCCTGGATCATCTGCTTCAGTAATGTTCAGACAAGAAGAGATTTCCTCTCTCACCTCAATAGGTGTATTTGTAGAGAAAAATAGGCTGGATTTTTCATAATTCACCCTCCACCCAAAAACATCACAGTAATCCTGCAAGCATTTCATAAATAGGCTACAATTCGGAAAATTTGCATTCATAAACACCATTGTGTCATCTGCAAACAAGCAATGTGTCAACATAGGACCTCCTCTTGCCAATTGAATTCCCTGAAAATTTCCATGTGCTAAATGAAAAGCAATCATAGAGGAAAGTGCTTCCGAGGCAATAATGAACAAATAAGGGGAGAGTGGATCACCTTGTCTAAGACCCCTTTGGGGAATGATATTAGCTATTGTTTTGCTCGACAATTGAACATTGAAAGAGACACTTCTCACACATTTCATAATCCATGAAGTCCATTTACTATAGAAGTTCATTTTCAACAACATTTCCTCCAGAAAATCCCACTCTAGCCTATCATTTACCTTATTCATATCCATTTTCAGGGCTATCTCAAATTTTTCACTAGTCCTCTTATTCTTTAGGTAATGAAAAGCTTCATGGACAACAATGATACTATTGTTTAAGAGGCAATAATGAACAAATAAGGGGAGAGGGGATCATCTTGTCTAAGACCCCTTTGAGGGGTGATATTAGCTATTGTTTTGCTCGACAATTGAATATTGAAAGAGACAATTCTCACACATTTCATAATCCATGAAGTCCATTTACTATATAAGTTCAGTTCCAACAACATTCCCTTCAGAAAATCCCACTCTAGCCTTATTCATATCCATTTTCAGGTAATGAAAAGCTTCATGGACAATGAAACTATTGTTTAAGAGGCAATAATGAACAAATAAGGGAAGAGGGGATCACCTTGTCTAAGACCCCTTTGGGGGCTATTGAAAGAGACATTTTTCACACATTTCATAATCCATAAGTCCATTTACTGTAGAAGTTCAGTTTTAACAACATTCCCTCCAGAAAATCCCACTCTAGCCCATTCATATCCATCTTCAGGGCTACCTCAAATTTTTCACTAGTCCACTTGTTTTTTAGGTAATAAAAAGCTTCATGGACAATAATGATACTATTCTCCTGAATAAGCCTGGGTTGGGATTGAAGGCTCTTTGATGCTCTCGTCCCAAGAAGTAGGGATAATTTAGTATTTCTATTCTAAATTTATATTTTAATACTTGGTCCTTTTAAATAATAATAGTTTTTAAGGTTCTTGTTCAAGAAATATTACAACACGTGTCCCTCTCGGGATTTGCATTATTAGAACATTCAAATGAATGTTCAAGAATGTTATAACACCAAATATTATAACACGTGTCCCTATCGGGATTTGCATTATTAGAACATTCAAATGAATGTTAGAAGCATCTAAACATCTGAACATTACACCAATTTTAAAAATACATCAGCCAACTAAAAGCAAATCGGTAATGTCACCACAATAAGCAGATGATGAAGATGTTCAACAGAAATTTGAACGCCCCAAAGTCATCATCTTCCTAAATCTATCTCATCATTCTTGTGTTTTCTGGTCCAACTTAGCTGCCATCGATTTATTGTACTCCTCCAATTCCTTCTTGTATGCCTCCATTGCCTCTGCAGCTCTGTCGTTCCAAAATTTTCTCTCTTCCTCCCCCAGTTCCTTCCATTTCACTGATATGAGTGAGTTCAGTGTTGAGTTATTGATCTCCGGTCGTTCCTCCTGTATGCTCTTCCTTGCTTCTTTGCTGAATAGCAGATATGAAGATGCTGGTCTCTTTGGCCTGTTAGGATCACAATTCTTATCTTCCTTGCTCTGTTTCTTCTTCTTTGACTTCTGCATATATATAAAAGTATTTAGTGCACATGTGGTTTAGTCACAACGAAGGAATGAAACAGCTCAAGGGAATTTTTAAAAAGTGGAAAATGTCACACCTTGATCAGATTCTCTGTCTTCTCCTTCTTCTTTAGCAGTTTCAAGGCTTCTTCTTTCTGAAGCTTCTTTAGCTCCTCCTCTTCTTTTCTGAGACTCGCAGCCTCCTCATCCTTCTTCTGTTTGTAGGCCTCCATTTCTTGAAGATATTTCTCCTTATTCTTCTTCGCTATCTACATGGTTCAAGACCAGAGAAATTAGCAAGAAATCAAGCCACTAAAAGAGGAGGCTTGGCTTAATACTTATGACGTGACAGAGGCAAACAAACCTCATCATAAGGTCTCTTCTGATCTTCTGTCATGTTTTTCCACTCCTCACCAGCAATCTTTGAAACCTGCAAGGCATAAGCATTAAAAAACCGTGTTCTTCTATTCTCATTAATATCATCTCAAAGAGATCATAATCACACAAGACAATTAATCACCTCCAAGATGCTCTTGTTCTCAGCAAGAATAGCTGCCCTCCTATCATTCGTGTACAATAGAAAAGCTGACACAGGATGCTTTGGTTTCAGTGGATCCTTCTCTTTTCTGCGAATAATTTAATAATAGTGTCATGCAAGATAATGTAATAACAGTGTGATGGCAAAGCAACACTAAAACAGATTTAATTTACCTGTTCTTCTTGCTTTCTTTCTCTGTTTCTTGTTTGAACAGCATATACTGTTCGAGCAATTCCATGGCAGTCTTCTGCTTTTGCTCCTCTTCCAAGAGCTTCATCGCCTCAATTTCACGTCTCTCCTTTGTGATTACCCGCAGATACGCTTCTTTCTCAACAAGATATTTCTCCTCATACGGCTGTTTCTCTTGTTCACTGATAGTCTTCCATTTAGCCCCTAACATGTTTGAAATATCCTTGAACTCTGCCTCTGGATTCGCTTTCTTAATCTGCATCATCAAAGCACCCCGGAAAAATAAATTACGACGAAGTGAGTCCAAATTATTATTACTAGAGATTAAAAAAAAAAACAAAGAAGAAACAAAGTTTACCTCAGCCCATTGATCTTTGCTCCACAAAATGTATGGTGGAGAAGGCCTTTTCACGGCACATCCCTTCTTCTTCTTCTTTTTGTCCTTTTCTTGCTCCTTTTCTCTCAGCATAGGCAAATTCTGAACAATCAAAGCATTAAATAAGCTAATATTCAACAAATTAACTATGATCTGTCTTAAAAAAAGAAAAAGATTCCAAACTAACCATGGTGGGTTTGAATTCCTTGATCTTCAGCAATTTTTTCAGCTCCATCTGAAGCTTCTCCTGCTCGCGGCCACGATCGTCGAGCTCCTCTTCCTTCTGCTTCAACATCTCATCTTTGACCTTCAAGAGCTCTTCAGTTTTCTCCTTCTCGAGGCGCAATTTTTGCAGCATCTGCTGCATTTCTTGCAAATCTTTATCAAAAGATTGCTTCGATTGTTTCTTGGAGGCAGCTTTTCCCTTCTTGGGTGAAGATCGGGGTTGAGATTCAGAGACGCCCGATTGGTTCTCCTTTGCGGCGTCTGATTCCATAGAAACCGGTGGTGAATCGGGCAGCTTCTTAGGCAAGGATTTGACATCGTTGGTTGAGGGATTTTTGTCCTTCAACGCTCGTCGGCTTCGCTGCTTCCTCGACGGGACTTGAACGAAGGACACATCGGCACTTATCTCAGCCATCAGAGAGAGAGAGTAAGAAAAACTGTTTGAGTTTCTGTTGGGGGATGAAGATAGGAGGTAGTTAGGCTGGGCTTTTAAAGAAGAGGAGCGCAACGGTCGAATTTTTCAAATTTGAAAGGGATGGAGATGGCCTAGCGCCCCCGTGGCGGTTTGATTGACTGAATATGAATATTATGACCGTTGGGCAGCGAAGAAAGGAAAACATTCAATTTCGATCTTCTTTTTTTTTTTTTTTTACCAACTTTGGCCAAAACAATACATACAAGTGTTGTCATCATAAAAGGAAAAATACTCTCTACCAATGTTTTGTTTCACTTTCATGCATCGTCTCACGCTTTCTATGCAAAATTGCTGAATCTTTGCGCTTCAATAAAGGGGAACAATGTTTTTGAACACTGGATTCACTATCGAATCAAAGTGAGAATTGGGATGAGGTTCATATCTTTTATCGTTTCTTTTGGGTGAAATTCTATCCTATTAAATTATCAACGTATAATGGGGTAAGAGAAATACTAATATTACATTAGAAACAAAATTATGCTTATTTTCGTCACTTTCAATAATCAATACTTTAATCACTTTTAACATATGAATATATAATAAAAAAATGTATAACAAATCATATTATTTTTAAGGCATAAATAATCATTTCAAGCTCCACGTATGTACTACACCAAAAACTCGTTTAGTTTTTCAAACTATGTGAATTTATATTTTTATTACAAATTTTTCAATAAAATTATAATAACATGTACAAAAAGAATTATATTTGTTATATTTCAACGAAAAACAGTGTTATATAACATTTTTATGTTTTTACTTTCCCCGGTCAGTTTAATTGAAATTTTCTCATTTTTGGAGATCAGCTGATCCAGTTATGCTTCTTTGGGCTGATATGCGTCCAAAGATGAACCGTTGACCTTTTATTGATAGGCTCAAAAGGTTTTTTCTTACCCAAAAAAAAAAAAGTAATTCGCCATGAGCTGAACCAGTTTTAAGAAGATAGTTTCACTTTCCAATTCAAGTATTGCCCAATGATTTGCCCCAAAAAACCATAGGTTCCAGATCAAGAAATTCCGTACGAATAGCGAGGGAAAAAAGTTATTAGCAGCATCCGCTTAGACTCATGATCTACTTTAGTGATGTCAATCAAGCTCAATCATATGTATTCAATATAATTATCAAAATCAGCCGTAAAAAGAGGTTCACAATCCTTTGTTAGAATTTTTCAACCTTCATCCCATATAGAAAACCAATAAACAATGGAAAATATTGCCTGGTCAGAGTATGCTTGAACGAATATAGCAGAGAGCCTCAGTATGCACAGAGCAGCAAATTCAGAGCTTTTACTTTGGAGAATTCTATGCGGCATTTTTCTGATTTTCTTAGCCATTTATGGCCATCTCCATTATTATGTCGTTCCAAGAGTCGATTGGCCCTGGTAAGCACCAATGCAAACAATCATTCTGAACTTGAGCATTTTTGCCCTTGGCAAATGGATGAAACTCTCTATATGGCCCAGGATGACCATCTGGCCTCAATAGTGAAAGTGGCGATAGATCAAGCAGTTTCAGGTTCACTCCATTCCTTGAAGCATTCTCAGCTGCCTTAGCAAACTCCTCTAATTCAATATCGCGAAGAATCTGGTTCAAATCCTTCATTTCCATCTCACCTTCCTTAGCTGGTGCTGTTCTATTGCAAGTTCCTCCACTAAACCACTCTCCATTCTCAAAGTGATCAGGTGTGGATGTCCTGAAAAAGATCATGCCTTTGTGATCGGAAGTTGCAACAAAGTTCAGGACTTGTTGGATGGTTTTGCGGTAGGCAAAATCAAACCCCAGTTCCGTTAGATTCCTCTTGGGACAGTTGTGGCAGCCCAGTACAGTGTCATTCTCATAGTAGATTGAAGATTTAAGAAACCATTTCCCTGTGGAAATAATCATGTGATTGAAGCTCTGGAACTGATCTGTCCATTCACTATGAAGTTTGTCAAGATGCAGCTCAACTTCAGAAGTTGAAACACCATTCATGTCCTCAAATATAGCAGCTTCTACAAGGAATGGTGACCATACAACTGACATGGTGAAGTTATATGAGGGAAAGCGCCACTTTCTGGACCTATATTCTTCATCGTGGTAGAACATTAGAGGTTTCTCTCCCTGAAGGAAAAAATAGTTCCAAGCGAAATCACTCACATGTAAACACTTGATAGTTAAGAAAATTTGACAAGACTAGGGATGCTATTTTGGAAAATTGGCAAAAATTACGGGTCAACTTGATTGCTGGTGCACTCATTCCCTTGATGTTCTTGCAGCTGATATCATGTTTAGTTTTACCATGATAATCATATCTCAAAATAACCCTTCTACCATTACATTTTGTATTATTAGATTATATAACACTAACATTGGCAATCATACTGCTTAACCTTTCCTGACATTGGTATCTTGAATTTCAAAAACTTCTGTACATATGATCAACCCATATTTTATTTTTGGAATCATTCATGACTGTCTTTTCAAGATTATGCCCAAACCCGTTCATCTTAAAAAAAAACCTTGGAACAATCATTCCTTTGAAAAGTTTTAGCAAACCTTGTGAACTTAAATATGATGCTGAAGGAACAATCATTGCAGAAATCATAATAAACGAGGAATAAAGAGCAAAACATTCTTAACACCTAAAAACACTAAACATCATGTATTTTTCCAATTAACTAATGTAAAAGGCCATTCTGCCAATTCAATGAATAAAGTCCAGAAGACAGGTGAAAGTCTGTATTCCTAAAGAAAAGTAAGAGGAAGTCATGAACGATAATAACCATGTGACACAGAGGAACACTGACACGTGAGCGCACACAAAAGATGGTTGGAAGTAGACAGGTAGAAGGAACATCCTCCAAACAAAACGCACGTTAGAATCCATTCCATCATATATGCAATAGAGAATAGTAAGCTATATTCAGGAATGTCATTCACTTTCGTTTGCCCTTTCCTCCTGATTATTGGTATATAGAGATGAAGGGAAGATATGATCATGCTAAAGAACTAATCCTCTTGAGTAACTCGTGCCAGACTTGTTATCGTTCAGAAATATTAAATTATGCAGCACAACACGGGCCTATTGCATAATATGCTATGAATCAATGCAAACACATACCTTTGAAAGCAAGCACAGCAACGACTGCACATGGTTGCGTGATATGGAATCGCCAATTAATGCCCAGTGTTTATTCCGCATTAGCTTCAGAAATTTCTTAGCACGAAATTGAGGCAACTCACAGTCTCGCGGACGCCATCTCCAATTTAGATATCCTGTATCGGGACGCCCATTTTTTAAGCAATTCTGATGGCTTTCGATGAATTCGCAGTTGTCCTTGGTATAAGCTGGACCCAAGGGATTCGGGATCCAATCCCCCCTAAAGAGATCGCAATTTTCTGCACGAGATTTGCAGAAAAGCTTTCAACATTTTAGGACAAGTAGATCACCAAGTAACAATAACCAAATCTTCTATCTGTTCAGCTTCATCGAGCACATATTAATATCAGAAAATCCAATATCAATTCATAAATTTTCTACACTTTCTCTGGTGTGCAGATCTAGGCTTAAATAGTTTATCGGCTACTCACGATAAGAATGTTAACTTCTAGCCTTAATCGATTTTCATTTTTTCCCTTTTCGACTGGACGGTGAAGGTAACGCCAAAGAAGAAACAGAAAGGGAAAGTAAGAGACAAAATCAACAATTAGCCAATGAAGAGAGTGCTCACCAGTGTGAGATTCTTGATCTGCAGTGTCGGCTTCATCCTCAATGTCTTGTGTTAAAACAACGGGTTCTTCAAGAATTGTATCTTTCTTAGGAGCAGGGGATTCTAAAATGGGAGAAATATCTGGGGACTGAGGGAAAAGGAGCCGAAAAGCGAGACCAAAGAAGAAAATGGCGAGCAAGAACTTGAGGAGCAAACTTCTGTGCTTGTAGAGAAACTTATGTTTCAAATAATCAATCTTCATCTTCTTCCTCGCTTTCCTTGCTGGGAGCTCACTGTGAGCCCAGACGCTACTTTCAAAACAAGAAAAGATGTCCAAATCCTCGTGCTGCTAAATATGGATTGAAGTGTTTTTGAGAGAAGAACTATCTCATAATTTCATCCACGCAAAGTACAAAAATCACTAATCCAGCTCCAGACTGAAACTGAAGCTACCGACTAAACTCGGGCTACATTTACGCTTTAGGAAAAGACAAGGTTCGCTTCAATGGCCGTCAAATATTATTCTTTTTATATTTTGCCAGATCAAACATTATTGCAATGTGTAAAATAAGAAGGGTTAGAGTAAATTTATCAATAAAATTTTAAGTAAAGAGTGTCTGATATAATTATATTTTAAAGAGGGTATGAAGCATCAGCACAAAATTATTAAATTTGACCTAATGTTGTTAGTGATTTTCTTCTCTTATAATTTAACGTTGTTAGGTTAAATTTAACGGTTTTATTCTAGATGCTCTACTTTTAATTCCTTATGTGTATTTTTGCCTTTTTAAAAACATAATTGTGCTATTCGTTCCTTCCTTGAGACTTTATTAGTAAATTTGCTTCTTAATCCAAATACTACCTCCAGTCCTAAATATAGGACAAATTTTTTAGTGTAAATTGCACTAAAAACTTTGTCCTATATTTAGAACCGGAAGGAGTAGAATAAATCTTGTTAATTTCTTATAAAATTAACTAAATTACATTTCATTAACAATTACATTTATTTCTATTTATTTAAAAAAGGACACAGTACTCTCTTGAAATTTTATTCATGAAATTACATTAGACCCAAAAAAAACCAGTGATAAAAGATAAATTAAGAAAAAGGTGAATGTAATTTATAGTAAATGATAAATGTGTATGATTCATTCAATTAACAAGATTCATAAGCAGTCAATGATCAAATTCTCAGTCTCCTGATTTCCCCTCTGAAGTTGAAGTTTTACCTGGCTCACCTAATATGGAACCTTAATGATGATTTACGTTTTAATAATAAATAATGACATCAGTTTAGTAAAGTAAGTGTCGGTAAGAATTGCTTAGTAATCATCATTGGATTCAAATCCACACTAATCTTCTGAGAATATTTCTATGAACCTTTGCGTCAAATGAAAAATGACAACGTCTTTATGCCCTGACAAGGACCATAATCTGCTCAAACTAGCTTCGTCTACCAGACACATAAAATATTATTACTTCCGGTCCTAAATATAGGACATAGTTTATAGTGTAAACGGTATTAAATATAGGATATAGTTTGTAGTGTACCGAAGGGAGTATAAGCTTACGAATTACAATACGTTCCCAAATCCCAAGCACCGTGAAACTTTCAATAATTAGTTGGCATATCGGGCATCACTGATATTTAATATATTACTAAATGAATACTAATATAAGATGTTTTAATTAGACTGTTCTTACTTACCATTCTTGCTTTAATAAATAAGTATGGATCTCATGTGGCCAGAAAGGATCCCATGTGGGAGTGTGATCCTTATTTTAATATTTATATATATTTTTTTTAGATCCAACCAAAAAAATTAAGCACGGGTTTTGTTATGGTGTTGTCTCCTCACGCGATTAATCAAATATGGATGAACTGGATTCCTCTTGGAATTCAGGCCGAAGATGCTTTAACTATGCACGTCAAACAATGATATAATTTTTTTAAAATAAAAATAGATTAATTTTTTTCAAGGAAAAAATAGATTAGATTTATATTTTAGAACAATTCAAAATATAAAATTTTTTATCATGGTTTTTTTTAATTATTGGAGCATTGTTATTTGTTGGTTAGCGGAGATATTTTTTAATTTAAAGTCATAGATTTTAATAGTCCCACGGATATTTGATATATGACATGTTTATTTGGGGAGTTAATCTTGTTCTAACTACTTCCTCTGGTTTTATTTATAAGTAATTTTTTAATTGCGTAAAACGAATTAGTAGTTAAAACTAATAAGTGTGTTAAAAAATGACATATTTTTTCCGGATATACCCCTATTTATGAAAAGAGTATAGGAGGGAGAATAAATAAAAAGTATGAGAAAGAATGATTATTTAATAAAAATAAATTAGGAAAGAGAAACTTACATTTTGAGACAAAAGTAAAAGTTGTTTATAAAAGGAATCAACCCTAATGCCCTATAAGAGAGAAAGTTGCTTATAAATAGAACCAGAGGGAATATAAGACATAATTTTCATATTTATCAATTTTTTTTTCTAATTTATCCTTAGTGATATTCCCACATAAATAATAAAAGAGGTGAGGGAATAAAAAAGATAACTAGAGGTATTTTGAAAAATATATGTCACTTAATTTTTTTAATATAATTAAATTAGATAAAGATGTCTTATATTAAAAATCTATTGATTATTAAACAAAAGAGGAAAACCAGAAGCAAGCAAGAGCTTTCAAACGGTCAAACGTCAATTGGTTCTGAAAACAGATGGCGCAACTGCCGGTGATGTTAATGGATCTGCAATTCTTTCATCTCGGGAATTATTCGGTTGATTTTAAAAGCTGCCATCATTCTTTCTTAATTCACATCATGTTCATGCTCGCTCTGGTAATCTACTCATATTCCTCTTCATTTACGAGATAATAAAATTGCAATTTTGTAATGATTTAGTCCTTCCCATGTTAAATAATTAAGGACTAGGGGAGTGTTCTTTCAATTATTGTTTCTTTCACTCCATCCTCCAGTTGTAAGCTAAGAAGTGAGTGGTAATTAATTTGTAAATATTAAAAGATTAATTAAATTAATTATTTATAATAAATATATATTTATTTTTTTAAAATATCTTCTATGCAATCAAACTACTCTCGATAAAAAATCCATTCATGTGTGCGATGAAATCAAAATAAAACCCTTGTCTAATTCTTATATTTTGCAGAAGAGCGAGTACTCTGTAATGAAATATCTCAGTGGATTGATGTACTATGCTTAAAATCAAAATAAAACCTTTGTCTATGTCTAGCTCTTATATTTAGTTTATGAGGGAGTATCCCAAAATGAGATTCTTGGTGTCAAATATCCCGATTTTGGGGTATCCCATCCCATTCATGTTTCAAAAAAGTCCAAGCACAGAAGGATATCTGTTTGTGCCTGGTGGACATCAAAATGAGATAACTTGGAGGTGTTCATTGTCGTCGGACATGGACACCAGAGGTGGATACAGGTTATAGCTTTAGCTTTATCGGATAGGGGGGCCCTCCTCTCTCAACCTTTTTAAAGCATGATTGGGAATCTTAAAAGTGTTATGCAGGTAAGTCAAAGTCGAGACAACACTCCTCTTACATTCTTACTTCATATACCATAAATCACAATTAAAAAACTGATTTTAAAAACTCTAATCACTATTCTAAACATACATTTATACGATACCAAGCCACCAACCCATTCATTGAGCAGCAACATCGGTTTTGGGCTGCCTCTCCTACTACTAATTTCAGTAATTTGTGTAAACTTCTCCTGCTGGACTTCTCTCTTTCTTTTCTTGTTCGCTCTCGTTTTTTATCAAAAAACTACATAATTTTGGGAGTAAATAAAATAAAAAGGAGCACTTTTTTTTTTTTCAAAAAACAATCTATCACCCTGAAATATTTTTTAATAGATCATAAATTAATTTTTAGTACACTTAACACTCTAAAATAACTTTTTAGTAGGGAGAATTGTTAAAAATTATCTCATTGGCAACTTATTTGCCAAATGGGACCTGGGAAGATATTTGCACACGGAGGGAAGATTTTTACACACGTGGGGAAGATTTTTGCACACATATAGGGAAGATTTTTGCAAACAAGGAAGATCATCTGTACACCAGGAAATATATTCTGCACATGTGGAAGATAATCTGCACGCGAAGGTCCCATTTGACAGATAAATTGCCAATGAAAGATTTTTTCACAATTTTCCCTTTTTAGTATCACCCAATATCAATACGAAACACCCTAAAATATTTTCCAATAGATATAGGTGTCCCTAAAAAAATATTCTAGGATGCTAAATGTACTTAAAATTAATTTAAGATATTGAATGCTACTAAATAAATATTTTAAAGTACCATATATATATATATATATATATATTTGAAAAAAAGTGTTCCACTTGTTTTGATTACCCCAAACTACGGGGTTGTAAAAGTGTTCCTCTTGTTTTGATTACCCCAAAATTGCATGGCTGTAAAATAAAGCGGTGCTGGGAAAACGGGCCGGTAGGGCCGGGCTGTGATGGGCTCGGGCCTAAACGGGTCAGCACGTTTAGGCCCGAGTCCAAATTCGTACCTTTTAGGGCGGCCCGTCCCGTTTAAGTTAAGTCCGCGGGCTTTTGGCCCGTTTACAATTTTTTTTGCCATTCCTTTTTTGTTTCTTATTCTCATAAAGACTAAAATACCTAATTTAAAACATAAATATCATCAACACTAATTTAAAACATAAATATTATCCAAGTTTAATAGAACACAAACACTAAAACTTAAGTCCAAACCATAATTAAGGTTCATAACCAATTAAATAAGTTCACAGCCACAATCAAACAAGCCTACAAGCTTCAAATGTCAGTAATAATATAACACCTGATTTGGATTTTGGCATATACATGAAAAAAAAGAAAAAAGAAAATAAAAAAAGAGAAGCTTCAAATGATGTTTGAATCACTGTGAGAGCATTTTTGATATGAGGGTTAGGTTAGGTTAACTCTACCTCTGACCAATGCTTACTGCCCATTGTCTTGTGCCCATTTAAAAAAAAAAATTAAACGGGCCTAAAAGGGCCGGCCCTTTTAGGCCCGTTTCCATTTTTAGCCTCTAAATCATAGGCCCAACCCTTGACGGGCTCGGCCCGAATTCACGGCTCTAAAATAAAGGATGAGAGTGGACTGAAGTTGAAAAGGAGAAAAGTTGGATCCATCAGGGGTCTTTTGTTTTTTTTAGCCAGCATCAGGGGTCTTTAGTTTAGCTTTGGATGTTGTGCATGAGATAAATATGTGAAAAAAATTAGTGTTTGTTTGGGATAATTTATTTTTTACTTATAAGTGTTTATAAATTTTAATTTATGGTATACGGAGTAAATATGTAAGAGGAGTTTTATCTCGACTTACATAATAAACACTTATTACCTAAAAATAAACTATACCAAGCTCCCCTTTATTTTGTAAAACGCCAACGCCATTTTTAAAAGACACGCACTATCTCATTGGAGAGTTTTATCTACCTTTTTTTACCGCCTACACACAAAATTCTCGTTGTTATTTTTTCTTTTTGGTTACAATTCTCGTTGTTATTGACAAAATAAAGGATCCTCTCCTCGGTAGATTATTACAAGCCCGAGCCAGGGAGGGGAGAGTCAAAGAAAAGAGAATACAAATATGATAGAAAGGCTCTGGAGGGCGACAACAAACTGATAATATATGATGTCCCCTAAGAGGCAAGAAATCAATCTATCAACACACACTTGGGAAATAAGAAGGGGAAAAAAATACAAAACTAATTCCAATCAAATATAGAGATGCAAAACCTGATCGAACGAACTGAACAAAAGAATATAATAGCTAAACTCACGTTGCTCTCTGAGCTCTGGGAGTCTTGGATATAATGACCTTGAGATAATCATAACGACTGCGATGGTAATCAATCCACAAACATAGCTGCCTGATGGCCTCTCTTTTCTCTTCCGCCAAGCCCAGTAGCCCTTCGTCTTTATCTTTTACCATTTGCTCTAGTCCTGCCACTGACTTCTCAAGTTGAACCACTCTTGTCGTCAGATTTTTGTTCACTAGTTCTTCCTTGCTAGCCTTTGATTCTAGCTTCTGAAACATCTCTCTCAAAGCCAATTCCTTTTCATTTCTTTCCTGAAGCTGCTCCCCCAAATGCTGTCTCTCCTTCTTCAACTTCTCTCTTTCCTCATCCATCTCTCTAACCCACTCCTTTGCTATCTGAAGCTCATTTGAGATGTCTGAAATACGACTCTCATAACTTCTATGGTCATCAGCAAATTTCTCGATCACGGTATCCATGCCAGTCATCACACGCCTCATGCTCTCTTCGATGTTAGTGACTGTTTTCTGATAGGCCTCGTTGTTAGCAGCAATTATTCCTGACAATGAAGCAATCCTCTCTTCAAGTTTTCTCTGATCTTGCTGAAACTTCTCTTCTGCTTTTCTGAATTCTTCTTCCTTCTCACCTAGCAGTTGTTCTGTAACCCTAAGCTTCTGATTTGACAGACGAAGTTTGACCTCGATATTTCGGATGTTCTCAAGCAAAGTGCCGATTTCATCTGTCTTCAGTTCCAAATCCCTTCTCAAGTCTTCTGCTGTTTGTTCCAAATCAGTTACAATCTGATCCTTTGATTCAATGCCACTATGAAGCTCTTCTGTCATTTCTTCAACGTTCTTTTCTGCAACTTCAAGTTTCACCTTACATTCCCTAAGCCAACTCTCAACCTGTTTATATTCTTCATTTAACTTCTGATATGCATCTTCTCGTTCTTCCAGCATTCTCTGATGATCCAAAGTTTTGCTTTCTAGCTCTTTCTTTTCATTCTCTAGCAAGATCAAGTTTTCAGCATGTTCTTCTTTAACTCTATCATAGTGAAGCGTTGATTCTTCTTTCTCTTTTTGCAAGGAAACTAAGTCTTCTTGCAGATCATTGATCTGCGTTGTGAAGGCAATTATTTGAGATGAAGCCTCATTCTTCTCGCCGTGGAGTTTTTCCTGTAAAGCAGAGAACTCAGCCTCTTTCTCTGCCAAAGTTTTCTCCAGGGCAGCAATTTTCTCTTGTAACCTGGAAATTTCCTCTTTCAGCTGACTGTTCTCATGGACTTTAGCTCTTATTTGCTCTTCAGATTCATTCATGCTGTTATTTATCGAATCCAACTCCAACTTCAGGGTTTCACACTGCTGTGCCAATTCTTGCTTCTCATTATGCAGGGAAACCAAATCTTGTTGAAGATTGTCAATCTGCGATGTTAAGGCCATTATTTGAGTTGAACATTCATCCTCTGCTTTTCTAAGTTTATCCTGAAGAGCAGAGATCTCAGCCTCCCTCTCTGCTAATCTTTTCTCCACTTCAGATATTTTCTCATGTAGCACTGAGTTCTCCTCTCTCAATTGTATGGTCTCATGGTTGTTAATCCTCATTTGCTCTTCAACTTCACCCTTCTGGCCCTTTACCATGTCTAACTCAGATTCCAGCTTCCTTATCTGCGTGGTTAACTTTTCTGTTTCTTCCACAAACCTCTCTTGCTTCTCATTATGCTGGGAAACAAAATCTAATTGAAGACTGTCAATCTGTGATGTCAAGGCCATTATTTGAGTTGAACCTTCATCCTCTGCTTTTCTAAGTTTATCCTGAAGAGCAGAGATCTCAGCCTCCCTCTCTGCTAATCTTTTCTCCACTTCAGATATTTTCTCATGTAGCACTGAGTTCTCCTCTCTCAATTGTATGGTCTCATGGTTGTTAATCCTCATTTGCTCTTCAACTTCACCCTTCTGGCCCTTTACCATGTCTAACTCAGATTCCAGCTTCCTTATCTGCGTGGTTAACTTTTCTGTTGCTTCCATAAACCTCTCTTGCTTCTCATTATGCTGGGAAACAAAATCTAATTGAAGACTGTCAATCTGTGATGTCAAGGCCATTATTTGAGTTGAACCTTCATCCTCTGCTTTTTTAAGTTTATCCTGAACAGCAGAGATCTCAGTCTCCCTCTCTGCTAATCTTTTCTCCACTTCAGATATTTTCTCGTGTAGCACTGAGTTCTCCTCTCTCAATTGTATGGTCTCATGGTTGTTAATCCTCATTTGCTCTTCAACTTCACCCTTCTGGCCCTTTACCATGTCTAACTCAGATTCCAGCTTCCTTATCTGCGTGGTTAACTTTTCTGTTTCTTCCACAAACCTCTCTTGCTTCTCATTATGCTGGGAAACAAAATCTAATTGAAGACTGTCAATCTGTGATGTCAAGGCCATTATTTGAGTTGAACCTTCATCCTCTGCTTTTTTAAGTTTATCCTGAAGAGCAGAGATCTCAGTCTCCCTCTCTGCTAATGTTATCTCCACTTCAGATATTTTCTCATGTAGCCCTGAGTTCTCCTCTCTCAATTGTATGGTCACATGGTTGTTAATCCTCATTTGCTCTTCAACTTCATCCTTCTGGCCCATTACCTCGTCCATCTCAGATTTCAGCTTCCTTATCTGCATGGTTAATTTTTCTGTTTCTTCCACAAACCTCTCTTGATCTAGAGTCTTATTAGCGACCTCCTCCTTTAAAGATTGTATATGAATCACTTGCTCCGAATTTTCTTGGTCCATTTTGGCAAGTTGAACTTCCAGGTCAGCTTTCTGGTGTTGTAGGGACTCTACTTCCTGCTGCAATACATTTACCTGTTCTGAAATGCTTTGGACTTGAGCTGATGCTTCATCACTTTCAAATAATACCCGCTCTTCCAGCTCATCCTTCTGAGCACGTAGCTGATCTACATCAGTTTGCAGATTATTGATCTGAGACGTCAAATCAGCTATTTTGGATAACAACCGATTCTCATTATCTTCAAGATTCTTCATGACAGCAGACAGTTCATCTTCTCTTTCTTTCAGCTTTATTGCTAGTTCTGAAATTTGGTTTTGTAGTCCTGAATTTTGTTCTGCCAGTTCTCTAACTTCAGTTGTGCTACTAGTCATTTGCTCTTCCAGGTCTTGTTTCTGTGTTTGCAGTGATTCCAATTCCAGCTTGAGGTTTGTGACTTGTGCCTCTAATTCCCTTATTTCATTCGTGGATGCATTCAGTCTCTCCTTCAACTGAGTTGATTCAGCTACAAGTTCTTGTATTCTGTCATGAGCAAGCTGAACCTCATCGGAAAGTTGCGAAAGTTTTAACCTCAATGATTCGTTCTCTTCCTCAGCAACTTTCAGATTATGGCTTAAAGTTGTCTCTTGCTGTTGTGCTTGTTCCAATTGCTGCTTCAGAATGGAGAATTCACCTGTCACAGCTTCTAGTTCTTTTCCAATGGCTAATTTCTCATCATTTTGTTGACTCACAGTGGCTTTTAGGCTGTCTGCGATGTTCTGTCCCTCATCAATCTGCCTAATAGCTGTCTCTTTCTCCAAGATCAAATTATCTTTCTCTCTCTTTAAGTTTTCCAATCTTTGATTCAGTTCAGCTTCAATCTCTCCAGCATTGTCCAGTTGCTTCTTTAGTTCGCCATTCTCTGCCAACAGTTTTGATCTCTGAATATCTAATGTTTCAGCATCAGTTTTCAAATCTGCGTTGATTTTCTCTGCTTCTTCTATCTTGCTCAAGGCTTCATGATATTTTGAATTTAGATCCTCCTTTTCTTCACATGTAACTGTCATTTTTTGACTTAATTTTGCAACTTCTGTTCGTTCCATTTCAAGTTCTTGTTTTAGGCCATCAATTATCTTTTCGAGTTCATTTTCCAGTTGTCCATTTTTGCTATCTTTGACCTTGGAAGAGTAATCTGAATCTGAGTCTGAGCTAGATGAAGAACTCTCCTTTCCTTGCTTTCCATGAATCTGTTTCCTCAACTCTCCTGTTAGATGGTCGTATCGAGCATAGAGTGATTTGTATTGATTGTGGAAATCTTCAATTAGTTCTACAAGTGGTCCCTTATTGGAAAATTGTACTGGGCTACCATCCTCTTCATGATTGTCATCCCCAATAAGCTTCAATATTCTTTGTACTTTGTCTTCAATTTCTGTAGGGGGAAAAACAACGGATCATTTGTTTGGTCATCTTGATGAATTTCAGTATAATCTTGAACTGATTTCATACCTGTTTTAGCTCCTTGCAGCTGCTGTTCTTTATCAGGGCCAATATGACCTCCAAACAATGATTTTATAGACTCTCTAAAGCGATGCTTCACCATCTTCACTATGAACTATCCACTTTTCTCAGCAGTTGCCCATGAAGATAATTTGGTCTCTTTGATCCCAGGAATCCAGAAGCTGAAATTTTCAAAACTATTGTTTGATTTCTGGACAAAGCAGGTAGTTTTCAACATATTCACTATTTCAAATATTTTTTAAAAAATCTTTTCTGAGAAAGTTTCAAGTACTTGGACCTGGCAACAATTCTTTTGGTACATGACACCATGAGAAATTTTATTTAGACCTACAGTTTCCTTCAATAAAAGAATATATCTAACATATCAATATCAATACCAATACCAATACAAAATATAAATTCTATAACAAATTGCAGTATTGCACTATTCACAAGTTATAACGATATAACTTATTCCTCATATTCCATTCAATACATGGGAAGCCCACTAGTTTAGTAATATATGAATGATAACACCACCATTCATTCAGTGGGACAACAAGGTTTTAAATGAAGAGTTCAATTTGTAGGATTATTACTGCAATTATAGCAGAAAAAATATATCTTATCAAAGACTGGAAACTGGGAAGCCCACCAACTCTTTTACCATCAGAATTTAGCAACCAAGGAGCTTAAGTTCATATGATAACAACAACTCAACAGTAGAGTTGAATGCAATAGAAGATGTGTCCATGAAAATGTGACTTGAGATATTTTCAGCTACTAATTCTGCTCACACAAGTGGAAGTAATCTAATGTGACACATTTCTTAGTGATGCAAATTTCCCGAATATAGAATGAGATTGCCCAAGTACATTCTGCTAAAAATTCAAAAGTAACTGGAACAAAAGGGAAGAATGACATATGGAGACGATTAAGAAGTACAGTCATCACTTCCTCTCTTTTCCACCCAACTAAAACTAATATAATTGCTCAGCATAAGAAGTTGGAATATTTGCAGCTTATCAACTCCCCATTCCCTCTTCATGTTATGCACTGAGTCGTACTTTAAAAAAACAAAAGCAGCTACTAATTCACAGAGCTGAAAGTAATTCAGCACTAACATCAAAAATTTTCATTGTTCAAAGAGATATACTTTCGACAAAAATGACCCTTAAAGGATCTATATAAAGTATTAGCAACAGTTAAAGACTTTCGAAATCAAAATCTTGTAGAAGAAAAATATGACTTATGCTCTCAAAATTGCTACCAGCACTTTTCAAAAGAATCATCCATAACTTTTGAAAGCATCAGCAATAAATTAGGTCTTTTAAAAAGAGTTTTAATTAAATTTTTAAAAACCTAAAATATCATAAACTTATCCCAAACATCCTTGAATAATATTTTTCCTATATTTTTTGGATGGGGAGGAGCAGTGCGTATATACGTGTCAAAAAACTCCGCATTCCTCTACTCGCACACCCAAGACATTATTTTGTTTTAAAATATTTCTCACTTAAATTTTGAAATTTTTTTTTGGTAGAATGGAACCCAATTAGAAAACAAGAAAATTTATTTAATCTGTCGCCTAAAAAACAAGCATAGAAGTTTTTATGTTCAGGAATAGATTTTAGACGATTTAATGTCTTACATAACAAAGTAATAAATCAAACAAAAACAAGTTGCGAAATATCGGGAACTAACATTGGGTGCCTGTTTTCGGACAAGAAAAAACATTGGGTGCCTCCATATCAGTAATCAGCTAATCATAGGTTTCTCCGCTCAAGGCCAAGGAACGGATGCAGCTGCATCAATAATGAACGAAAATTGTGTTGCTGTGATCGTTTAATAAGGTCCTAGCACGATTTAAAATGGCCTATCGCTATTTAACAATATTTAATATACATATAATTTTATGAAGGAAGCAATCAATAGATAATCAATTAATTAGAAGGAAAAAAAATGAGCCACCGGAAAGTAGTTAACGAAAATTTAATCTGGCGCCATGTCAGCTACTCCGGGAATCTCAGAAAAGCTGACTCTGATTCTACGAAATATCAACAAGTGAGCTTTTCTTTCTCCGTTCGAAAAGAAGAAAGAAAGAATTTATCAGTCGCGATTTACTAGGGCAGAAAAAAAGAAAGAAAAGGAAAACTCAAAACTTGAGAAAACAGATGACAATCGTTAAATCTCAAACTTCTAATAAAAGTTGTCTAAATCAGTATTTCGTCCACATCAGAGAGGTAAAGACGATAAGCAAATTTGTGTACCTGAGATATGCTTTCACTTTCTCCGCCACTCTTTTCACAGAAGCTTTTAGTTATTCTCGAGAATCAGACATGCAGCGGGCTAAAACAAAATAAGAAACAGAAAAACCAATGCCAAAAATGAGATGAATATAAAATGATCGAATAAATTGAAATTTGGATGATAAATCTAGTTTTAATTAAGTATAACTATATTAAATGAATAAAGAACAGAAACCTTCAAGCATCACGACTCAATACAAGTTTTCCATAACTAAAAAAGGCGAATTAAATTAAGAATTAGAGATGATACGAGCTTCAACGCCAAGTGAAATTGCAGAAATCAACAAAGGAAATACAGAATAATCAAAGGACACTGAAAGGAACGAAGAGAGAAGTAAATAGAAGCTCGCAAAGATTCATTTTTGCAGAAAACGAACTTGATCCTATGGAATCATAAGCAAGGGTGGAGGAGAGCAAAGCTGGAATAGTTAAACCGAACAACAAGCACCAAGGCCACAAGCTCGTCTCGGAGAATTCAAAAGCCAGAGAAAATATGACAGTTCTCAGAAACAAAATTCTCCGTTACCTGAAAGTCAAAAAGCGAATACCATCCTTCTGGAACCAGACGATCAAAATTGGAGAGGGTCGAAAATCGAAAACAAGAAGGAAGATAGGACGAGAGAAGAGCGGGGAACAGAGAGAAGCGAGAGCCAAGTTTATAGAATTAAAAGAAAATTAAACTCAAAATTTTGAATGCAAGAGTAGATTTGTCTGGATTGGAGCGCTCCATGGGGACGCCAGCAATTTCATAGCTTCATACTTCAGGGATGGAATCTTTGGATTGCATCTTCTCTCTTTGCCCCTCGAACACTAATTTATTACAATAGTGCCACTTTCAACTCTCCGTCGCGCGATTTCTCGTGGTGACGTAAGCAAAAGACAGCTCAGTTTGAGGCATCCCGCGCTATTCAGGCAGGTGTATGGGGACTTGGGGAGAGGTGTTTCTCCGTTATTTCCCGCTCCATTTATTTTTTATTGAATATATTAGTGTTAGATTAATTTTTAATTATTGAGTTTAATAATATTAAATAATATTATTATAATAAAAATTTATCATAATAAATCTTAATCATTGAAAGTTAATCTAATAATATATATGAAGAATAAATAGAAAGAAAAATCAATAGAAACACCCTCCCTTGCTTACTTCTCACATTAATGTCATTTTTTTATTATTACTAGTAAAAGGAATTTAAAAGAGAAAATTAATAAATAAGTAAGTATAATAAAATAATGAAAAAATATTATTTAAGAACGGTTTAATTACCTAAATCTTAATTTAAATAATTTAACTTAATAAATCATATAACAGGTTATATATCAATATGATTATAATTATATACAGAGCTCGATCTGGCCATGTGTTTCATCTTCCAGCACGTGCTAGTGAGCTGTAATTTCAGTGCATACGGCCCCATTGTTGCGACTTTCTTTCTTTTTTTTTCTTTTAATAGTGTCTTCAAATTAATAAATTACTCATTTCTAAATTATTTTAATCGACATCTGTATCATTATTTATTACAGTACACGTGTAACACATTCCGCAAAAAGCAGAAAACATTTTGTCAAGGTCATCACTTCAATTTGTTCCGCCGCGCGAAAAGCATATCAGAAGAAGAAATATCATATATATATTGGCAATCGTATTAAAAATATGGAGCCTTGATGAGAGACGGAAAGAGAGAGAAACAACAACAAAAAAGAATTAGGCTCAAGTGTTTCGTTGAGAACAAAAGAACCAATCACATGACGAACTGGTGATATATATATATATATATAAGTGTTAAAATATAAAAATACTCATGAACTTTTACCTAAAATGCATCCAACAATATATGTTCTTCAAAGATAAAAAATACCTATAAATTTTTAAGATTGAGGGCAAAAATATCATCTCCGTTAAAATATGTTAACATCCATTTATTACCATTTGAAAGTACCGCAATACCCACTGATAAAAAGAAACCACCATCTCCGTCAACCTCAGGTTCACACTCTTCCCTTCCAAATTCATCATCAACCAGAATGAAGTATAAAAAAATGTGAAAAGATGAAGCCCAATCACACAGAATCATCCAGATCTTGTCATGTAACTTAGAACTCAAATTTAATGTTGCTAAGCACACAAAATCATCTAACTCGGAACTCATATTTAATGGTGTCATATTTTTGGGCCTAAAATCATGGACCAGATTAGGGATAATATCCCAAATTAATTTCTAGATCTCCAGTGATCATGTTAGAAATCTGAACTTGATTTATGTATTTCCATTCCATTGAATAAATTAAGCAAATTTATGTATCCAAGAAAAGTCGAACCACAAAAAATCATAAACAAGATCGCACAAGGGAGTTTGATGTGAGGTCATAGCTCGCCATCTCAGATCTTGCTGCCACTGCTATCATGTTTCGCCATCGGAGCAATCACGATCTCCACCCTCACTATTACTTTTGAATCCTAGTTGCAACCCTCAAACCTCCTCCACTAAATCTAAGCTTCCAATCCCTCTTAGCAATACCATCGCCGCTGGTAGAGGTTGCTGCCATTGCCTTCCGCATCTAAGAAGGAAATGGTGGAGGTGAAGGAATTGAGGAACAGAGTGACAGATGAAGGCAGGAACAATAAGGGAAATTACAAAATCTTGACATTTTTTAATTTTTAGTATGGTGGGCCCCATCACAAAAGTAGTAGACATTAAGACCTTTTAATAATGATGGTATTTTTACCCCGACTTTGAAAACTCATAGATAATTTTATACTTTCGAAAAGCATATAGTATTGGATGTGTTTTAGATAAAAACTCATGGGTACTTTTACACTATATAACACAAAATGAACTATTAATTCCGCAGGTGAATAAAATCGTACGTACAGTATTTCATGATCTAAAAGGTGTCCGAAGCATAAATGAATTTAAGGGGTCGTTCCAACTTTGAACATTATAGCCACAGGACAAAAAGGTGGGCGGAAAAAATAACATGGGAACTTCACGTGGAGGACAACCTGGGACCCCAACGTGAAGGCCTACAACAAGAACCCCTATTTTTTTTTGTTTGGATTCAAAAGGCAAGCATAACGCTTGAAATTATTGTTACATATAAGGACCATCGTCCGAAGAGAACAACTTTCCCTCTACTTTTTAACATACATGGTTTTTCCTTTTTTTTTGGTCAAACTAACATATATATGGTCAATGCACGTTAAGTTCTGGTGATTGTGTTCTTCTTGGCGATCAAACCCTTGAGAAACTCACAACGGTCACGATGATAATCATTCATAAAACAAAGCTGCTTTATAGCTTCCTTCTTGGTCTCTCCCAAATTCAACAACTCTTCATCCTTCTCTGTCAATCTCTCTTCCAACATTCCCACTTTGTTCTCAAGCTCTGTCACAGATTTCATTAGATTCAGATTCTCCTCTCCTTCTTCACTCACCTTAGCCTCTAGCTTCCTTAACTTCTCTTCTTTATGATTAAGTAAATCATTAAGTTCATCCACATTTGTCTTCAATTGTTTCATCTCTTCCTTTCTCTGCTTTATCCAATCTCTCACATTCTGAACTTCCTCCATCATTTGAGTCACACGCCTCACAAAACTAAATTGAGCATCTTCTAGCTTCGAAGTAGCCAACTCTATTACGTTCACAACTTCCATTGGTTTCAGTTTTGAAGCACCAAATTCCGCAGCCACCTTTCCTTCATATATATTAACTTTCTCTTTTAGCATTTTGTTCTCTTGTTCATACCTCTCCTTTACCACTTTGTAACCATCTTTGTTCTCGTTATGTAACTGTTCTGCCACGTGGATTCTTCTGTATAATATCCTTATACTGTCTTCTAGTTGTCCTCGTACCTCCTCTGCTATTTCTTCGATCCTCTTTTCTGAGAATTGTTTCTTCAGCTTCAATTTCTTGGCCCACATTTTCGATTCTTCAACCTCCACACTGATCCTCTCGATGGTTTCTGCTTGTTCTTTTATGGTTCTTTCCTGATCAAATATTGCCGCCAGGCTATCCGAATACTCCTTTTGGATTCTTTCGTTTTGCAACTCCAACTTGTTCTTCTCTTTCTTGTAATAATCTAACTCTAGTTTCAGATCGTTAAATTGAGATGATAAAACTTCATTACTATCCTCCAATGATTTGTTTTCATCTCCCAGCTGTTTAATCTCATAATTTTTCTGTCTTAATTCATCTTCCAATTTGTCTTTCTCTTTGCTTCGAGATTCAAGTTCCATTTCCAGGTCCTTCGCCCTCCCTGCAAAACCTTCATTCTCTTCTCGCATTCTCTGTTCCAGCAAACCCTTTTCAACCGATTCTTGATTCAGATATTCCATCTGAGCTTCTAGCTCTTTGTTCTTATCAGATAAAGATTCTAAATTTTGATGCATGACATTAAGCTGGTCTCTTAGGCCCTCCATTTGGCTCAGTGCTTCGTCACTACTGAGTGCTGATTTGGCCTCCATTTCATCTTTTTGTTTGCTCTGAGTTTTCGCCTCCATGGTAAGCGTATTGATTTGTTGATCATAATCCTGGATTTTCCTCTGCAGATCAGAAACTTGGTCTTCTTTCATTTTCAACAACACTTGAAGCTCTGCATTTTCGGCTCTTAGCTCTTGAGCTTCACTTTCTCTGCTTTCAATTTGAAGTTGCTCTGTTTCTACCTCCTTTCCCCGAGATGATATTGCTCGAGCATGGAGATCGATTTCAGACTCATGATCGTTTCCTTCGACTCTAATTGGGTCTGATATAGTAAGGTGATGATTTTGTTCTGTTTCAGTCGAGTTTCTTCGGGTTTCGACTTCGTCGGAGGAAAAATAATCGGAGTCAGAGCTAGAACAAGACAGAGAAGCAGTTCTCCGAGAAACTACTTTGCCATTCTCTGCGGTGAGCCGATCGTACAGAGCGTACAGTGACTGGTACTGTGAGAAGAAGTCCTCTATGAGTCCCTCAAGTTCTGTTTCTTGTTTCGACCGTTTTGGGTTTCTATCTGTTTTGTTGCCTTGATCGTCATTCTTAATGATGCTTAAGATTTTTGAGAGGTTGTTTTCAATATCTGCAAGTAATAAATTAACAATTAGAGAATCCCATTGAGAAGCCAATTATAATTAAAAAAAATTTTTTATATTATTATCTAGTATCCAGTTCAGAATTCATTACTGATCCTTTTGAATACAAGTATCACCTCTAGAATTTGAATTTAAAATTTAGAGATATCTAGTAAGGTCTTACAATACTAAACCAAGTCTATATTGATAATTTGAATGTATTATTATTGTTATGTTATTAAAATGCACTTACCTGTTTTGCTCCTTTTGAGTTCTTCAATCTTTTCAAGTTCAATTTGATTGCCCAGAATGGTGCTTAATCCTCTTAAGCGGTGCTTGATCATCTTTCACTTCATAAGGTTGGGGAAGAATATTAGTGAGAATATGCTACTAAGCAATTATAGGTTCCCATTTTAGACACAAATTAGTGGTCACCCCCTGAAATGGTAACAGAAAATCCAAATATTATGAATATATAATATTGAGACACTTATGATTTGCCAATTAATGCTTGGACAAGAATAAGAATGCATAATAACCTGACAGTAAGTTTTTGTAACTGAATGACATACTGATTTAGAAAGAACCTTTATAAATAGTAAATGAGTTAAGAAGAGAGATAATATAACAAAAATAATAGAATAAATAAAGTGCGCCAAGATCAATATAAAGCACATGTTTCAATTTAATGTTTCTTATGAATAATAAATTTTAAGAAATCTAACTAAATCCTACATTGAGAAGGGGATGAGTATAATTTATATGATCAAGCTTTTGAAAAATATAGAAGTTAATATTATTGTTAATCTTTGTCGTTTGATTTAAATTTAGTTTTTATCCTTTGAGTTTTTTTTATTTGACCAAGAGTCCCTCAAGATTTAAAGGGTAAAGAGTCTTCACCTCTCATAACAAATGTGCTTCTCGAGGTTCCAACTTGTGTTCTTCTCCTCACAGGATGAGACCCCTTACCACCTCAAACAAAGACTTATAATTTTAAATGGTTGGTTCTAATCCTTATAATTTAATAAAAACTCAATTTGCATTTAAGTATAGGAACCAAATTCAGACTTAAACTTAGTAAAAGTTATAGAAACTATCCCTTAAATGTTAAACTGATATCAAATTCTTATAAATTTATAGAGATCTAGACTATTGATTTAAAATTCTAGAGTCTAAAACTAAAATTGAATCAAACTGTATGAACTAACAGTAATACTAACCTAAAATACAGAAACTCATGGCCTCGCAGTTTTGAAAACAATCCATGGGCTTGAAAATTTGAACATGTCCAGAACCGCAGGACAATCGAAGGCTTTTGTTCCCAGACAAAGTAAAAGGGCATTTATTAAAGAAAAATGGATGTTGAACCGTGAGTGGTTTCTCTCCTTTGCCCTAAAAGTAAAGGATCTTATTTGCTTTTCTTTGGATCGTTGGATCAAGATCTCAACAATCCAGATTTAATTAATATTATTATAAATAATATATTTTATAATAATAATATAATAATATTTTATAATAATTATAATAATATTTTTATAATATATTAAATTTAGACCGTTGAGATCTTGATCCAACGGTCCAGAAAAAAATAAAAGAGATCCTTTATTTTTGGGGTAAAGGAGAGAAACCAGACTCCGTTGAACGTTTGGACGAGAAGAGAGTGATGAGGATAATCCGGAGCCAGTAGTGGGTGTGGGGACCCCTAAGTAAAGTTACGGGTTACGATGGTGACCCCCTCACCCAACCCCACCAAAACTAATCCCATTGATTTCCGATGGCAGGATGCAGATGTGGTTCGACTTGGACCTCAATCTAGCGAATAAGGACCTTTTTTCATAATTACCTTCAATTTTGTAACAAGGGGAAATTTCAGATAAAGACTGGCTCCTAAAAAGTCTTTAGCAAAGGAGAAACAATATAATCTTGGCAGGTGGCTAACACATTGCGAACAACTGAAATAGTTTATGAATAAGTGAAATTAATTTCATAACAAAGATATAATGTGATTAAATTAAATTTCATTTACAAGTAACGAATACATCATGAACAAGTGAAATATTCTTATGAATAAATAGAATTTCACTTTTTCACTGAGTATCATTTTAAAATTTTTTATAGGATTATTCCACTTGTTCATAATGAGTTTGCTACTTGCAAATGGAATTTGACTTGACATGTTCCAATCCGTTCTTATTAAAAAAATTAATTTCACTTATTTATAGGACTATTCTGCTTCTTTCTATGAGTATCCTACTTGTTCATGAGTTATTCGCTACTTACAAATCAGATTGTTTCTCCATTGATTTTTGAAAGAGTTTTTTTTTTTTTTTACTTCACAAATTAATTTCAATAAAGGCCGACTGAACTACCACAAAACTTCATATTTCTTTGGTCTCTAATAAAAATTAATTCATTACCATGGTCCTTATCTAAAATTTTCCCTAATTACTAATCCCCACCTCTCCTATCTTCTGGATTAGTTAACTAACCAACTTTCATATAACTTTTCACCTTGACGAGCATAGCTGATTAGCACGCCCATTTTTTAATTACTACTACAACGGGGTGTTTCAATTTCTGCGGCTGCAAAGCCTAACAGCTTATAATTGTTTAAATCGTTAGAATATAATTTGCTTTAAATATGACAAGATTAATATCGTGTTTTTGTTTTCAATTTCCTTTTGAAACTTTACACCGGGGATCTCTTATCGGAGATTAAGAATTCATTAAATGTATATTGAAAACATAATGCATTGTTAAAAGTTAACAAATGAAACTATATATATACAAAAAAAAAAAAAAGGGAAGTTTACAAATGAGAGGATCAGAGTCAAAGAAGATTAATTAAAATAAAATTATCTAGCTAGCTTGATAACGAAGACGAATATGATAAAAGTTGCGTCTAATTCATCATCCAGAAAATTTTCCAATTCGAGAAAATAGAAGCAATATATTGAATTGGCCAAAAAAAAAAAAGCAATATATTGAAAGAGCAATGCAGGTTAATGGACCCAAAAAAATTTTAGCATTAAATTTTAAATGACATGACTCACATGAGTACGAATTATATTCCTACGTACACAGAATTTCATTCATGAATTGCCAGAAAAGAAATTACAGGAAAATAAAAAATCCCAGATGCACAAACAAAAACTAACGATTACGATGTATGATCCGAATTCTGGATTTTTTTCCTTTAAAAAAAGGTTAAATGCAGCAAATCATGTATTCAAATCCAGAGGCAAAATGTCTGGCAATATATATTAAAAAAATAACAAAACAGTTAAGTACCTGGAAATGTAACTGGATCTGCCTCCAATCCATTGGGTTAAGAAATACCATAAAGAAAAAGGAAGAAGATGGTAAAACGAGGGAAAAAAATAAATTTATTGGAGGAGATGAAAAAGAAAGAAAGTTAAAAAAGATAATCTTTTGCAATTTGTGATTTGTTTTTGCAAGTGCATGCCCTTGTCTCAATGAGGTGGAGATTTTGGCGCTCCTTGTAATTAAAACGCCCTTACAGTTTGGAAATAATTACACGGTAAACCAATGACGGGTGATACGATATATTGAATTTATCGCTAAATACCGCGTAACGATTTAACGACATACTATCGACAGGTGTCCATCGTCAAATCTCGCCACGTGGCTTGTTCCCGGTTCTTACCTTGTCTTCAAAACGGAGATGCTAAAAAGCACGATCATAATTCACAGACATATATCCCAACTTGAGACAAATTTTGCAAACATGGCGTTTTCTCATTTGGGAACAAACAGATACTAATTAAAATTAGTTAAAACCAATCCATGATGAAAAACTAATTGGATAATCAACATGATTAAGGGTCTGTTTGGTGTGAGGGATTTGGAAGGGAAGGGAGGGGAGGGAAAATTTTTATGAGTTAAATTTTAAAAAACTGAAGAAGTGGGGTAATAAAATTTTAATAAATAGAATATATAAGATAAAATAATAAGAAAAATTAATTAAAAATTTTTAACTCCATTTCTCTAATTTTTTTAAATTCAACTCAAAAAAAATTTCCTTCTACCCACTTTTCCTCCCCTCCCCTCAGACCAAACAAGCCCTAAGCCGAACACGTGAAAGGAAGAAACAAATTAAAGTTACATAGGTGAAACCATATAGAAAACAAGCCCCTTTTTTACCACGAAAGAACAAACTGTTATTTTATCCCAAAAAAAAAAAAAAAAAAGTGGGGAAAAAAGAGAAGAAGCAAACTGCTCAACATTCTGGAATCTGAATATTGATAATTTCTGTCATGTATTAAGTTACTATATAACTTAACCTAATCAACTCATGCCGACCACTTCCACAATAAGAAATTGACATTTATTTGGTGTCTAAGGGGAAATGAGGGGAACAAAATTAACCTCCACTTAATTTTTCTTTATTTTTTAGTTTTGATACTATTAAATAAATGACTCTTTTTATCTTATAGGGCTTACTTTACAATGTAATTTGCACTATGAACTAAACCTTGTGTTTAGGACTGGATGTAATATCTTGGCATGCAAAAATGATAACTCAGCCAATAAAGTTTGATCTTGGCATACTCATTTGTACGTAATCTGATCTTTTATTAAAAAAACGTAAAAACTTATGTATTTTTTAACCGTGTAAATAATTAAAAAAAATTGTTGTTTGATATAATTAAATTAAAGGGTTAAATTGAAAATTAAATTTGTTCCTAACGATTTCCGCCAGGTATTATAATTTCTTTATGGTACAATTCCCAAAATCAAAGGTCCAAATTTTATCGGACAAAAAACTTTCAAAAAAAGTCCTTTAACCACAAATTAAAATATAAAAGTGATATTCCCACAAAATTTAGGGATAAAAAATTTACTTCTCTATTTTTTAAAAAGCATGATTAATATTGTTATAAACTACTCACTATCTTGTTTTTTTTGGCCGGCATAAACTACTCACTATCAAACTATTCTACATTATTCTATTAATAACTTAAGCTAATTCATTTGTCATCAACAATTTGAAAAATACGATGGCCCCCAATGGCTGAATTTTTTTTCCTAAGCACATAAATTCTTTTATTGAAAGTAATCCTAATAATTCTATTCAAGGCACTCAAATACTATTGAGCCTATTTGGTATGAGGGATTGGGAGGGGAGGGGAAATTTTTATAAGTTGAATTTTTAAAAATTGAAGAATTGATGTTATAAAAGTTTAATAAAGGAAAGATGTATGATAAAAGGTAAGAAAAATTAATTAAAAAATTTTAACTCTATTTCTCTAATTTGTTTAAATGTAACTTAAAAGTTTTCTATCTGCACACTTTCCCTCTCCTCTTCTCATACCAAACAGCCCTCTGAATATGGTTATTTGTTTAAATCTAGCTCAAAAAATATTTCATCTACTCACCTCCCCTCCCGTCCCCTCCCCTTATACCAAATAACCCTTGGATATAGGCAGGGTTTTGAAACCCGGACTGAAAACCGATAAACCGGTCGGGTTAGAGAGTCAACCCGGGTCTCTCTCTCTTTTTTTTTGAAAAATAGATTTTTTTTTAAAAAAAAATCTTTATAATTTTATATTAATAACCATGAAATCTGCAATTTCTCACCGGTTTGACCCCCAAGTTAGCTCCAATTTAACTCCAATATAACCCACTGACTCTTGACTCAATATCCCCACTTGTCCAGTGGCTGGTCCATGTTTTTTTTTTATTGAGAGCTGAAATACATTAACCTATTATAGGACTAAAACAATCCAAGGTTATGCAAAACCCAAATACAAAGTACCAAAACAGAAAACTCATCCTTGAGCAACAACTGCCCCCCGAGCATAAGGTGGTGGTTGATCAAAGAGAATAAAATTCCCTGTAATACTATGAGCTAAACTAGCAAGGTAATCCGCTAACATATTCTGGTCTCTAGAAACATGAAGAACGATGACCTGCCAATTCCTAGACAACTAAAGTTTGGCATCCTCAATAACATCTTTAAACGGGTGGCCTGTATTAGCACCCCTAGAGAGTAAATTAATAGCCTTAAGACAGTCACTAAAAACCAAAATGTTCTTCAAGCTCTTGTTCCAGCAAATCTGAAAGCCCTGTATGATTGCAATAAGTTCAGCCACTACCGGTGGTACTTGAGTGAGCTTGCTCATGTAACCACACATCCAGCTACCATCCTCACCTTGAATAACACCTGCACATCTACTTTGGCCTGAAGCTAGAACAAAACCATCTGTCTCTAGAGTGCTAAAGCCAAGTTGCCCCCTGATCACAGTTTCACTACCGATAACTGGATGGTTATAAAAATGACAATTATTGGTTAAATCCATATCCCAACTAGCTCAAAATAAACTAGAATAACCACTTAGACTCTGAATATCCTGTTCCTCCCCAAAAAGTTTAGTACAACGGGAAACTCAAATGTCCCAACATACATACCGGAACAACATTGCCCATTTAACTTTTTTAGTAAAATTTCTGCCTGCTTCGTACTGGAGGTTCCATTTTATCCAACTCAAGCCTTGAGGATTAGAAAAATTTTCCCACAAAGTTCGTTGGATTATGGAAATCCACCTTTCTCGAGCGTTGACACAATCCCTTAACAAGTGCATTAGATCTTCCTCATTACCGCAACCGAATAGACACCCAGCATGCTCCTACAACCCCCACCATGTTTGGAGCTGCGCCGTGTGAACCCTGTCATGAGCTGCAAGCCATATGAATGTCTTCATCTTCTTAGGTATCGGCCATTTCCACAGCAATCTCCATATCGGCTCATTTTGGTTCTGGGTACCTGCAAAACTAAAGTGATATACAGAACTAACAGAAAAACATCTGTTAGAAGAAGGCTTCCAATAGTATTTATCATCTCCCCTCTCCTCACTGGGTGGATATACAAACATAATACGGTCGATCACTAGGCGCTGGAACTATCTACTTAATCTATCCACATCCTACTCACCCTAAGGGTTAATATACTCTTGAACCTTCTCACTACTATCGATAAACCCTTCAAAACCTGGAATAAGCTTTATCAATGGCTTGTTCACCTCAGATCAGTTGTCATACCAAAAGGATACATGCCTCCCATTTCCAATCCTAACTCCCACTCCCATGTGGAAACTCTCCCAAATGGAGCAGATCCCCCTCCAAGTGAAAGAAGCATTCCTCTAAGTCACTGGAGTGTTCATCTGGCTCCATCGGTATTTAGCTCTAAGCACATGTACCCATAAGGCTTCCTTATTGGTTAGGAGGTGCCAGCAAAGTTTCATAATAAAGGCTTCATTCTGCTTACCCATATCACAGATACTGAGGCCACCTTCTTTTTTATCCCTCTTTACCCGATCCCAGGAGATAAGGTGTAACTTCTTTTGATCATTAGTTTCACCCTACAAAAAAACCCCTACTCATCTTTTCCAGCTCTTGTAAAATTCCTTTTGGGGGTAACATTGTCTGCATGTGATATGAAGGTAAAGTAGATAACACTGCTTTGATAAGAGTTACTTACCTGCCATGCTAAGACATCCTAAATTCCATCCGGATAACCTTTTGTGCACTTTCTCCATAATGGGTGCAAAAAAGAATTTGGTAACCCTTTTATGAATAAGAGGGATACCCAAGTATTTACCCAAATCCCCAGTTAAACACACACCCATGCTTTGACTAAGACTGTAAGCCCTGAAAAAATGAACATTCTTGGAGAAACACACCCTCGTCTTTCTTTTGTTTATCCTCTGACCAGACACATCACAAAAAGTCTGTATGCAATTAAACATATGATCTACTTGGCTTTCAGATGCCACTCCAAACAGGATAAGATCGTCTGCAAAAAACAGGTGGGATATGGTAGGACCCCCTCTCCTAACCTGAAATGGCTTCCACAGACTTTTATTAATTGAATCTTGAATAATATGACTTAACCTCTCCATGCACAAGGTAAAAATATAAGGGGAAAGCGAGTCTCCTTGTCTTATACCCCTATAGGCGGTAAAATGTTCGGTACCTTCCCCATTCCATAGAACCCAAAAGCACGGACTTGATATGAAAGCCATGATAGCCTTACAGATATTACCTTCAATACCCACAGATTTGAGAGTATCAAGGATGAAGAGCCATTCAAGATGATCATAAGCTTTTTCAAGGTCTACCTTCACTGCCATCCGACCTTTTTTCCTTGCCTTGGTTCTAATGGAATGAATTACCTCTTGAGTAATGATTATGTTATCACTACTCTAGCGTCCCTCTATAAAGCTACACTGGTGATTCCCAATAACTCTTCCCATAATCTCCCTAAGCGAGATGCTCAGAATCTTGGTGACAATCTTGTAGCTGACGTTACAGAGCAAAATTGGCCTAAAATCGTTAATGGATTCAAAGTTTTCTATTTTCGGGATGAGCATAATGTTTGTATCATTTATTGCTCAAACACGGTTATGGTCTTAAAATATATCTGTTACTGATTTAACAATGTGCTCCCCAACTATCAATCAGTACTCTTGGTAGAACACCGCCTGTAATCCATCAGGTCCCGAAGCCTTGAAAGCCCTAAGGTCAAAATTCGCTCTTCTAACTTTCCTCTGTAGCCACCACTACATTTATCCTACTCCACTCTATACTTGTTAGTCTCGTAAACCGGCTAGTGGTAGCAAGACAAGTCGTGCTACTTATTTCATTGCTAAATAGATCCTTATAGTGGTGCACAACCAAACTTTTTAGTTCTGCCTGGTCAAAACTCCACTCACCATCTCTCTTCTTAAGCCCTTCGATCATGTTCCTTCTTCTCCTTATTATAGCTGCAGTATAGAAGAATTTGCTATTCTTATCCCCCACTTTAACCAATTACAGTGAGATTTCTGGTACCATATAAGTTCTTCTGTGCAAGGATTTTATTGTATTCCTTCCATAATTCATATTCTGCTTGGATTAAATATTGGCTATCTCGTCTTGCTCTAGCTCTTTCAATGCCTCCAATCCTTTGAAAAACATTTCTCTTCTTGTTAGTTAAGTTACCTATCTTCTTTCTATTTCATTCCCCCGCATCCCTGGCAAACTTACTTTCTCATTCCATTCACCCCTGCTCCAAGATTGCTTCACCATATCTCCAAATACCTCTTCAAGAAACCAGACAGCTTGACACCGAAAGAATCTCTTAATATGTCTATCTGTAACTGTAGGGGATGACTTGAGCAAAATTGGCTGATGATTCGACCCAAATCTACTTAAGTGATGAACCTTAGTGAAGGGATATTTGCTATTCCATTTTGAATTCATGAAAACGCAGTCTAATTTTTCTTTTAACATATCACGCTCCCAGGTGAATCTATCTCCCGTTGTTTCAGTTTCAATGAGTTTGCAATTAGATATACACTCCTGAAATTGTCTCATGGAATAAGCATTTAGTCTCATACCCCCTTTTTTATTCTGATTGTATAAATATGCATTAAAATCCCCTATTACGATCCAAGGAAGATTTACCGAAACACTAACGGTTTTTAATTCATTCCATAGGCCTTGAAGAAGAATAGGAATGGGTTCAGCATAAATACAGGATAAGACAAAATTAGTAGAATCTCTCACCACAGTCACTCTGACATATACAGCTTGGGTAGATGACGATAGGTATTGCAGTGAAAGCTCTTCAATATTCCATAAGACCCAAATACCTCCTGCAT
The DNA here is from genome assembly GCA_963855925.1 of Inga laurina. Taxonomy (NCBI): domain Eukaryota; kingdom Viridiplantae; phylum Streptophyta; class Magnoliopsida; order Fabales; family Fabaceae; genus Inga; species Inga laurina. The sequence goes on from OY979712.1 coordinate 46,806,810, forward strand.
AACCAGTGGCCTTCACTCGAATCCAGGTGTTAAAGCCTAGTCTTCTAATCATTCTATCAGCTTTCCAACCACTGACACTGGTTTCACAAAGAATCAAAATCCTAATATCTTTACCTTTGATCGTATCCTGAACTCTTCCCGGGAAAGACTTAGAGGCTGCTCCTCTACAATTTCAAGACAATATATTTATGGGATTCATAAATAAACAAAAAATAGGAGAAAGAACCTAACATATAAACCATTATTGGCCTGAGTCGGATAGCTCCATAACCTTATCCTCCCCAATATCAGCTTCAACAGCTTGATGCTTATTCCCAGCTTCATGTTCATTACAGCTTCCCGCTCCTCATTCCCAGTCTGAGTGCCCTATGGTGCCATTAGATCCGGTGGTCACTGAGTAGGTAATAGCTGGTCTGCATTTTTGGGGGGAATAACCATTAAGCCTTCTTGAGAAAAATCCATATTAATTGGCTTTGGTTGGTCCCGTTTTTTATTATTTCCCTTGCTTTGAGCAACAACACCCATAATCTTATTTAGTTTACCGGTCCCCATGCTTGCAAGAGACCCAAAAATCAAGTTGTGTGCTCTTCCCCCTTGCTTACGTTTAAAATTCGGAATTGAGACTTTAGGCCCCTGCAAATTAGCTCCTTTTTTCCCCTTTGATTTATCTAGGCCCATTCCCATGCGTTGGCCCACGTTAGTACCATCTTTCTCCAGGGTCTTAATTCCTTCCGACCCACTAGCATCACCTACTGGTTCCTAGATAGGCTGAACCTAACCCAGCACATCCTCTTTAATGGCTTGTACACTTACAATTTCACTCAGCGCTTGTGCCGTCGAATCCCTCCCTTCCTTCTCTCTCTCTTCTGCTGCAACCTTCCTACCACTTGTTTCTCCCATCTCAAAAATCGAGATTAATTTCCCAATACATTGCACCTGCTTCGAATCACCACAAGGCATACTTAGCTTTTCTTTCTTCCTCCACTACGTCTCAACCCCCTTTTCCTTTCTAAGATTTGTAGCTTCCTTAGAAAATACAGGTGGAATATCCTCTTGTAGCACAACAAATCGTGATCCACCATATCCTTTCTCTACTCCTTTCCCGTTCAATCAGCCTACTGATGACGTCCTGCTTTATTGCCTTCTGCCTATTTCGACAACTTTGGGCCGTGATTTGACCGTTGGTTTAACTTGCATCCAAGTGACGTACTCCTTATCAACCGAAACGCCAGGTACGGACAAAATTGGCCATTTCTCCTCCAACTGCCTATTGCCAAGGCTCTTCGATGATTTCCCAGATGAGCTCTATTTCATTATTGTATTGTTCCGTGCTTCTGTAGTGGGCAGATTTCCAGAGTGTGTCCATATACACCACATTTAAAACATATAACATTTAGGCCCTCATACTCCACTGTATAAACATGGTTTCTAAGTTTAAATTTGGGCTGTAATTTCTTGTTGAGGTCAACTTCTACACTCACTCTAGCATATTTTCCCCTTTCCACTATCTGCTTGTTCTTCTCCTGGGTAGCTAAGGTGTTCATGTCCACTTTGAGTGTTCTTCTAATCAAATTTCCTATCTCATACATATAGTCCTCCGCAAACATGCATCGGGAGGGTGGGAACCCTTATCCAAACTGCAACCTTCCTAACCTTATTGTAATAGGGATTAAATTTGGGCTCCATCTCTGGACTACAAGGTAGTGTCCTTAAATTAGCCACGGACCATCAAATAATAATTTAGAGCATAAGGTTTTATCTGAAGTCCTAAAGACAATAATTATTTGGAAGGTCGATGAGTTCAAAATTATCTGATCTGAGCATTCATTTGATCCTGTCCCTCATTACATACAAGTTTGTTTTCTTCCCCAAAATTGTTAGAATGAGGGCATCCTTCCATGGTCGAACCAGCTCCCTCAGCTTGTCATTTGAAATATTCAAGGAAGGAGTTGACCCAAGTTTCTCCCTTTGCTCCTCTATCCAGACTGGTGCTAGTTCTTCTTCCTCTTTAAGCCATTCAATCATCCGGTATTCAAAGCTTTTGTCTAACGATTTTTCCTCTTTACCTAAGAGTTTCGCCTTGTAAGAAATTTGGCATTTTGTTGGATACTTCCCATTTTGTTTCTGGTAGCCGTTCAATCCAGTGTGAGTTTGTTCCAACACATCCTTCATCAGTTTATCCGAGTGACATAACTCATGCCCATCATTATACCATTTATCTTCCACTAAAACACTAGCAGGCATTCGTTTGATGTTTCTCCCTAATAAATCTTCTTCTTTCTTGGATTTCCCCTCGTCTCCATCTGATATGATTCCAAAAGTGATCGATCGACCAGTGTGCACACTCTTTCTCTCACTTACTTTCTCACTCATTTTCACACTCCTTTTTTAGTTTTCAACAACCTTAATGCGGAATCCTGGTCCATGTTTTAAAACCTTGGATATGGATACATGATGGTTCAATCATGTTCATCAATCCTTTATTGAATTAAAATAAAAGATATTATCATGGTACCCTATGGGCTTCATTTTTGTGCATGTGACAACTGGGCCGCTTAAAGATTTATCACATCGAGATATACTGTTATGGTTGTTTGTAAAAAAGAAAAAAGATATGGACATAAAGCAGGATTTGCGTTTGAGCCTTCCGCCAGTTTCTTTTGTAATCTTTTGGGCCCTTAGCCCGGTTAGCTATCCAAAATAAATAAATAAATAAAAGATACATTCACTTTTGTTGAAGAATGAAGATAATACTTTCGAGGCTTTTCGTGACAAAACTGATAATTTTAACCTAAACAGACAATCTCAATCCCAACTATATATTAGTATTATGACTAGACTGAACCCCCAGAAAATAGAACAAGGCAACACGCCACTATCATTTATCTTACTACTACATAAACAAAACATGACATATTTTCATACATTTTGGGAAATCAATGTATTGTCCCTACATTTTCCGCTCATTTTCAAATTAGTCCCTCAAGATTTTTTTTTTTGGCAATCCAATCCGTTACTATGCCGGTCCCTACTACACCCTGCAAACTCACTCTTATTCATCGCCAGAAGACAATTTCTGCTTCTTCCATTGGTAGGCAGCTTCCAATAGCTTGAGATTTGTGGTCGGGGCTTCATCTGGGAAAATGTAGTCGATGTATTCTTCATACCTGCCAGATAAAATTTTCATCAACAGAATGAATGAGAAAACAAATAAAATCCTGAATAACTGGATTAAATAAATTTTAAAAAATCAACAGCATTTTAACAATTAATAACTTTTTCACCAAAAAGTGTAAACAAAATAGTGGACTTAGCAAAATGCAGACTGCCAGCTAATTTTTGTCATCTAGAGATTAGGAACTTTAACATTTTTCAAACAGATGAATCAAATCAGTATGCCGCGTGCTCCACGCATCAAACTCAATTCAACTAAGCTAGATATTAACGAATCAAATACTCTCGCAAAATGCTTGTTGCAACATTTGAAACTCGACATCTAACACAGTATAGCTTTAACATCTGCTGCAAGTATGGGTGATAATCTCTTACAGATAACGAGGGGGTTAGTTACTTACCCAGCAGGACCATCCTCAGTTACCATTGGCCTTCTCTTCTTGAGCTTCTTGGGCAATTTAGAATTGACTAAACTGACATCACCTAGCTCACCAAAAGAAACTTCCATATTGAGCCACTCCTCCAATAGCATCGCCCTTTCTTCTTTCAACTCAGGAGCTGAAGATCTGAAGTAGGTGAGAGCTTTCTCAAATACTCCTAAAGCATATGCAAAACGAGATTAGAGAGAATTAAAATATGTTGGTTTCACATACAAATAAGTTCAAACACAAGAGACGAGTGGGATCACATACTTCTAGCATTCTGAATGCATTGCATCTTTTGCTCACCATCCTCATCCATAGCCGATGCCTCAAACTTTGCATAACTTGTCCAGACCTTCAAATGCTTTGTTCGATCGAGAAGCCTTTCATAAAGCGCTCTGGTTCTCTCAAATTCACACTCAGCAATCTCAAAGTCAATGTATGCCTATTTTGCATGCAAAATATCTAGTTATAACATGGCCACTAAAAAGAATGACTCAGATATAGAAATGAAAAAGGATATTAGAAAGAGAAATGAACGAAAATATTCAAGTGAAACCACACCACTACAGTTACAACATAATGTAGCCATTTTAAGAGGCTTTGCTACAGCTAAGCTGCCGAGAAAAATTATCAACCTAGATCTTACATGAGATGATTAAATGCAAGTAAAACCTCACATTGACTGTGGAGAAATACATCAATACATACCTTCCATAATCGCTCAGGCATATCCAAAGCTGGTTGGGCAATCGCAAGCTCAAAGATTGCTCTAGCTCTGTCAGTCTCGCATAAGGATATTTCTAATTCTGCATACTTGCTCCAAGCATAGCAGTTTTCTGGTGACCACTCCAGATACTTCTCATACAATTTCCTACACCGATCTATATTACCAAGATGCAGTTCTATCTCTATATACTTCTTAAATATCTGTTGCCAAGCCAACAAAATTGTGTGAAAAAAATGACAAATGACAAATTCTAATTAAAATATATGATTGTATTTACATCAACATAAATATTACCTTATCTTTTGGAGCGATCCCAATAGCATTTCCCAATATCTTACGAGCAGCTGTGAGATCCAGTTGACGTATTTCAAACTGAGCCGCTAGAAGCCAAATCTTTGCAAATGAGAATTTACGGTGAGGAATGATTTTGAGACACTCCCTATAAACAAATGAATCCATAAGAGATATCAAAAGCGTCAATAGGATGAATTTGATTGATTAATTAGCTAGGGAAAAATCAATAAAATAATTCTAAAATCACTAATATACTTTTGGTTGTCCAATTACCCAGCAGATGCCCACTTTAATTCACAGATGAATCTAACAATTCATTGAATTAACAAGAACCATCTGCTTAAGAGTCAAATCCCACCAATGTTTAGCATATGCCCCTTCATGGTTATATTACAACTGCTACAGCTAAAATCCAAGGTTTATATTAATTCCCCACACTTTATGCAAAAACATACCTGTATACATCTCTTGTTCGCTCATTATCTACAGCATCAAGCTCTTCATAAAGCGCATAATTAATCCTAAGTAACAAATAGATAAATAACCATTATTAGGGAGAAAAGCAAAACAATATAGAACATGTCGGACAAAGGCATTTGAATCTAACATACCACAAATAGATATAGCGTTGCCAGTACCGCTTCTCCTCAGCTGGAGGAATATTGGCTATTGCCCTCTCGTATACTTCCCTTGTTCTTTCTTTATTTCCCACACTTTCTTCCAATCTTATATAGTCAAACCAGCAATCATAGTTTAAGGGATTTTTCCTCACTTCATCCTCATATTGAAACCTTCTCTTCCCAACAATGGCATCCTCAATCCCTTCCCTGTCCCCATACTGCTTTTCAAAGGCCACAAACTTCCTATACAAATCTTCAGCCCTTCCCTTGGGAATATGATCAAGGGCAAATTTATAAATACACCTTGCACGCTCTGATTCTTTACACCTTTCCTCAAACTCAGCAAATGCAACGAAAAGCTGCTCTGCTTCCTCATCATCAGCCAGCTTCTCCACTGCCCTCTCATAAACATTTCTTGCTTTTGCTACCTCTCCATTCTTCATCTCAAACTTGGCAAATCGTATCCAAGCACCAACTTTTGGGTGGCACTGTACAAATCGTTCAAATATCCCTCTAGCCCGCTCAATTTCATTATATCTGAGCTCAAACTTGATGTAGGAGAGCCATCCCTGCTGGTCAGGCATCCAACTCATCCATCTCTCAAAAATCTGTCTTGCACCTGCCACATTGCCAAGCATCTCCTCCATGTGAATATATTTGTACCACAATTGATCAACTCTTGGCAAAAGAGTAACTGCCCGGTCCCAAACATTCCTGGCATGGTTTATGAACTTGTTCTTCATCTCTACCTCGGCATATTTGAGCCACAACGTGTGGTTCTTGTAATCCACCTCTAGGGCTCGTTCCCAAACAGAACGAGCACGATTGAAGTCCTTTTGTGACTCTTCCCATTGAGCATACTTGATCCAGACACTTGTGTTCCATCGAACACGTCTGATTAAGTCCTCAAACTCTTTTCGCTTTCGTAGACGATACTCAGCAAGTTCAGTGTGATCAGTAATCTTTTGCTTAGGAGGGCGGATCTCAGCCTCCTGCCGCTCTCGAGCCTCACGAAGAATCTGCTCCGCTGTAATTTGTACAGGAGCTGGGGTTTTGTTCTTAACTCTGGTAGGGCGAGGAAGTTTTACCTCAGTGTCTTTCCGAGTCAGGTACCCCAGTGTTGGGTCGGCATCTTTGGCTGAAGACATGGTCACAAGAAAGAACAGATCCTGTTTGCAGAAGAAAACTTAAGGAAGCGCCAAAGAGAACAACTATAGCCTGTGTCACTGCTAACTCCTTCAGCACGGGTTCCCTCTTCTCTGTCAAGTCTGCCATGAAAAGAGAAGCAACATTTAAATAAATAAATAAATAAACCAATGATCCTCAAGAAAAGAATTTATCCTACATCCTCTCTCTCTCTCTCTCTCTGATGTATGAAACTTAGATATTCATTCTAAGGAGGGAAAACCAAATGCAGCAGATATAGGTATTCACTATTCAGCAATATGCAGTCAAGAAGATTTCAGGAGTTTTCACCAATTGAGACAGCAGAAATTGTGTAAAAGCTCACAAAGAAACTTGACTAAAAGCAATGCAAACTCAACACTAGGGATAGAGAGACAATTCAGTTCAGGGAGATGGTTCACAGCACCTTTTAAGCTTTGAAAAATCCAAGTCAGCTTTCAAATCAAATTCAAGAAAATTGAGAATGCATTCAATAGCTTTTGGGACCAAAAATTCAAATGTGAGCGTGGTGGAATATGCTACATGTGCTGATTCAAAAAATCTGACATCCAAGCAAAATTCTAGTGCAAAATGACAACAATTGCACCTACATGGATTCAAATCAATGATATTGCTCAAGTCCAAAACTCAATGAGGATGAATGCAGCAACTTTCCTTCTGTTCTGATTTCAGAATTTTTTTTTTTTCACAGAAAAACAAATATGATGCAGAGAATTTTGCAGCTAGTTCAAGGAGGGGGATTAATTTAGTTCAGCAATAAAAACCTCATAAGCCAAGAAGATGGGCAGAGAATAGTTTCCAAGAATTTGATTATTAATCTTACAAGTTTTCCGGTCAACCTAAGGTTGCTGTCATTATTTCCCTCAACAACATAGGATATAGATCCAGGTAGGAGACAATCGATGTGAAGGACACATTATGGTGCATTCCTGTTGGCATTTTGTTTTAAATTGCGATTTTATTACTATTAATTGATAATACTGATCAACTTCCCAACCAGTAAACACTTGGCCAACAAGTTAAAAGCCCTAGAGTTTTCCTAATGGCCAGGGAATTATGAATTTGATGATTAAGACGCACTTTGTCAATACCAAAGAAATATTTCCAATATCTGAGGAATAAATAAAAGTTCAGCAATTCTTCTATGGCAGATTGTTCTATGCCCCCCCCCCCCTAATCTCTTACTTTCTTTCTACATTCGTTTCAGTTCTCTCTCTCATAATATTACAGACAAATTTTTGTCTACCAATTCAAGGAATATATCCTTCCCACTTTCTCCTTCCGTCTCATGTGAAACCTCCATAAATACTTTCTTCTCCTTTCTCTTTCTGCCTCCAAATCCCTCGCTTTCTTACTGATCCATCCTCTCAAGTTTATTTCCACTATATAATTTCTCAGTACACACAGGAAGGATCGAATGAAGGCATAAGTTGAAGAACAGGAATGAAGAACGAACTCAGACAGTCACCTGAATGAAGCTGGCAACAAGCTGGAGAAGCGGCGGCGGCTGCGGCGGCCGGAGGAGTAGGCGGCGGCGACTGGAGGAGTAGAAGCGAAGCTGAGACAAATGGTGAGAGGAAGATACGAGGAAACCCCGGACGGAGATGAACGAAGAAAGCGATATCGGAGAAGCGAAGCAAGTTAAACAAATTGGGGATCGAATTCAGGCACTCAGAGGCGTGCGTGCCGTTTTGCCCTTTTCTGTTTAATTGAAATATAGAAAGGATCAATTTTTTTTTTTATTTGATGTCATAGCTTTTTTTTTAACTTTTTGATAAAAAGGGGTCAATATTATCTTACCTGATGTAAAATACTAATTAGGGTGGATGTCTATGAGCTCTCAACTCTTAACCTTTCATTTTCTACATCACATAACCTCTTCAATGAATGATCTTTAGAAGTTTTCATGCCCATAATTCAAAGGTTACAATGTGTGCACTCATAAGGATTAAAGTTAGCCATTTACTTTATGTAACTTTTAGTTGTGGTTGAGGGTCTATAAATAGAGTACTATGTACTACACTTTGTTGGCATCCAAATGAATAAGAATCACTCTCTCCTTGCTCTCTATTTCTCTCTTGTATTTCTTCATTCCCTTCATCTCAATCTCTTATACTTTCTTGATTTTATAACACATTATCAGCACGAATTCGCTCAGAAGACCTATGATCTAGTTTTCTATCTCTTCTACTCTCTAACTTTCTCATTTACATACTTTGTTTTATATTGTTTATTCTTTATGCTATTTTATCTTTCTAGTCTACATTATCTATCTATTGTTCTATATTATTTTTATTATTTTTCTTTTACGCTATCTATTTTTATCCATCATGTTGTTATGTTTTACATATATCTGGGATAATCTAAGCCATTACATGGAATTAAATAGACTCTTTTACCGATTTTTTTATACATCGGGTTCCATGGTTAAGATTTGAGATTATATTATCCTCCGCAAGTTTTCTTTCTTTTAACTTTTATTTATCGTTTTCCATTAATCTCTTATTATGCAAAATTTATATTTATTTGTTTTATATTCTAGTATTATTTACATTTTATGTTATTATATTATGTTATTTCATTTTATTTACACTTATTTAACATTTCTTTATTTTATTTACATTTTATGTTACATATTATTGTTTGTTTCTTTATTTTATGTCGTTTATTTTATCTAGTTTTATTGTTATTTTATTTACATTTCATTTATTTATATTAATACATTATTGTTATATCATTATGTCAATCTTTTATTTTCATTTGTTTATTATATTACATTAATATATAATAGTGTTATATATGAGTATGTAATGTGGTCTATATGATCAGGGCTTATCTATTATTTATTTTTGATTATGAATTTGAATTTATTTAATTTATTTTCTAGTATTTTGATTTTATCGAGAGGCCAGAAGCTATAATAATCTTAATTTCGTGATTAGATAATCAGAAGTCACATCACTTTTGTACTAGCTCTTATAAGAAAAAACGCTATTGGTTTCATTAAATTGCAATTGACAAGAAAAAGTTTGGCACTTTGATGATTTAATTGTTACAAATATCAAAATCCTGAAGGCTAAATATTCAAATATCAAACTAAACAAAAAAAAAAGCTTTGTAAGGTTTTTGCTATGGTCCTGAAGATCAATATTTGGAAAAATTGATGATGCTATTGAAAGTAAAGAAAATATGTAAGAGTGAAAATGAACATGATCACATTGCATTTGTAGAATTGATAGTTGAAAGCTGAGAATACTTTATCTTAACTATTGAACTACAATCGTGGAAATAATAACATTTCTAAGGTGATCAAAATTATGAGCAAATATCATACTATGACTATAAGTCATATGGATAGAAAAAAATGGTATAATATGACCAGAAGTCATATAGACTAATATTTACTAATTTATTGAAAATAAAGATCAAAATGGCTGTGAAGCCAAAAAGACCATGAAATATTGTGAAAAATATAAAAAATAATTATGATGCTTAAAGTAATCAGTTACGGAGAAAGATGATCAGCTGGTATAGTCAAAAGAAATAATTGTAAGCCCTGAAGGCTATATGATAATTGTAAGCCCTGAAGGCTATATGATTTTGATTCTTAATGTTTAAATTTAAATTGATTGTGATTAATTTGTGAGAGAGAAATTATTATTTAACATTGTGATATCAACATGAGTAATATATGAAATCAAATAAATAAAAAGGTAATGATTGGTCATTTTAAAATTTCAATATAGTGCAAATTTATTTTCAAATTTAAACATTATTGATATATTTTGATTTCATGGCCTTTTAGGATTCTAACTACCTCATGATTAATCCTTATAACTCCCATATCAAATGGTTTTCAATATTTATTCATATAGCCTTCAATTATAAAGTTAAGTTGTTTAATTATCTTCTTTATGTATAATTGTATAATTTATTTGTAATTTTAAGTATATTGTATATGTGAATACTATTCATCTATCAATGGAGTTTACCACCTCTATTTTCTTCTTGGGACTTGTATTTCTCTGTTGCACCAAATATTTCCCAACAAACATTCAACTCATATACCTCAACATCAAGGTACTTTCTTTCATTATTAGTCATATTTTTCATTTTAGCCTTGTCTTCCATCTCTTTTCTCTTCTTGAACACTATTATGTTGCCTTACATATATATGCAATTTTTCTTAGTTCCAAATTTTCATTATTGAAAGGCATACAAATACTCTTCAATTTGTATTTTATTTTAGTATTGATAATTTATTGTCTCATTTCTCAATTCATTGTATTAACATTTCTTCTACTCCTTAGTATTTTTATATGATATGTGCAAGTTTCATACATTAATCATGATATAATATATGATATGATATATATTGAAATCAAATTAGTGTTATGCGACATTTATGAAGAAAAAAAAATCATATGTCATATTTGAATTAAGAAAGTGAGAATTTATTTAATTTTATGAGAAAATTTATAATGAATAGTTTATGATTTGTTGGACAAAATCATTTTCGTAATGTGCATGAATTATATATATAGTGCAAGTCAAATTTATGGATGATCAAACAGTTAGAAATATTTGAAAGAAGACTATGTATATCATAAGTATTTGTTATTTGTCCTTACATTTCTCTCAAATTAATTTTAGCCCATAAACATCAGAATTCATTACAACAAGATCTTTATGTATTTTGATCATGGATCTCCTCATGTTTCTTTATGTAGTGGAAAATTCTAAACATTTCATATTTTGAACATGCATCAAAAGAGGCAAATTGAAGCATATTTAAGTAGCAAAATTATATAAATATGCAAGAATATATGTTAGTTCCTAAAGAACATAAATGTAACAAAGTCGATATAGTTCCTGAAGAACTAATATAGTTTTTCTTAAATTCTATGGACAGAAGAAGAATTGATTAAGGAAAGTTATAACTCATAGATTTACATTAGAATTTTACTCTATTACAGGGTTTAAATGATAGCCCAATTGACTGAAATCCATGATTAGTTGTGAGTTATGAAGTACTTGAGTTTTGAAATGAAAGATATATTATTAGTTTGCTATATACAAGTTTGTCTTTGAAATAAAGAAAGTATATTTATATGACTCACACTGGAGGGGAAAATTGTTAGAATATAAGTGTGAGTTAATATTGAAAAGTTTTACTCATATACTTCCTCACAAAACCTATTGATCTCCGAAAAATGGATGTCATATTGACATTTTATATCAATACTCATGGAAATTGAAAAGTTTGTTGTTGGTTAAGCAACATGTTACAATAAACTAGTAGTTTACTGATCCAAATAAATTTATGTTGGCATGACTTTTCTGATTCATCCGAGTCATATATAAAAGATTACATTTGACATCCATTGAAGAACTAGAAAATTTTTCATGAATAACCAACATATTATTCAAGAATTATCATGTGCTGTATGTTCTCAAACAAATTTGATTATGAGAGTATCACAAGTTATGATTTGAAATGAATCTCTATATTTCTGGAAATATATCAAGCTGATATATGGGCCCATTCAAATAACATGTAAACCATATAAGTATTCAATGAATTTGATAGATGCATCTATAAGATGGTTATATGTAATATTAATATTAGTTTGCAACCTGAAGTTTGCAAGAATATTTGAATAAATTATTATGTTACGCGCAATTTCCAGATTATATGATTCATTCATTGAAGCCTCCATAAATAGCTAGACTAATACTTATGAGAATAAAATTTATGTTTTAGTGTTGGCATATTTGATTTTACATATTGCAGCACTTATACTAACCAATCAAATTCTCCCGATAAAATTGGCTTTTGGTCAGGAGTCAAGTATATTCCATCTTAAAAAGTTTGAATGTGCATTCCTATTGATTCACCACAATGCATATAGATGGATATTTAAAGGAAATTGAGATAAATGTTGGGTAAGAACCTTCTTCTTCTTGTTTGTCTCTAAATGAAACAAAAGGATGTTTCTAATGGAAACAAATGGATTTAGGAGGCTTATACTGCATGATTAGTCGATTGTCATTTGACAAAGTTTTCTTAATATGAGGGGGAGAAATTAAATAGCTGGAAAAGAAAACAAAAGAAATGCATTATTACTATCAAATATAGATCCTCGAATATAACAATATGAACCAGAAGTTCATTTGGTTTGCATTCATGAAATATTACATAAAATCTGTCAGATGCAATTACTGACCTAAATGGAAATTACTAAATCTCATATTCCAGCTATAAGTGGTCTAATCAGCATAAATGAAAGTGAGACATGCCCGAAGTATGAGAGAATAATCAGTTTCAAAAGAAAACAGAAAGAAGCAAATAATCAAGATAATCATATTAAGGAGGCAGACACTCTAGAAGAGGTCAATACATAATTACTTGCAGAACCCTCAAAAGAGGTTCAAGTATCTGAAAGTAATAAAGAGATCTCAATGAATTATGTCACAACAAGAAAAATGGAACTGAAAAGATAAAGTTGTCGACAACAGTTTTAGTAATAATATTACGTGATCAAATGAAGATCTTATACATAAATATGTTAGTAGAAAAAAAGGTGATTGGCCAACTGAAGAAGGAGACAAGACGCAATGAAAAATGTTCTTTCAGCATGTGAAATTTATGGACCTGTAGTCTAAATATAAACCTGTAGTCTAAAACATTTGAAATATTAAGTTATTTGTGATATATGAATATTCATGTGCAAATAAAGATTTTCACAAGGTTTAATGATGATTATGATGAGGTACAATATTTGGTAGTGGATACAATAATTGTTGCATATATTATTAGTCTGGCAGTATATGCAAACAAAATAATGCGTCTATTAGATATCATTATATAATAGTGAATATTTCATGAGAGTCTTTGAAGGATCTAAAATGTCAGAAGCATATATAAGAAAATCATTCTATATATAAAATGTTATGCGAGTTTGAAAATAATTCAAGCATATATAATTGATTGAAAAATATATTGAAAAATGAGTAATTTTACATTTTACTTGACTTGTAGATCAAGTTGTCAAATGCATCAATGATTTCAAAATCACATATTTTTATTGTGGTGAATTTTCTTGTAAAGATACATTGAATTTAATGGTCAAGAAGTACCTTATACTTTATGAGAATATTTTTGTATTATGCTAATATTGTATCTATTATGATTTTATTGATAAAATTAGTTTTTGCAAGTGCATAGTGGATAACAAAAATAAGATTTGGTGTGATAGTCCTATTAACATATTATATAATATTATTTTGTTCAAAACAAACTGAATATGTGGATATAAGATATATTTTGATGATTTTCAGAATAATTTTTCTTTATTGTTTTCACGATGAATAAGATAAAGGCATAATATACTGATATTTTAGCATATCCAGAAGATATGTAAGAGGAATACATCTAGCAAAATATTTGGTGACAATGTATCATTCATAGTTTGGTGGCTAAAAGAATGATATGCTCAACAATACATTAGAAGTTATGTTCTTATCAGGGAAGTAAAACTGATGTTATTATCAGGGGGAGTAAATACGATATTATCATCATGTGAAATAGAGACCATGCTGTACTCTTTTCCTTAATCAAGGTTTTGTCTCACGGGGTTTTTTCTGGTAAGGTTTTTAATGAGGCACTTTCGATTTGTATTGTATACTCTTTTTCCTTCACTAGGTTTTTGTCCTATTAGGTTTTTCCTAGTAAGGTTTTAATGAGGCACAATATTTTTTTATGGACATCCAAGGGGGGTGTTGTAAAATACTAATTAAGGTGGATGTCCATGAGCTCCCAACTCTTGACCTTTCATTTTCTACATCCCATAACCTCTTCAATGAATGATCTTTAGGAGTTTTCATGCCCATAATTCAAAGGTTACAATGTGTGCACTCATGAGGATTAAAGTTTGCCATTTACTTTGTGTAACTCTTAATTGTGGTTGAGGGCCTATAAATAGAGCATTATGTACTACACTTTGTTGGCATCCAAATGAATAAGAATCACTCCCTCCTTGCTCTCTATTTCTCTCTTGTATTTTTTCATTTCCTTCATCTCAATCTCTTATACTTTCTTGATTTTATAACATTACCCGAATTATGTTCCTTTTTATAAATTTACTAAATATAGATATATTAGGGAAAATAAACTTGTATGCTATAATTTTTCTCTATTAAATATATTATTTTCTCAACAGTAATATTAATATGTTCCAGGAAACTAATCTTTAAAGAAAAAACTAGAATTTGTTACTGGCCGTAATTAATATGTTGCCCATCACTTTAAAATCTGGTATTTTAATAGGGTCTGATTTCTCTCATTATCCCTTTTCTCATTATCTCTCATAATCTCTAAATCATGTTTGTCTAATCAATCTGAAAGGTGAAAAATGAGTCATGTCATCAAGTTATCACTCCTTCGACTTTCCTCTCCTTTTTCCAATCAACGATTCAAATGGGTTCATTTTCCCAATCAACGGTTCAGATGGGCTCATGAGGGATGATTAGAGGATCTGCTTCCATTTTAATATATTATTTTCTCAACAGTAATATTAATATGTTTCAGGGAACTAATATTACTGCAAACACTAGCCGTAATTAATATCTTGCTCCCACTTTTTTTGTCGTCGGGTCAACATTAGAAAGTGAAATCTTAGGACCTGATTAGTTGGGGGAGGAAAAATTTTAATATTATTTTATTTAGATTAATTAAAAAAAATAGAAGGAGAAAGATTTTAATATTATCCTTTTCGATTAATGGAAGGAATGTAAAATATTTTTATATAAACAATTTTATCCTTATATATTTAAATGGCTTTTTTCAAACTTTACTAGAGTTATAATAAAATTTATCCTTATTTAAGTTATTTTTTTAAAAAATTTATAAAATATAATTATAAATTTATAATTGATAAAATTGAATAAAATATAATAAGTACATTCGTTAATTTGGTACCATTTTTTTTCTAAAAAAAAATCTTGTACAGTGCAAAAATGGCTTATGAAGCTTCCGCCATTCCTCTTCTTGCACAGTACAAACTGGGCAAATTCAACCAACCCTATACTCACTCACGCTCCCTCGAAATTCTTCTATTGCGGTTTGGTTCTCTCTTTCAATTTTTCTGTTGTAATTTCATGAGGATCAGGTGTTTGTGAGAAGTTCAACCATTTGGAGGGGAGATGGTGGAGATTAAGATGGCAACAAGATGAAGGAGGCATAGAGATCGAGAAGGAGAAGATGCAATAGTCAAAGGAAGAGAGCTCCCACTCGCCGAAGATGGAGAAGCAGCTGTCGGAGTTGTGGTGGAAGATGGAGGAGAGACAACCTATAAGGTTTCCCAATGAAGAGGTCACTGCTGCTATGAAAAACAAGGTAATTAAGTCGACCCATCACTAAATCGGTTGGGGTACTGAGTCAAGGGTATAATGGGTCAGATCAGAATCAAATCGAACCAAACCGGTGAAAGATGAAAAATTTTAGGTTTATAGTATGAAATTATAAAAAAAATAAAAAATAAAAAAACGATTTTTAAAAAAATAAAAAATAAAAAACTTGACCCGGACCAGGTCATTGGACAGGACCGATTTACTGGCCGGGTAGCCGGTTTCTGATCCGGTTTGACCGGTCTGATCTGAATTAGAGAACTATGATAAAAAAAAAGTCAAAAATTATGTAGGGTGAGGGTGATAAAAAAAATAATTTGAGAATACCAAATATAGATATGGGTATATTAGTTAGCATAAGCACAAGGTAAAAAACTATCCCTCTCCTTTAAATCCCCCATTTTGGGGGAGGGTTATAAATTTAAGGGGAGGAGAGGGAAAATTTTAAAAAAATTTCCCTCCCCTCTTAAAAATTTGTAATAGCCAAATAAGGGGGATCCCTCCCATTCAGAGTACAAAAAACCGAATTGGACCGGTCGGTTCAACCGGTTGAACCGGGAACCGGTCCCTGATCCGGTCTGATTTGATCAGTAAACTGGTCAGAATCGATTAAAACCTGTGGTCCAACCGGTTGACCCGATTTCTTTCTTTTTTTAAAAAAAATTCAAATTTTTATTTTGTGTTTTTTGAGGGCAAAATGGAAAGTTGAAGACTAAAATAAAAAGAAAAATAGATAAAGAAAGAACAAATCTAAAAAAATGAAGAAAATAATAAAAAAAATTATTTAAAAAGATATAATAATTATAAGAAATGAGATATCTTTGCATAAGTATAGGTATTATAACTAATACTAATATATTTTAAACATTCTTTTTTCTAAAAATCTTTATTTTTATCTATAGAAGTTTAAAAATATATTAATATATATTATCACTAATAAATTATAATATTTTAATATGACTGGTTCAACTATCAGTTAGACCCCGGTTGACCCATTAACCCTTGAACCTGTGCTGCGACCGGTTCATTGCCCGGTCCGATTTTTCGTTCCTTGCTCTCATCCCCTCAAACTGCGCATTAATTTGCCCCAAAAGAATTTCACAAAATTTGAATGGGCAAAACTTAATATTTTGTTGGTAAAAAAAAAATCTTAATATTTAACTGTTTGAATTCTTTTATGCGGAGATGATATGTAACATGTGCCATTTTACTGTTAATATTATATGATTGCAAGTTCTAGCTAGATATATGAATTTGACAAAGGATGAAAATGAGAGCAACAAAAAGGACAAGGGATGCAATCTCTTAAATCATTTGAAATTAAACTAAGAACAAATTTGTTTTAGAAGTTTTCACTGAGGAGCAATGTTACCCTGGAAGTTTTATTAGGTTCAATGTTATCCTAGAAGTGTTAAAATGGTGCAATATTACCCATTTTCGTTAAAAAGTTAATAATTAACGTCAATTTTTTTTAACGAAATAAGACAACATTGCTATGTTTTGAAATTTCTGGAGTGAAATTGAACCCGAAAAAACTTTCAAGACAACACTACTCTTAAATGAAAACTTTTGAGGCAGGTTTACACCCTAACCCTTAAACTAATCATTTGATGCAACCTAGCACAAAAAACTATGGTGGCAAACAGCATATCCAAATGAACGCCACACATGATAGATCTTAGGCAAAAAAAATTATCTTTTGAAACTTCTTAAATCTATCACTTTGCTCACAATGAGATGAATTTGACTCAGTTTTCTATCTCTCTATGTACATAAATACATGAATGGAGAGTATTGGATTTAGAATACAAATGCTAGGTGCAAAATGTTCTATAAACTGACAAGAAAAAACTGAGAACAGATAGGTGAGGTTATGATAGCCAAAAATTAATCTGAGATGTGACCATTTCGTTGTACATATGAACTCAAAGGACTCAGTTTCAATGGAGACAAGCTGGCTCTTTTCATCTTCAAACTTTTTTGAGGCTGGGAGATGTGACCATAGGCTCTTACATATGAGCTTAAAGGGCTTGTTGCAAATGGAGATATTCTTCCTCTGTCCATCCTGTAAGGGAGATCAAGATTTGAGTCTTGACCACATCTTCTCGAGCAAGTAGTGTTGAAACTGAAAGGACTCGTCGCATAAGGCGACATGTTCCCAATTGTCATCTTCAAATTGGAATGACTTGTTTTTCTAGTGCTCGCCACAAATGGTGATTCATTCCCTTTTTTCACCTTCAAACTAGGATCCAAGACATGACTGCTTCTTGTCAATGGTGACTCAAACCCTTTCTTCATCTGCAAGCTACTCTTAGAATCAAAGAGTTGCCCACGTCTTGTCGAAGGTGACTCGTTTCCAGTTTTTGTCTTTGACATGCTCTTAGGACTAGCCACTTCCCCACTTCTGATTCTTCTAATTGAACTTGAGGTTTTTGTCAATGGTGTTGAATGACTCCTTTTGTTGTTGTTCTTGGAGTCAAGAACTTGGGGAGTTCTTCTTCCCATGCTTGATGCCAATCCACTTCCTCTGTTCATCCTTGAATTGTGGTTAGGTGGATTTGTTGCTAATGATCTTGAAGGTAGCAACCTTAATGCTCCTATTCAAACCAAATTTATACCAATTAATTCTCTGTCAGTTAGAGATATGCATAATATCTCAGTTGTTTCAACAAAAGAGTAACATAGCCTTACAAGCACAATATAAGCTTGGAATACAAGAAAATATGATATCTCAGTTGTTTTAAGAGAAGTGTTGAGTCCAAAAACTTTTAAATTAACGTCCCCAACAAAAATGAAGTTAAGATGGAAGGAATTAATAATTCACAGACTAACCTTGATCTTTCTTGGTATCATCTTCTGTTTGCCGCTTTATTCTTACAGGTTTCTTGGCCTGCACCTCTGAACAAATAGATTGTGACTCAGAAGATGACGACTTTGAATCTGTTGAAAGTGGGCCTGGATCTTCTAATGTGGAGGCATTTGCATCCCCAGAGGCTTTCTTTTGGACATCAGTATCATTTTCTTCCTTAGAGATTGAGCTATTATCTTCACTAATGCTTGGACCAATCTTCTCTTTCTCAAAAATCTTATAAGCAAACATTTCATAAGGTACCCGTGATACACAAGGCAAATGAGAAGCCTTCTCTGCTGGGAAATTCTTGAGAAACAATGCTTCTATATCACAATAATCCGCTGGGGGGCAGGTCAATTCAAGCTGGTTAAGTTCAGGATTGATGATAAGAAACTCAGTATTGATGGCTAGGAATTTCTTTATGGAACGTAAGATCCTACAAATAGAGGAGAAACTAGGACGAAGGCTTGGATCAGTATGCCAACACTTCTTAATCAAATTAACAAGGTACTTTGGTGAAGGGTATGGGAAAAGTGGCCTTTCCCCTTCTCTGATATTTCTGTTTGACCCGTCTCCTTCAAAAGGAGGCATTTTTCTTGTCAGCAACTGAAAGCAAACCATGCTAAAACTGTAGACATCTGCTTTCTCAGAGCACTTACAGCTTGAACTAGACGCATTGGACTTAGATTCTAGCTCAGTTAGAACTTCAGGGGCATAATACCAGATAGAAGGATTGATCTCTTCCTGAAGGGGATTGATCTTCATGGATGAACCAAAGCCTGTAACTTTTACCTGAAAATAGCCTTCTTGGGAATTCCATGACTTGAGCAAGATATTACAAGGATTAAGATCTCCATGATATACTTTTTTAGAGTGGAGATACTCCATGCCTCTTGCTATTTGAAGCATAATATCTACCACAACTGGTATAGAGAACAAGATCTGTTTCCTTGGACCATGGCTTTCCTTCATATAGCTCTCAAGATCCTTGTTCATCAACTCCATCACAAGGAAAAATTCTCTCTTTTCCTCATCATGAAACCCACAAAGATATTGCACTATGTTGGGGTGAGACAGTGATAAGAGAGTATAAATCTCTGATTCAGATATTTGCATCTCCCCATTCACATGTCTCAAGGCAAAGCTATGTCCCATCCAATGAATCTCCTTGAACTCTCTTCCACTCCCCAATCTTCTCCTCACTTGGTAATCCTTGGAGCCCAACAGGATTGAACTGGGGAAAAATTTTTTGTTCAATTTGTCAGGTCCATTTTGCAGCTTCTTGATGAGCATATCAGCAAGGCGATGCTCGTTTTTTGTCGAAGCAAGTCTGCAGGTAGAGTGATTCTTCTTCTTCTTCTGCTTGAGTGATTCTATGAGCCTCCATTGATCTTCCCTCCAAGAATTCTCCAACTGTTTGATGATTTCACCAGACACCAAATACTGCTTCCCGAATCTCCATTGAAAAAGCTTAGGGTCATTCCATTCCCTATCATACTTCCTCATTAACATAACTTTCTTCTTTGCCATCTCATCCTGATTGTGTCCAGAAACCTCTCCAGCAACTTCAATGGCTTCAATAACAGCAGGGAAATGACAAAGCAAGTTGTGTATGTGAAACTCAACACAATCATTGTTGTGATGGAGTGAAATGGCTTTTCCCCACCAATCTTTAGAGTCCAAGCATTGTCTAATGTAAAGTTCAGCTTCTTTGAACACCCTGCACAGTTCTCTCATGGGATATTCAAGGGGTTTCCATTTAGTGTTCCTCTCTTCCAACACAAGGTTCTGCTTGATCTCTTCTGCAATGGTTTCAAATGCCAGGTTGAACATGTTCAGGATCAAACAACATTGACTCTGGTTGATTAGTATCTCATCTCGCAAAACCATTAGAGCCCTCAAACTTCCAACCACCTCTCCTATTCGCCGGAATTGTTCCATTCCGGCTCAAAACTAAACCCCTTCCTTGTGATGAATTGAATAGCAAATATGGTAGAACCACCGTAAATAGGTCACCACCTACATACATTACAACAGACCACAATCAAATTCTATTAATAATGAAGAACACAGCACAACATATATGCTTTATCCAACATGTCCAATAATCAGAATAAACTTGAAACGACAACATAGAAGTAACGTTTATTTTGGGGGTGATGAAAAGTTGAAGGCTTGAATTAATCTATGTAGAAAGGAAGTGAGTTTAGAAAGATGAATGAAAAGTGAACATACCCTGAGAATCCTTCTATGATATCAACGATTCCAGAAGGATATTTGAAGCTTGAATGGCTCTCAAAGGGAATCAAACCAGTTTAAGGCCGACCTGATAAAGAAAAAGAAATCATTATTAATCTCAAACGTGACCAAAACAAGATTAATTAACAAACACCAAAAGCTGTAAGAAGAGAAGGCCCACCCCTCGAGAGATAAGAATCTAGAAGTGGGTATCTTGAGTTTTATAGGTAGATATAGAAAAGAAAGACAAAAACTGACAAAAGAAAGAATTTAAGACGAAGGGGAAAACGTGAAGTACGAGGCAGTTACGTGAGAGAGGGGTCAAGAAGGACGATGATGAAACAGTCTCTAGTTCCTCGACAGTTTTGTTGGTTTATTATTCCCAGCGTTGAGCTTTCGAATAATGACTCAAACCTCGCGTTAATGTTGGAAGCTAGCGTTTATAAATATGTCCCAGAGGATTTCCGTTGAACAAGGCTATGTAAAGACTATCACCACTGTAAAAGCGATCCAATTAGTGATTACTTTGACCATTTTCAGCAATTTATTGCAAATCTTAGCTGGCTTTACCAATGGAATATAAACTTTGACAGCTCCGTTCAACACGTTTTCTAGGTTCTTCACCTCAATGAAACCCTTCAAGCAAGGCGCGGAACGTATAACAAATTAATAATTAATAATAAATATGTTTTTCCAAAATAGTAAATGAAATAGCTTTTAATAGAAATAAAACGATGATGTGTAATTATACATGTAAGATTGCCATATTAAAACGGCGTTGATTGTGCACTTGATGCATTGTCCTAGTAACAAAGTAATCCCTTTTTATAAGAGAGATGAATGGTTCTATTCTCACATAGCCAATTTGACCTCCTCTTCAATTTGGGGGGAAAAAACAGTTTTGATTGTGCCGTAAGTAAAAAGTTAAGTGGTGTAAACATCACATTCATGAAATTATGAGAGTTTCAAACCAAAAGAGACCGGCAAGTTTTTGGTTGATGTGAGCTGAGAGTAAAATGAACTCTGTCAAAGTTATTGTCATGTCTTAAACAAATTAGGCATCAAAATTTAGTGCCAATGTTTATTTGTGATTTTGACTTTGACCATTATTGACGCCTTTACTGGCCTTTGTTAGGTGATTGTACATGAACGTTTTTAAAGTCTAAAATAACACCAGTCTTCTTTCAATTTTTTTTTTTTTTTGCTACCAAGTCTTCTTTCAATTTAATGATTCAATATATTGTCTACTCTCAATTTACGTTAAATATTTTTGTGAGGAGCAAATGAATGGGGCCAAATGTTTGAACTTTGAATGTCTAAAAGCTCAGGTCAAAATTTCATCCAAAAAAAAAAAGCTCAGGTCAATAATATAAATCTTTCTGGTTTACATGGCTGAGTGTTTCTTGTTGAGATCAAACATGGGCCACTAAAGTTTTAGAGACAATATTTTGGGCTCCCAAGTTTAGGAATAAAATGTTTCAAAATAAGCCTACAAAGCAATGTAACTGAGAGTTTAGGTACTTGGTTTGTTGGGCCCAGAATTAAGATTGACTTTTTTTTTTTTTACCAAATGGTTAATATTAGGTTGTTATTCTTGGGCGACTAATATGGACTTCCAAAGCAAGGAGTTTGTGATGATGTGTGTTGGCTTTCGCTGGCATTTCCTAACTCTTGACGACACGTACCAGTCTGCTTAAATGCCCAATCCACGGCATAATGACAAAGGCTTCAAGTTTCTTTTTCATTTTTTTGAAATATAGATATATATGTTACATCCTATCTTAAATGTACAACCTAATTTGTAGGCGTAAGACACTACAAATTAAAACCTACTGTTAAGACTGAATGAGCCTATAATGAGGATAACATGATAAATTTAGGAGATATAATTAACTAGAATGTTACATTTAGGATTAAAGTAAACTCTTTGAACAACCTTTATATTTTTGCCTGTTCAACTAACAGCTCTTATATTTAAAACAAAAAGCAAATAAAAAAAAATTGTGTTTTGGGGGGGGGGGAGCTAGTATACATGCGATGATATAATTTAAGAAATATATGTAAATACAATCAATATGTATCATTTTTTACTTATTATGTGATGTTTTAAAGAGATATAACATAATTTTCATACTTATCAATCTTTTTCTAATTTACCCCTATTAATATTCTATCATCAATAATCAAGGTGGAAAGTGAACGAGACAATTAAGGAAGATAACTAAAGTGTTTTAGAAAATATTTCTCCCGTCCTTAATATAAGATATATTTAAAGATTTAATCTTGGTCCTAGATATAAGATATAGTTTTTAATTCATATTTGTCAATCTTTTCCTAATTTAACCCCTATTGGTATTTTCTCAATAATAGGGAATGAGAGAATTAAGAGAGATAAGTAGGATGTTCTACATAATAGATATCATATTAACTAATTTAATTAACTACCTTAATCTAATTAAATTAGATAAATATATTTTATAATAAAAAGAAGAAGGAGTAGTTCACAGTGAAAAAAGTTGAGGAAAAAAATTAGAGAGACAGGATCACAAGAAGTAAACTTAAATTTTGTGGTTAGATATTTAACGGAAGGGGGAATAAAAGAAAGGAAAAATTGTTAGTAAATACCAAATAGGGAAGTTAATTGTTGTTTGCCACCAAGAAACATAGGGTATTGAACTGTCATTAATATTGAACATATAAAGACAAAAAAACCCTTAGTTTAGTTTGGAAAGCTGGCAATATAGGCAGAAGAAAATGATTAATTTTGTCACAGTGGCTTGTTTAGCTCCCATGTTTCGCAGAGTGTGGTGGCTTGCATCTTTTGTTGTGGCCGTCGATCATTGTGAAGTCCGTCGATCACTCTAAAGCCCTTTTTCATATTTCAGTTTTTTATGAAGGTGATGATTGTATATTGGTTGTGGAATACAGTATTGTGCATTACTGTGTGTGTGAGTAGGGAAATAGTAAATATAATTATAGGTTCGTTAGATATTATGAGTTTGACCATTATTGTGAAGTTTTTTTGTTTTTAGTTAATGGGGATTTGTATATTGTATATTGTATATTGTGTATCGTGTATTGCATATAGGGTATTATTGTCTAATTGTTGCTAGAAGTAATAATACTGCAATGGAGATTCACATGTGATAGCCATTATGTGCAATTGATCTTCCGTTTTATGCAACGGATCTTTGTCACACCATGGAAGATCGTTTCCACATCATGAAACATGTTTTGCACATAATGAAAAAACATCATGGAAGAGTGTTGGCAGAAGGGCTAGATCCTTTCCACACAAGGGAATGGTCAAATGGAAGACACATTGTGTATGTGGAAGATCAATTGTATATGACAGAAGATTATTGGCTCATAATAGATCATCCTTTGCATGTATCATGGATGACCATTGGGCTATATATGGAAAAGATCCTTTGCACAAAACGGAATATCAATTGCACATAACAGAAGATCATTGGCACATATCGTGGATGACCAATGGGCACGTGTGGAAAAGAACCATTGTACAAAATGGAAGACCAATTGCAAATCATGAAAGATACATTGCACATAACGAAAGATCATTGGCACATAATGGATCATCCTTTGCACATATCGTGGATGACTATTAGGCATCTATGGAAAATAACTATTGCATAAAACGGAAGATCAATTGTACATCATGGAAGATCATTTACACGTATAGTAGATGACCATTGGCCACGTATGAAAAAGATTCATTGGACAAAACGGAAGATTAATTGCACATCATGGAGGATCAATTGCACACAACGAAAGATCATTTGCACGTCATGGAAGATACATTGCACATATTGCGGGATGGCCAACAGGCAGACAGTGAAGATGTGTGATATGGAAGACTTTATCAACATTTGGATGATCTAATGCATAACGTATAAATTGCACATCAACTCCTTGTTTAACAAAGTCATATATATAGAGATAGATTACTTTGTTGCAAAATGAAATACAAACGTCGCTACTTTGTTGTTACAGCATAAAGGCAAAAAACTACTTTGTCTTCTGCTACTTAGATCTCTAAACTTCAATGCTACGCATCATCGCTTCCCGTTATTTGTTCTTCGCATGGGTAACTAGCCACCACACCACATCTACCCTCTTTTAATCCATATCTTCCTGAACATAAAGGTTTTAAGTTAGATCTAATATTCAAATTAGGCATCTACAATATTCAAGGTAGAGGCTCAAATTAGATTTGCAAGTGAAACACACAAAGCCGCTAGAAGCTAACTACAAATACAACTAATGTACAGAGCCTAAATTCTCAATTATTAGTTAATGAAGTTGAACAAGAAAGTCCAGTGCCCACAACTGACTGAAGTTCAGAGCCCTGCTAAATGAAAGTACTTACAATAGTAGCAAAAGTTCAGCCTCGCCTTATGACAGGATTCTCTCTATCTCTCTTAAAAATCCCCTTCCCCTATCAGGACTCATCCCCTGTTCTTCTTTATCTCTGATATATTCTGAAGAATTCCTCTAAAATAAGCAAAAACAAAGTGATTACAGTTCCTAATCATCATTGAGACTACTCCAGAAATTTAAAGTTTAGCAAGACTAGTTGCAACATCTGAGAGTTATATATGCAACAGAAAACATGAATGCGACCTAAATCAGATTTACAAGTCACAAATAACAAGTTTAGTGCACTGGATAGACGTGAGAAAGAAAGTTCAAGTACCAAGTTAGAGAAGTATGCTATGCACTAGTAAGCTCCAAACAAGTCAAGAGTTTAGCACTCTTACAAACTTAAAGAAACAATGAACACATTAATGAATAGGTAGAAATCATAGAAGAAGTGCCAAAATTTTTCAGGAAACCCCGAGTAGACAATCTATCCAGTGGAACTCAAGAATTTCAAAATTTCTATAATTTATAATTTCACCAATTATAACTATCTTGTTCCTTGTAGCTATAGTTCGCAATGATCGATCCTAAATTTGCTGTTCCGACAGAAAACAAAGCTACATTAGATTCAAAACCGATCAATGGTATGACTGGAGGAGTCACGTTGGATTGAAGATCGATTAAAGGTGTCAATGGAAAAAGCAGTAACCTTACCTAAATGAAGGAGGCAGTAAGGTTGGAGGAGAAAGCGACGGTCGCTTGAGGACTGGGGGGGGCGGCCGTTGAAGGAGCAACCGGAGACGACGCTGCCGGAGGACATGAGCCAAGGAGACGCCCGAGTGAGGAGACGACCCAACGAGACGGCTGAGGAGACGACACTGAATTGCTAAAGAATGCCGAAAATAGAAGAGGAAAAAAGGATTCACTCTTGAGAAAGCAGTCTTAAAGATTCAAAAGATAGCCTTAAGGTTGATGAGACGCCTAAGGCCATGCATTTCCTCCTTACTCCCGCCTAAAATCGTCTTGTGAAACTAAGGGCATTTTTATCTTTCTATGTTCAATATTAATGACAATTTAGTACCTTATATTTCTTAGTGACAAATAGCAATTAATTTCCTTATTTGATGTTTACTAACAATTTTCCCTAAAAAAAAGTAAATTTGATAATAAGGACACATAAGAAAAGAAAAGGCATGGAATAACGCGTACAGGGTGAGAGACAATGAAAGGGGAATCGAATCACATGGGGGCGGGGAGTGGGGAGTGGCCCGGGTGGGCCCCACAATGGGGGTGGGGATTTGGGGCGGGTGACCGGTCATTCCGGTTGTGACGCCCCACGTTTTGCTCTGCTTCCAGCTAAAACCAAGGAAAAGCATACAAAAAACTCAGCGGCGAGGTCGTCTTCTTGCCCCAAAATTTTCTCCTCCCTGCTTACTTTTGTTTTTTGCTCAAATCCTCCCTGCTTACTCAAATACATACATTGCCCAAAAATTCCATTGCAACGCACGCTTCCCCTCTCTCTCTCTTCGCGACATTTCTCAGTTTCTCTGAGAGGAGTTGCAGAGAGAGAGCCACTCTCCATAGATTCAAATGGCTTCTTCCACGTCTTCCTTCGGTGTTCTCGCCATCCTCCCCGCTCTCATCCTCGCTCTCGTCATGCCCTCCGCCGTTCACGCTCAATCCGCCGCTCCCGCCCCTGCCCCTACCAGCGATGGTAATCCCTCTCTTCATCACTTCTCAGATCTAACATGCCAGCTCTGTTTACATTCTCTTTGCATTTGGATCTGACTCTCCCGTCTGTTTTTCCTCTTGATAATTGAATTCCATGAAATGTGGTTGGTTGCTTCGCTTTTTTTAATTCCATCTCCTTGACGGACGTTGCGATGCTTAATTAATTACTGGTGAAATTGGTATTAATTTATGTGTCTATCGTTTTTGCGCTGTCAGGGACGGCCATCGATCAGGGAATTGCGTATGTGCTGATGCTTTTGGCGTTGGTAGTCACATATCTCATCCACTCCGCCGATGTCTCGGGCTTCTGAATTTCAAGATGGATGGATTGGTTGACGGAGGATGTTAGGTTCAGAGACTAGATTGTATTTTGCTTTAAAAACATTGTGAACCATATATAGTGAGCTTCCCACACGATTTCTTCAACAACTACGTTTTTTTCCGTCTGGTCAAACTCACCGGTACTGTATACCAGGCTTGTGCTTCCCTACTGATTTTTCATATTGATTTTTATGACTGTAGTGGACATTCACATTTTCCTGTAAGTCATTCCTCGCTCGAACTGGTATAAGTATCTTGATTTGGCGTCATGAGCTTGTGGTAGATTTACAAATAAATTTTTCGGAATCCTGCAATAGGGCGGTCATTCATTGCATCTAAAATATTCAAAGAGCTTATTAGATGAATTAATCTCTAACCCCAAGTCCCCAATTCTTCCCCATAAATCAATAATGTCAGCACGCAGGTTGTGAGTGTTATAGTATGCTTGCTTTTTTAATAGATAGTAGGGAGTAGGGTCTTCGACAACTAAAAGTTCGCAACCATAAGACTAAAAAAATCGCTAAAAGTAACCCTAAAAAACAATGATAATATTAATTTGCTTTCCCATCTTGATGGAGGTTGTGTGAAAATAGTATTGCCGAGTTAGGGGTGAGCATGGTGTCCAATAGCCCGGTGTGTCCACCCTGGCCCTACAAAAAATTGTCCAGCCCAACCCTAAAAAAGTGGTCCGAAAAAAGTTTGGGCAGCTTTGGCGGGCTACTAACCAGGCAGGGTCGGGCATCGGGCAAGAGATGCTGCCCTGCCCATTTGGCCCTGCCCTGAAAATTATTTTCATTTATTTAAAATATAAAATTTTATATCAATTAAATATTATTTCATAGATATATTTTTATTTAAAATATATATTGTCTATTGTATAATACTCTTCTGATCCTCTCTTTTTTGCCCTAGCCACTAAACATTATTTACAAGTAAATTTCTTCCTTTCTTCTTTACTTTGTGATGTATTAAATTATAGTTGCTTTTTATTTTTTTTTTCCAGATGCTTCATCATTTGATCAACTTTTGGGAAATTGAATTAATGCAAACTACTTTGACTTCACGGCTTTAATTACAATCGTTTTGTTTCCTTATTTATAATGGATTTTGGATGTTGTTTAATTTTTAAAGTATGGATATTTGTTAAGACATATGGTATTTTTTAAATTTCAAGACTCAAGTTGTGGACTTATTTTGAAATATCCCAATATGTGGAATCATCGAATGTATTTGAAGTTTATATTACTTAGGGCGAAGTTAAGACATATGGTATTGGTAACTACAGAAATGTTTATGAAATTTACACAGAATTATCTTTTTCATATGTGGACAGGCAAGGCATTATCACTTGGGCTGGGAAATCCACCCTGCCCAGCCCACCCTTACCCAATCCAAAATAGTTAGGGCTTTTAGCGGGCAGGGTCGGGCATCGGGCTGCAAAATGCAGCCCGTTCATCTTTTGGGCAAGGCATCGGGCAGGGGTCTCGCCCTGCCCAACCCTGTCCATGCCCACCCCTATGCCCAGCCCAGCAATGTATTGTACAGAATGTCATAATTTGTACTCAATGCCCAATGGTGAACTAAACTAGAGGGAGTTATGAGACGTTAAAGAAAAAGGATTAATTACCAAAAAGTCTTTGTGACAATAGAGGTATGAGAAACAAATAATGATAAATTTCAATGTGAGAAATAACAATAAGGACTTCATGAAAATTACTCCCTTCAGTCTTAATTATAAGATAAAGTTGACTTGTTTTGGAGAAATTAAGAAAGTCAATTAAATTACTTTAGAGTATTTTTATTTTTATTTTTTTCTCCAAACTAATTAATTTGACTACTAAACTAATATATAATGTAAGGATACTAAAAATATAAACACTCTAGAGTAGTTTAATTGGCTTCCTTAATTTCTCCAAAAAAATTAATTTTATCTTATAATTAAGACAGAAAAGAATACTAATTAAAACCCTTTTTTCTAGCTCTTAAGATGGCAGGGCTCGCATGATAATCTTTCAGTGTCAGCTGCAAGGCACAGAATTCCCACATGGGCAAGAATATAGCGCAGATTGAAAACATTTTTACATCCAATGACGAAGAATGCTGCAATCATTAGCCCCCCTCAAAGTATTTTGTCCGACTTCACCAAAAGTCCAAACCAACAGTACTGTTTTTGACAAGATTGACAAAGCGTGCTTGCTGCAATTGAGTGATCGTCCGGCTAACTTATTTTTAGTAGTAAGTGTTTATAAATTGTGATTTGTAATATACGAAGTAAGTATGTGAGAGGAGTTTTATCTTGATTTATATAATAAATGTTTATTCTTGAAAAATAAACTAATCCAAATATATTATCACATACTTACCTCATATATTGTAAATCACGATTTAAAAACATTTATAAATAAAAAATAAGTTATCTCAAACAGTGTTGGAAATAAACGACTCTCGCACATCTGGAAAGGGCAGAGAGAGAGAAAGGTTCAACGTATCATGGCTTTAAAGAAGATTTTGCCATCAAAAATAACAACGCAAGATCAAGCTCCTCTTCGGCTTGAGATAGTTAATCCATCGTTGATACTTGAGACCCAAAGCTCACTTAAAACATATGTTGTGTGTGTGAAAGAAACCATGTCCTTTTGTTAATTGAAAGACAGACTAAGCCATATGCAATACAGCTTAGTGAAGAGGACTTCGCGGAAATTTTTCTTAAAAGAAATGAAAAACTAAAAAGGAATTGCGACCCTGCAACAAGCCCTGTTCTTTTATGGGCTACCAATGGAACAATGAAAGCGAACTACCCAAAAGGCAACAATGAGAGGTATTAGGGTTTAGGGTATTAACAGAGTACAGAACAAGAATAACTGTATAAGCCCAAAAACCAAGAAAAAAAAAGGGCCCTAAGGATCAATTCGTTAAAGCCACACCTAAAAATGTTAAAACATCATATAAATATATGGTTTATGTGCAGCTTTTTAATTATTGCATGAACCCAAACAAAACGAACAACGCAAGATGGCATGACTGAGTGAGGCTGTCCATGCAGGGTAAAAAGGAAAATGAAAATCACCCTTTTTGCAGTCATGAAATCTCTATACCAAGTCCTTCAAAATATTGTGTAGTATTAAAATTTTATTTAATTTTTTTCTATACGATTTGCCATGCGGAGCCTTTTAATTACTGTT
Source organism: Inga laurina (assembly GCA_963855925.1). Classification (NCBI taxonomy): domain Eukaryota; kingdom Viridiplantae; phylum Streptophyta; class Magnoliopsida; order Fabales; family Fabaceae; genus Inga; species Inga laurina. The sequence continues at coordinate 46,837,349 of OY979712.1, forward strand.
TAACCATTGTGAACCTGTTTGATTAATTTGATTTCTCCCCTAGGCCGCTAGTAATAAGGCACCATGTATGTATGGTTCATATATCTGCGTTACGATTGGAGTACTTGGCCTAGAAAAGGCTCATAGACTCATTTATGTTTTTAGTTATGGTATAAACATATTTTTCTGGGTTTGCTCTGTGTTTAGTGATTTATTAATCATTGGGGAATTTGCGAGGATGTTGACATTTCCTAACATCGCATAAAATCTTGGGCAGGTGTATTGTGTGTTGTGTCACATTGGCTTTTTGTTGAAACAACCCAATATTTGCCGTCACAATTCATAAATGAGATTAGATCCTTATGGGGCTCCCCTATCCTCTTCAGCTAGATATTCTGTCGCCTGCTTCGCTAAATATTCAAAGCTAATGGTCCACCCTTTGCCCCACCCTCCCCGAGTAACTTTCTCTATTGGGAAAAAAAAAAACAAAAAAAGAATTTTATCTTTTTTTCTCTTGTCATTCTTTTTCATACATTTTTGCGTTTCCATTAACTTTTAAAAAATAATTTTTATGATTTATGAGGTAAATATGTGAAAAATATTTTATCTTGATTTATAAAAAAGGATTTTTGAAACTACGGATTGAGGCTTATCCAAATACACACTTAGACAAAGAAAAAGCATAAAGTTTCAGGTATTATTCGGGATTAATTAACAGTATAAATTGTTAAGAGCTTTCGATATTTCCTCTTTGTATGATTAATCAATAATCATCAACTGGCCTCTATTCTTTTCATACGCATGGTTATTTTATTATTAAAGATAATCTTTGTACAAGGTACGGTTGAAAGTACCTCTCATCTTGTGAATTTGAACTAAGCTTTTTTTAAATTTTTTTAAGAAAATGATAGAAAAAAAACTTTAAAATTATAAAATTTTAAATTAATTTGTTACTAAAAGTTAATAAGGGAATATTAATAAACAATTTACAACTCATTTAAAAATTAATTTTTTCTGTTGAACACTGTTAAATGTTAAGACACGAATATAGTATATTTAATTAGGAGTATGATATTAGATTAGAGGTGGTCATCCTCGGTAATTATCACTCCCTCTAGTTCTAATTTCTAAATATAAGACATAATTAATTTTTTTGGAGAGATTAAGGAAGCTAAGTAAATTATTTTATAGTATTTTTATTTTCATTTTTTTACAAACTAATTAGTTTGACTAATAAACTGATATATAATTTAAGAATATATAATATATGATAAAATTAAATAGTTTATTTAATTTTTTTAATCTCCCTTAAAAAAGTCAACCACATTTTATATTTTATAAAGGAGGAGGGAGTACTGTTCTACTCAAAGTTACCTTTATAATTTGCCCATCCATATATGCTGTAAACCTCAGTCAAAATATATATATATATATATATATGCTGGAAACTAGGGGTGAGCATGGTGTCCAGTGGCCTGGTGCGCCCACCCTGGCCCTACAAAAACTTGCCCAGCCCAGGCCTAAAAAATTGGCCCGAAAAAATTTTGGGTAACTTTGGGCGGGCTAATAACCGGGCAGGGCCGGGCCGGGCATCGGGCAAGGGGTGCTGCCCTGCCCATTTGGCCCTGCCCTGAAAATTATGTTCATTTATTGAAAATATAAAATTTCATATCAATTAAATATTATTTCATATATATATTTTTTATTTAAAATATATATTGTCTATTGTATAATACTCTTCTATTCATCTCTTTTTTGCCCTAGTCACTAAATACTATTTACAAGTAGATTTCTTCCTTCCTTCTTTACTCTGTGATGTATTAAACTATAGTTGCTTTTATTTTTTTTCCAAATGCTTCATCATTTGATCAACTTTTGGGACTTTGAATTGATACAAACTACTTTGACTTCACGGCTTTAATTACAATCATTTTGTTTTCTTATTTATAATGGATTATGGATGTTTAATTTTTAAAGTATGGATATTTGTTAAGATATATGGTAGTTTTTAAATTTCAAGACTCAAGTTATAGACTTATTTTGAAATATCCCAAGATGTGGAATCATCAAATGTATTTGAAGTTTATATTACTTACAGCGAAGTTAAGACATATGGTATTGGTAACTACAGGAATATTCATGAAATTTATATGAAATTATTTTTTCATATGTAGACAAGACAAGGCGTTATCACTTGGGCAGGGAAGCCCACCCTGCCCAGCCCACCCTTACCCAGCCCAAAATGGTTAGGGCTTTTAGTGGACAGGGCAGGGCATCGGGCTGAAAAATGTAGCCCGTTCATCCTTCGGGCTGGGCATCGGGCAGGGGTCTCGCCCTGCCCAGCCCTGCCCATGCCCACCCCTACTGGAAACCACCCTTTTCACCAGAACGTCAGTGAGTGAGCTGTGTAAATTAGTAGGGAAATGACACGTCAAAAAAAGAGATAGAGAGAGGGGGGAAGGGTGTCTCCATTGACCTCCTTCTCCATTTACTCTCTATTTAATGTCTCTATCATTAAATCAACTTTTAATGGTTGAGATTTAATGATAGATATAAAAATATTACTATAATTTTAAATATTAAAAAAATCTATCATTAAATCTCAACCATTAAAAATTGATCTAATGGTAGAGACATTAAATGGAGAGTAAATGGAGAGGGAAGTCAATGGAGACACCCTTTTCCCGAGAGAGGGAACGAGAAGATGAGCTGACGTGGCATACACGTGGAAAAATCAGGAACGTTGACGCTTGTCTGAAGCAAAAACGGAGGAGGCGTTGATAATCTAATGAGAGAATTATATTCAGTTTCTGCATAAAAGGAAAAATAAAAAAAAAATGATTTTATTGGTAAGTCTAAAAATGTCATTAATAAGTTTAGAGAATATTTTTGTATGGGTTAAAGGGCAAAAATGCCATAGAAGTTTTGGCCCAAGGGTACTGCGTGTCTAGACATCCTTGAGAGGGGCATTTTTGCCCTACAAGTTTTAAAAAGGGACATTTTTACCCCCACTAAAACTGATGTTAAAATTGAGATGTTAAGAGCCAAGTGTCAGCCAAAATTGGCAGTGTCAACAAAGACGTGGCTTCCATGTTGGAAATTACTGAAAGAAATTGAGAGTTATTTTATTTTATTCAATAAAAAAATTGGGTATGTGATTATAGAGGAAGAAAAGCGATGAGGGAAAGACAGAAATAAGGGGACAAACGAGATTAAGAGTGGGTGGGGTTGGCTTCAATCGCAGGAGTTGGAGAGTTTGAAGAAGCCGACGGAGCGTTCAGAGAAAGCGACGGGGCTCACACAGTGGGTGCATGTGACGTCTGAGCATGCGAAGAAGGCGACAAACAATAGATTCATCCTGAAAAGTCAGTCAAGTAAGGAATCTTTCTTTGTAACTCAGTAACTGTCGGGAGTGAAATTCCTTGTGAGCCATTGCTTTGTCTTCTTCTAATCTTTTTTTGCCATTGCTTTGTCTTCTAATCATCTTGCTTTTAGTAATATTGTTTTATTTTTGTGATTAATAATTTGGGTGTTAGGGTTAATGGCATTGGATGGTGGGAAGGGTGGTCCCGACGATAGTGTGGAGTATTGGATGTATTTGGAGAACTTAAGTGAGTTGCATTATAGGAAGATGAGACCGACAAAAGTGATTATGTGGTTGGTTTTGGGTCTTCGAGTGGTGTATCGATGCATGGGGAAGGCGATGGAAGAAAGGGTAAAGGCAAGTCAGTTCAAGTGGATGAAGGAGATACTCTGGAGGTGGAAGAAGCTATGGATTGGAATGATAAAATGTACTTTTTGGAGAGTTTGAAAGCTGAATATAGCGAAAGAATGAAGGACCTGCAGCAAATAATAGAACAAAGGGTAGGTTTGCTTGGTGGAAAACATGTTGAGCAAACAATGAAGAAGAGGATAATGGAGCATGATAATGGAGAGGACGATGAGGGAGATGATGATTGTGAAGATGATGACAGTGGTAATGGGGGTGAAGATTTAGACAATGAAGAAGAGGATAAGGGAGATGATGAGAACTTGTTTAAGGAAAGAGGAAGACCAAGTGAGATCAAAGCTTCTACACAAGAATCTTAAACCAATAGTAGACCTTGTGGAGGGAGAGCATTTTATAAGCCACAAGCTGAGAGCGGCATGGGAGTGAGGATTGATTTGGATAGTGGAAGGACTGTTTATGACGTATGTTTTAATCCACTTCAGTTGATACAATGAAATGAATTCTTTTCCAAATTCTATGATTCATATCAGATAATTTCTGTGCATGTCTCGATCAACTTATGCTGTGTCTATATTTTTGAGTCTCTTATTGTCATGTCTATATGTCTCTTATTTCTATTGAATGGGTGTCAGAATTATAAGGTCCTACAACTTTTACTGTATATTTTAAGCTACTTCAATTTATATATATTTTCCTTCACAAGAACATTAGTATATCCAAGTTTTAACTTGCTGTCAATTTTCCCTTTTAGCCTAGCATGACATCTCATACATTAATTAGTGAGGGGACAACTGAGGAATACATGGAACATTATGCCGGTGTTGAGACTCGCTTCCCTATACCCAATGACGGTGAAATTAGAAGAGTTACCATCTCTCACACTATAAATGAAGGGGTTTCTCGAACAATCCGATATCATGAATATGGAACAACATCACCAAGTCCATCTCAGTTGCCATTCACTCCTCCAGGTCTTATGTGGAAGGGACACCCAGCTATTACAACATCAAGGTAACTAGCAAACAAGGAGCTCAACTTGATTTCTCCCACCAGTAGAACCAAGGCCATAGCAATAAGAGGAAGACGATAGAAATTAGTTGTTAACTTTAGGCCAACGACTAGTTATGTGCCATGTTTTGTTAACTTAGTCCTATGGCAAGCTTTTATATATTGTACACTTTTAGGTCATATTTTGACCAAATATTGGGCTATTCATATGGAATATGATGTGAATTTATGGCAGCCTTTTGGCCAAATTTATGACACCAACATGATGACAATTTTATAAGTTGATTTTTGGGGTTCAATATACTCACTGTTTCCTCATACAGACTTAATCTTTAGTATTTGCTTCATAGCCAGAAGAAACAAGTGCTATATTATTTGTTGTTGCTGATATATCTTGCTTCCATGAGGTATCTTCCTTCCATGATATAGACATAAATTATAGAGTCTATGATCAGAGTTCTAAGTCCTTTTGTTAGAGAAAAACCAACGAAAAAACAGAGCATGATATTTAAGTTTGATTTACAATGGGTTAAATCGATTTACAAAAGTGTTAAGTCGATTTAACCTATTGTAAATCGATTTACATGGTAAACCGATTTACAGTATTTACTCAATGATGAGGACATAAAAAGAGTAATAATTTTAATAAACATGCATCATCCAAAATAATACAACTTTACTAATGTCTTTCAATGCATAAATTTCTCAAATTAACAAAAAAATTACATCAACCACCTTTGCTATCAACTAAGTGGATATATAATTAACAAACATCAACATCCAAGTGGCCACTAATCCAGCGATCAGTACCTTCAACCTCCTTTCCTTCTTCATTTCAGCAACAATCACACCCATCTGAGCTTCAACTTCTGCAACAATATCAACTCCCCCTCTTCTATGTCTCACATTTTCCTCATACAACTTGTCAACATGACCAATAAGCTCATTTATAACCTCCGTCGACCTCTCTCCCATTTCATCATCATGCCATTTTAAATACCCACAGCCCCTTCCCTGAAAGTGCAAGTACATAAACAACTTGGAAAACATAATTTTGAAGATAACGCACAACTACAAAAACAACCTGAAAATTGTACATGGCGATAATTTCAGCAACTAAAGAACCTCCTTCCTTGATTCGCCTCTGTTCAGGATGTTCGCAGCCGAGTTGCCACGCCACAATGGCAAATCTAACTATGACCATCGCTTTCACTCTCTCGACTATGCCCTCTAAGAAACACAAGCCTCCTCCTTACTCTGATCGTTGTCGACGCTGTCGACTCATCCATCTTCTCTCTTCTCCACTCAATGCTCCGACTCTCCAACATATATCAGCCAACCCTTTTGACAGAAAAATCCTAGGGTTTTCAAATTAATCAACAAAATTCCAAGAGTTAACCGATGTGGCTAACTTACGTGTGACAAAATTCCATGTTGTCCAACGTCTGTTGCAATTCCGTCCTAGTGGGGTAAAAATGCCCCCTTTCAAAACTTTTGGGAAAAAAAACCCTTTCGAAGATTTTCAGACACCCAATACCCCTGGGTCAAAACTTCTGAGGCATTTTTACCATTTATCTTTGTGCGGGATCTCTGAATATAATTCTTCGTGATTTAATTAGTGATGGATGGAGGGTGGGGCCACCATCACAATCACGTCCACAGGACAGTGATGATTGAGTTGGACGACACGTAGGGACCATGAGACCCGCATGGACCCCACCCCCACCTCATCCTGCTATGCCCAGCGTGTACGGTAGCGATGCTTCATGTGGGCCCCTCAGAATGACAAATTGACAATCCACAAGATTCTTTATAGAATTATTCTCAACATTCAACAGCCATTCCTTCCCCTCCCAACCATTCCCCTTTGCTGCTCGCTGCCTCTCTTCAAATCTCTGCATTTTCTCTTGGGCAAAAAAAGAAAAAAAAAATCAGCATTTTCTCTTCCATTAAAAAGACGTCATGAGTTCACTAAAAAATCACTTAAAAACATCTATAGAAATCAGGACTTCTACAGTACCAGTAAAATTTTTAGATTAACAGCAATTATAACCAGCCAATGAATTTTGATTTAGCCAATAGACACAAATATATAGAGGATTTTTTTTTTTGTTGCGGGGGGGGGGGGGAGTAAGTGGTGGAAATCCCAGTTGCATACATACAAATGGCAATATGCAGAAGGCAGGATTTATAAAAACCTGCAATTATTCCTGATCTACCAGACAACGACGTATCTATGCGCTTTTATCCCCACATTTTGATATTTTGCCCTCTCTCTCTCTCAAATTAAACTTTGATAGGTCATGCATTACCATAAAACCTCTGCATCCACATGCGTATCGCTGTTACGATTAAAGTTATGCCGGAAATCTTGAGGTCATGGACAAAACTTTTTTTAATGTACAATTTGCCCCCACTTGTTCTAGTCTCCGGGTGTGTGAATTTCTTCAGGATATATTAATGAAGACTCTTAAGCAATGGTTTTCATAGAAATTGTAGGTTGGCGACAAGTTAGTGAGAGGGCCTGGGAACAAGAGAGAAGACAAGAAAAGTGTCCTAATAATGAGGTGCATTTAATAGGGTGGATACGTTAATTTGGATGCTTTTGGTTTTCTTTTGGGGTCCAAGATCTTGGTCTTGCCAATATTTTGTGTCAGTATCCAATAGTGATTCTGTTAAAATGGAGCCCCACCAGCAAGCACCCATGAGTCCATGACCCATCCTCGCATCTTCAAAAAACAAGCATATATATTTTTCCCCTTAATTAACAATTAGTAAATTTAATTATCCCGATCTTTAACACAGGCCATTTCCTCTCCAATATTTAATATAATAAATATTTTCTCCAATCCATAATATAGAACATTTTAACTATATAATGGGAAATAGAAAATTATAGTTAAGTCATTTAATATGTCATACAATATAAATATTCTTTATTTTTGCCTTTCTTGAGAAATGTATTTAATTACATTGTGAATGTTATTTTAGAGATGTGGGACATAATGAGTGGATAAAATTTGAAAGTGAGTATTAATCACATAAGCAAAACAAGAAAAAGAACATTATTTAAATTAGAGGTGACTTATATTCTAGACCATGCCTTCTTTCTAGAAGTGCCTTATATTATGGACATGAGAGAATATTTACGTAATTTGATTAGATTAAGGAAGTTAGTTAATATAATGTGTATTTTTCTAAAACACTCTAATCATCTTCCTTAATTCTCTCCTTCTCTCTCCTTCTTAATTTTTATTGAGGGAGCATCAATAGAGATAAATTAAAAAAATATTAATAAATATAAAAATTATGTTTTATATTTAAGAATAAGGTCAATTTCTTAAATATATTTTATGCTAAAGGCCCCAAGCAGTATTAATTTATGGCTTGGCACCGAGGATAACGCGGTGCCATGGTTATCCACACATTAAAAAAGAAATGCTGAGGCTGAGCCTCAGGCAGGGCCGGTCTGGTTCTTGGTATCTGTCAGAACCGAGTGAATGGACCGGAAAGCCGTAACGCATTTTCATTTCTTTGTTTCGCTTTCATTCCCTCGATTTTATTAAGCCTCAAAATATCTTCTTTTAATTTTTTTGCCATAAAAATATCTTCTTTTAATTGTTTCCTAGAAAAAAATAAAATACAAAATACTCCATATAGGAACGCCCAATCGCTTCGCTGCATCCCATCTTTTACCTTTATCTATTGCTCTGAAAATTTGTCACCAGAAAAAAAAAAATGAATACAACATGCTCTAATGCTCTCCGGTAAATGAAATTCTGTTATTAAGCTGGTAAAAATTTCGTTTTCAACTGACTATTAATGAATAAACAACGCGTGAAACGCTCAACTTGATTTGGTCAAGTCCCGAGGTAAAAACCATATTAATTTCATCCAACTGTACGTGGTCCGTTCATTTTGTTGTTAGTTTAATTTTATCCTTTAATATCAAGGTAATCAAATCCAGACCGGTCACTGAATCAGTCAGAGTATTGGATCAAGGGTCAGTGGATCAGATCGGAGTCAAACCGGAACTAAACCAGGGCCAAATTAGTGAAAGGTTGAAGAATTTAGGTTTATTAATATGAAATTTTAAAGAAAAAAAATTTGAAAAAATTGATTTTAAAAAAATAAAGATAATCGGACCAAACCGGCCAGTCCGATCCAAAACTGATTACACTGTTTAATACTCCCTCCGGTCCTAATTATAAGACAAATTTGACTTTTTTGGAGTAAATTAAATTATTTTAAAGTATTTATATTTTTAATTTTTTCTCCAAACTAATTAATTTGACTAATAAATTAATATATAATCTAAGGATATTAAAAATATAAACATTCTAAAGTAATTTAATTGACTTCTTTAATTTCTTTAAAAAAAGTCAACTTTATCTTATAATTAAGATCGAAGGGAGTATTTTTTGCATAATTGAAACGTTATAAGTTATGGCTTATGATCGAGTCGTAAGACTATTTGCTCTCTTCTTCACGAATTGAATTGTGCTTTTGCTAACCCCATATATGCATCTGCGGACATAACTATTTATCTTTTTAATTCACTAACCATGATATATGCATAAGGATATTTGTAAAATACTAATTTTAAGTTTTTAACTGTTGACAGAAAGAAAGTCTTTTCTCTTTTAATATAACCTTTTGATATAGGGAAATTAAAATCCTCCCGACTCCATGTATGGGCAGATGTAACTTTTCATGTGGGCTTGAATATAATGAAATTAGTTTAAGGGATTTAATATTGAATTCGTCTCATTTTCTACGAAAGCCTATATTCTCTTTCCCGTCCATGCAAAGTGAAAATATTTAAATGAAAAGTTCGATCAAACAGTAAACTATTTCTGGTTATAAAATTGGTTGGATAAAAAGTTAAACATGTTTGATATTGTTTAAAATCTAATATTGAAGCCATTTATTTCCAAAACCCATGGATCAAAACCAAGTTGATCAGAGTATAAAGCAAAGATCAAATATAACATTTGCGTGCCACTCAAACGAGATTTAGGAAATATTTTCAGTTTGCATGTAGGAGAAAGAGATTAAAAACTTGTGCTCTTACTATATCTTTTTTTTTTTTTTTTGGTCAAAGGTGCTCTTACTATATCTATGCCTGAGGAAATTGGAATATCTCAAACCAAAAAAAAAATAATAATAATTACTAATACTCAGATGATAAACAAAACAAAAACAAACCAGACAAACCCCATACAAAAATTGCCGATTCTCAGCAACATCAACGACAATCCTATCCTACTGTATTACATTAATCATTCACTACCGCTTCAAAGAGCAACAAGTGGATCTGTAACAAACAAATCGCCGATATCTTGGAAATAGTCATCTCTGTGCCAATTCGAGAATCCGAAACCCGATTCGAAATCGAAACCCAGGTCGAAGTTTTCGGTCGGACTCACCCACGCCGCATCGGAGTAGATGCTTTCTGTAATATTCGTCTCGTCAAATAGGTCCGGCAACGATGTCTGGAAGTCGAATATATCCGGCGGAAACTCTGATAAGTTCTCCGATAACCCTGACGCTGACGAGGACGATGGTGATTCGTCGCGACATTCACTGATCGTATCATCTTTGGTTGTTACAGATTCAACCTCCTCTGACAGATTTCCACTCTGAAACTGAAGAACAGATTTCGGGGAACTCAATTTCTCCTCCTCCCCGCAATCCTTTCCCGGTGGCGTTATGAAATTGGTCAGTGCCTCTGCTCCTCTCAGCTCAATCGCTGCTTTATCGTACACCATCGCAGCTTCCTCTGCAGTTTCGTACGTCCCCAACCACAATCGTACACGTCGCAGAGGATCTCTGATCTCCGCCGCCCATTTCCCCCACGGCCTCTGTCTCACTCCCCTGAACTTCTTCCCGGCCGACGCCGCTTTCATCGCCCGCCGACCTCCCATTCCTCTACTCCTATTACTCTTCCGACGATTGCTCGCAGGCCTATTAGCAGCAACATCGTTTTGGGTGATCGTAATCTCGTTGACGAACCTCCTCCCACGGTGGCGCGTGACAGCCCCTCCTTCTTCGTCGCTAGATGAATCCGTCGCATCGCCGTCTGTTACGCATATTCTAACAACTCTGGGATACTCCATTCCTCCACACAGACGACGTTGCTCCTCCGGCGGGACGAGTTTAGTGTGGTGAGTGTATCTGATAGAATACGCAGTCATGTTGGTGAGTGAAGCTTGAGGATTAGACTGTTAACGGTGGTGACATTGAAGGGGGTCAAGCATAAAATAGAGATAAAGTAAAAGGAAGAGAGAGGCAGATTCCTTAGAGACTAGAACAGTACACGGGGAGAGAATAAAGAGGGTGGCCAGAAAGAAAAGGCAGAGAGAACCCAACCGTCAGAGAGAAGCCTAAAACGCAGAGAAATCTAGCAGGAATGAGTTGAATATGGATTGAGATGTCATTAAAGAACGAGAAATTGCCAGGAAAGTGACACCGAAAAGATGTGTAAGCGTGAAACAGAGATAAGAAAAATGGTAAGAGCTGAGTTAGGTTAATGCAAAAGGCAACGAAAGCAGAGGGATGTTGGGGGAGAGACCCAATAGCCTTAGGGAAAGGAAAAGTGGAAATTTTCCGAGAAAGTTCAAAGATAAAGAGAAATAAAAAAGATGGCGATAGAATCTTTAGTAGGAAAAGGAAAAGGAAATATGTTGCTAAATCAAGGAGCTGCACACAGCAACTTGTGCTTGCTCAGTAGAACAAGTAAAACGGAGAAAATGCTTTCAGGAAACCCGAGAGAGGTTTTGGTAAAGAAGAAGACAGTGAAGCAGAGAGAGGGGAAAATGAAGATAATGATGAAGCATCGTTTATGCAGTGATTGAAACGAACCTATTTTATAGGATCCAAGTCATCCAACCGACCTATTTATTATAAATCGAATTTTAAAGACACGGATTTTTGGTATTAGGAGGAGGAGGAGCAGTAATAAGTAATAACTGAAAAGCGAGGTTTTGGAATTTTTAAAATTTTTGAATTGGGAAGGCATGTGAGATATTTCAGAAACGGACTCGATTCTGGCAAATACTAATTCGACACGTGGAATGGATGGGATTGAGGGTGAGGTGGATGCAGAACCGTTCTTGGTAACAGGGATTGAGGTCACGTGACGGGAGTAAGGGGACACACTTTGGGTCAGTCCTCCTTTGACTGGAAGAAAAAACTGAACAGAAATTAATAGGCTCCAGTGTCCTTTATTATTAAATTGCAATGAGTACGGCTTAATATGTAATTATGTAATCAATAATAAGCAATTAGGGAATTAAATTTCTCATCTAATTCTTATTTATTGCTTATACGCAACAAAAAAATTATTTCATCAAATTCAAACAAGACAATTTGTTTTTTGGCAAAACACTAGTGGATGATACATTTATACTCTCTCTTATTCTTTTTATAAGAATTTGAAATTTGAGTTGCCTTTGTCTGTTTTGTTAAGAGCATGATAAAAATTGTCTAAATATTTAATGAATTTTTTTTAATTAATTATACATATTACATTAATTAAAATATCAGTGATTTTTGTATTTATTCTTTTCCTCTCTCACAATTACTCCTAATAAATACGAGTATATTTTTTTTAGACATATTTATTATTTTTGATTAATTTTAATCATTTTTTTAAATCACATAATACAATTATCATGCTCTTATAAACAGCACCAAAAAAGGGTAAATGATTTTGTATTCTATCAGCGTTTTAATTATTTATTGGGGAACGGTTTAGTTAAATGTTTCCAGCAATACAAGAACGTTTGGTGGGTATAAGTGGCATCATCTCCGTTACCCTCTCATTCATGTGTTTTCCACTACTCTAGTTATTATTATAAGTCTGTTTAGAAGGTTACTGAAGATTTTTTTTTTATTTCATTCTTGTTAGAAAAAAAGGAAAAGATAAAAGAGATGTGAAAATAACTTGTAAATATAAAGAGAGAGAGGATTTTAATAAGGACCAACTTAAAATTTTTTAACGATTTAAGACATATTTAGCATGTGAAAATCAGTTAAATTAACTTAAAATAGGTTTATATTAGGGAGCATAGTGGTATTTCAATCCAACTAGCCTTCTATTTTACTTATCTTGTGTCCTAATCATGGAATAAAATTAATTGACTTTAACCTTTTTAAGAAAGAATAATTGATAATCTTAACTTTATAAAAATGCGACTTTTCAATTTTGTTTATTGAAATTAACGAACACAATAATCAACTTGTCGGCATTGATCTTAATGAAAATGGTTCTGGCTATTTAATTATGAGGTGTAAAGTTCGAGCTTATATAAATACAAAAAACTCTTTTAAGAGAGTCATTCCCAATTCGATTTGGCAATGCGTGATTGATTTGATAATTATATAAAGAAATTATCACAATAATAGATTACTACTATCTGGGAGAAAAAAAGTAGAGAAAAAGATGTATAATACCATTTGAATTAGGAAAGCCCTAAAAAATCTGTTAACACATGAAAAAAAATAAATAGGTCTTGAGAGATTAATTTGAGATTTCTGAAATGTTATGTTTTTATCAAAATGCCCCTCTATTTTTTTTAAAAAGAAAGAACCTTCGTTGACATTGGTACCACCCCGCCAGCGGTTGGAGCTCTGATAACAATTTGAGTAATGAGATTGACTACTTGAATATAGGAATTGACTACTTGAACTCTCTAAACCTTATTAAGCGACATTGACAAGTTGAATAAAGATAATGATAACTTAAGTCTTGGCAATAACAATTTGAGTGTAGTCGTTAACAACCTCGGGAGCGCAAGTTATCAATCGCTATACTTAAGTTTTCATTGCCTTTATTCAATTTATCAACGTTGCCGGATAAGGCTTATGGAGATCAAGCAGTCAATCCCTACACTCAAGTAGTCAACCTCATTACTCAAGTTGTTACCGAAGTTGTAGACACTTGCAGGGTGGTGCTGAAGCATACGAGGGTTCTTTCTTTCTTTTTTTAAAAAAATTAAATTTGAGGAGCATTTTGGTAAAAGCATAATATTTCAAAAATCTCAGATTAGTCTCTTGAGATCTATTTATCCTTTCTATGTATTAACGGACTTTAAGTTTTCCAAATCCAAATTGGATTTATTTAGAATTTTCCCCAAAAAAAATGGTAACTTGTAAGGCTAATACCCTCTACCAAAAACGTTGGGGGGGGGGGGGGATGCGCTGAAAATAAAAAATAACTATGTTTAAGCAAATGTATCCCAATATCCTTATATCTAAAACAAATATCAGGATTTGAATTTTGATTTATCATATTATTAGAAAAAAATGATTCATTCTACTAGATCCAAGTCTTAGGACAGAAAAGAACTTTAAAGCATGTTATTTCAATAAATATAAAACAACTCTGCCGACAAGCCCATTGCTAAGATCTGATCAACAAGAAAGACACTATCCTTGGAAAAAAAGAAGGCATCCTCTTTAAATAACCCTCAATCATTTTTTTAGACAGGATCTAAAATATATAAATCACGATTGATTGTTATAAATATCTTTATATATTACTTTATAAATACTTATTTACAACTCAAGATCCTCATACCCTAAAATTTGAAATATACCTACTGTATATTCTCTTACCCTTATCCTAAAATTTTAAAAATTGACGTATTTATTGTTGTATCCGATACATGTAATCATGTCGGTGTGTATCCTTGTTTTTATCAAGAGTTTGATATATCAAAATCTGATCCTCAAAGATAAATAATTTGTAAGTTGCATCACTATTATCTGTATTTTGTAGTAGTAGTAATACCGGGGGTAAACATATAATATAAAAGAGGAAACAAACAGTGAGATAGAGTCGTGTCCGAGAGTCCATTGAAGAGAGTGTTATGGTTTTTTTGGTGAGTTCATTGGAAATCATAAAAACTACATTATATTCACAAAAGTCAAATTCAAACATCTATCTCTGCTCGTCTCTCTGCCTTGAGCCCCTCAATGCATGCACTGTCAGTTTGGAATCCTCAATTCATAACTTCTCCTTCCTTTTATTGCACTTGCTGTTTCCTTCCCTCACATTTTTACATCAAAATCACTATTATAAAATATAGATATTACTATTTTAAAGGATATCTTTTTTTTTAAAAAAAAGTTAAAAATAGAGACAATGATATTTTTATAATTAAAGTGGGGATTATGTATCTTTAGATGTCCCAAATTTAAATTAGAACGTCTAAAATCCATTAAGTTTTGAATCTTGCCTCCTCCCGCTAAAATTTTGGACTTTAGACGTCCCAGAATGACTAGGGACGCCTAAAGTCCCTTCTAAGTGGATTTTAGATGTCTCCAATCTGACTGAGGATGTCTAAAATCCTGACTCTAGGCTTCCCCAGTTTGACTGGAACTTTAGACTACACCAGTTGGATTGAGAAACTTAAAGTGGGACTTTAGACTTCCTCAGTCAAATTGGGGAAGCCTAAAGGCTTGCACCAACATCCCATCAATTAGCTCCACCATTCTCTAACTTTATTTTTTTTCTTATTCAATGTGCTTTCTCTTCTTTATTTGTGTTTGCCTCTCTCTTCTTTCTCTTTGTTTCCCTCTGTTCTAACGACGCTCTTCTTGTTTGCCCAACGGAGCTATAAGATACCAAGGAAGGAATAAGTGCGTTGTCGTTTCTCTCTCCCTCTCACAACTGTTGTCCAGCTGGTGCCACTGTGGGTCGTCTCCTTCTCCATTGTTCACAGGTTTGTTTCTCACTTTCACAACTTTGCTTTCTTTAACACAAAAATACTTGAAATCACTAAAGTTGTGCTTTTGTTACAAAAAATGCTTGGAATCACCGTCTCCCTATACACCGTGATAGCTAGTTTCCTTCACACCGTCGGCCACTCTTCCTATTGTTTCTCTTATTAAGAGTTTTAAAATAAAAAATGCCCTTTAGTTATTAAAAAAACAAATTGAAGGTACAACCACATTGTTTGCACACTACATAGAGGTCCTGACATAAGAAATTTATATGAGCCGTTTGTAATAATCCAATGGAGATAACCATGGTGAATTTATAATTGTTCTATGATTTATTGGAGACATCTGATAAATAAGATTTAATTAGAGTATTATGAAACACCAACAAAATCGTTATTATGAATTCCATCGGATTTGCTTTTTAAACGTATAGAAGGATATTTTATAAAAGTGCTGGATGTTTCCTTACCATGTAAGGAACATTGTGGTTTATTATGAATTATTCTTCAATCCTATTTCTGCCATTTTAATTTGTTGGACAGTGAAAAATATAAATAGTCATTTAAAAAAAATAAAACTTTAGATGTCCCCATTTTGAAATGGGGAAGTCTAAAGTTTAGAATTGACACTTTAGACTTTCTCATTTCAAATTGGGGACATCTAAAGTGTCAATCCAACACTTTAGACGTCCCCATTTTCCAGAACTGATATTTTAGACGCTCCCAATTTGAAATGAGGATGTTTAAAGTCCAGACTTTAGTTGTCTTTTTTTTTTTTTTACGGACGTTATTGCTATTTATTTTTTACTTCACTCATATAGACGTCTCCTTATTTTCAGACGATAAAAAACCTAAAAAAAAGATGTTAAAAATATTTTTTGTAGTAATGAACACTTCTCTATATGCATGCATGAATGATACTATATAAATATACACGAGGATTGATACTAATAATATATTGCCATCTTATTTTATATTATTCTAAAGATGGTTAATATACGTCTTATCGTAATGCTGGAAATTAGAAGTATCTAAATATTCCAGGTTTATTTCGATTAATATTTGCCCTAAACATTTAATTAAGACGAATACTTGTACATGTAATTAAATTAGTAGCATGATCAAGATCAACCATATGTTGTTTATTCGGATATATCTAAAGTCGTAGGCATTCGACGTCTTTTATTTCTAAGCCTCACAGCCCACGTCGGGATGGTTACCTTGAAAGGGACGATGATAATGCAACTTCATGTATCAACCAATCTTGTAATCTAATGGTATCAAAACTCCTATGTGAGTGAAAGGTTGCAAATCTATTGATTCTACTGTTGTAACTTTAGGCCATCAATACTTATCCCTTTATTTCAAGTCAAAGAACTTCCTGTGTCATACGGTGAGAGATACACTAGTGTAAAACACTAATTTAATGAGGACTGTATTTCCTTCATGAAGGCATAGAATAAGGACGACTCAAACACAAGATTCTGAGAGTTCCAGATAGAGATTTAGATCAGTGGATTGCCCCCCAACTGGCTACATACGGATTGACGTGGATGCTGCCTTCGACGAGCATCGATACTCTGCTGTAGGAGGAGTTGTTCATGACAGTTCTGGAGCTTGGATATGTGGGTTTCAAAAGAACAGGGCTTCTCTCTTGGCTCAACAGACTTGGAGATCCAGGCTATCAAGATTGGTCTTCAAGTTTGCCAATCGATGAAATTCACAAAGGTGAGGTTACACACGGACTCAGCCGAAGCACTTCGTTTACTATTTCACGGAGGTGGTCCTCAACATCCTCTACATAACGAACTTGAGGAAACTAGTGGTCTAATCTACCAGAATTGAGATTTGGAGATTCAACACTCGCATAGAGAATGTATTGTATGTGTAGACCTTCTGGCAAAAGAGGCTCTAGATTCAAACAATGACCTGACTCAATTGCCAAACCTGACAGGTTTTTGTTTGATCCAAATTTTAGCTGACTTAAGCTAATATTTGAATTTTCTTCAGTTCTTTTCCGTTCTTTGTAGATTGTTGTATGAGTCCGCCGTGACTCTCAAGGGAACGACTCCCTTGTCATTGTAATACAAAAAAAAAAAAAAAAAAAACTAATTTAACTACATGATTTCGTATTAGTTACTTGAAGAACAGAAGCCGTAATGTACAACATAGCATCGATTGTATATTCAACGGATGCTGTAATTAAGATGCTATAACAATAATAATTATGGAATCAATTTAGTAAGCACCAAAAGCCATAATTAATATAAAGTTTTGGAATTTAATTGTGAAATAAATAAATTTGAAATATAATATGTCATAATTATAATTAAATACTATAAATAAAATTAAAAATATTTTTTCCCAAAATATAATTATATTATATTTATATTATAAATGACTTTTTTTAAGTGGGTCATTTATAGCTCAACATCTGATAGAGATTGGTGAATTTGTTTTTAACTACTGAACTAAACCTAGTTACTTAGAAAAAAAATGGGATGATCAATTTATAGGTGAAATTTGACTCATAATTTATAATTTATTTATCAAATTTACTAATAGCATTGGGTCTTATAGGAACCCAAGGCCTTAATTATAACCCACATGGCTCTAAAAAAATCTTAAAAATATGTTAACTAATTTTTTTTTACAAAAAGGAAATATGACATTGGTTCCCACTCCACCCACTGATACAAAATGTGGTTTAGTAGCATACATGTAGTAGCCTTTAATAAAACAAATGCTGCCTCTTATTTATAAAATATATTTTGATTTTTTTAAAACTAAGTTGTAGCATTTAAAACACTAAATGCTATCGCTTTACTATTGTTAATTTTTTTTTAGAATTGTTAGGAAGCATTAGGTTTAAAGAAATGCTACAGCATTTATAGGTAGCCTTTTGCTAATAAATCACAACATCTTATATATATGTAAGCTTTTTTTATAGTAGCCTTTAATAAAATAAATGCCTCTTCTTATTTGTAAATTATAGTTTGAACATTTTAAAAATTAAATTGTAAAATTTAAAGCTCTTTTATCTGATTTTCCTGAATATTGTTGATTTTTTAAGAAATCAACTAGATAGCATTAGGTTAAAGAAATTCTACAACTTTTATGGGTAGCCTTTTGCTAATAAAATGCAACCTCATATGTTTTTATATTTTCTTATAGTAGCCTTTAATAAAAGAAATGTTGTCTCTTCTTTATAAATTATATTTTGATCTTTTAAAAAAAGCTAAATTGTAACATTTAAAGCTCTTTTATAGGATTTTCTGGCAAAAAAAAAAAAAAAAAAAGCTCTTTTATAGGATATCTCCCCGAATATTGTTAATCTTTTAAAAAATCAATTAGATTGCATTAGGATTAAATAAATGCTACAACATTTATATTTCGTTTTAAAAATTACTTTTGCTGACAAAACGTAACCTCCTATATTTTTATCTTCTTTTCCCTCGTCTTCCCTATAAGCTCAACAAGTCATTCTTCTTTCCTTCCCTGGTGATTATTGTTTCTCTTTCATTCTTAATTTCACCGTTTGTATTGCGCCTCAAACACTTTATCACCATCATCAAGTTCATGTGTTGTAGAAGTTAAATTGGTTCAGAGTTTGCGTCAGAAACGTCGAACTCCTAAGCTCTACAGGTAAGTTTTTTCTTAAATAGCTTTTAGAGCTTATATTTTAGATGAAGTACTCTTTCTATGCTCCAAAAGTCCATTTGTGCCTTGCATCAAATCAAGCTACTCCTACTCTACTAATTAACCTATTTGTTTTTTTTCTCTTATATTAAAAAAATGCTCATAGAGCGGAACTTCAAATGTATATATAATTAATGAAATCGAAGGGGTCCAACCGTCCACATGAAGCTTAGGTTAAACTCCAAAAGGTTCAAGCTTAACTAGTCATCTGTTCTTAGTCTATTCCAAAAGAGGTCCCTAATGTGCCCTCAAAACATCAACTTACGTTGTTCGCCATTAGTTCTTCCCGTTATTACTACAACTGTTTTCATGAGCCAATGTAAAAAACTCAGAGTAGTTTTAATGTAATGTAAAATATTGACAAATAGTGTAAATAAATGCAAATACTGTGATCTTATCAAGTGATGCAGTAACATTTTCCTTTGTGACTTTGATATATTGGCAAGATTAATGGTTGTGTACACCATATGTTGACCAGCGATCCCTACTTTAATTTATCGCAAATATACATTAATTGCTTCATCTTCATGTTTTTGACTAGGATTCCTTTTCATTACTAGTCTATTGGGAAGCTCATAACTTTCTTTTCAGATCATATATAAATTATTGAAGCTGCAGGTTTATTAGTTTATGATATTCTGATTAGTCCTCAATAGTATTTGATTTTTGCCAGGTTCAAAAATTAAAATAGGAGAATTATTTCTTCCATTCCCTTTGCTGTTATGCTTCAATTTCTTATTTTTCAATATTTGATCTTTAACTCTATAGTCTATAGGCTGCTAATAGTCCTTGTTTGTTGGATGACTTTAGTTGAATTATTGCATCTTAGTCTTTATTAAATTCTGTTTGTAAGCATCTTAGTTGAATTAAAATGGTATATATGCATTTTCAATTTTTTTATTACTTATTGATTTTTTAATTAGAAACTACAACAATCAAAGGATTTTTTCCATTCAAATTCTCAACAGGCAATTAGACCCAGCGCCGAACCAAAGCAAAATGGCTTGAAACGGTTGGCTTCTTTTGTTGTCTATATAGACTACTTCATTGGATTGAATGTGAGTAAGGAAATTATAGGGCACCCTTTTGAATTAAAGATCTTCAAGCGGGATGTTCTTGATCTCATTTCTTTTGATTGGTTGAACATATCAATTATTCAACTTTTTCTTAAGTAAGTATGCACTTTATTTTTTAATTTAACATTTAATTTTTTTATTTCTTCACTAACTTATTTCCCATTTTCATAGATATTTCCACAATCTTTGCAAAGAATTGGGTAAGATTAATAATTATGGATTCTTGTGCCCACATTCTATTCAATTGTCTGGAAACAATAATGTAATTGAGAGAACGCCATATATTGGAAGGATAATTAAAGAAGGGAATAAAGAGTGTTGGTTTGCACCATTTATAGAAAGGTATTTATTTCTAATTCATTTATTACTTAAGTAAAAACTTTCTTAATGACATGATATTAATATGACATCATATTGTAGTAAACATTGGAAGCTCGCTGTTATTTGCGCAAGTGAACATACTATATATTGGTTATGTTCTTTACAATGACCAGTGAGTGAAGATACAAAGTGAGTGTTTGAAATGTAAGTTTTCTGTAAAACTCTATTCTATAATATCTGAATATATCATTTTCTTACAATTCTTTAATAATAGATCTTTGAAGATGCATTCTATGTTGGTGAGAAAAAATGGTCAAAGTGATGTCAATTGGGTCCTTTTGAAGGTAAATACTTTAAATTTAAACAATTGATTGATGAATTATATTAATGTTTTACTAATTTCGATTGTTCTTGTTTGTATACATTCAAGTGCCATAAACAACTTAAAAGTTTTGAGTGCGGATATTATGTGATGTGGTATATGTATGAAATCATTACCGAGGGCATCAGTAACTCATTTAACAAGGTAATAATATATACATATATATATATATATACATATACATATCATAATTTTAGTTTAGACTTTGGTTTTTCTCATAATATTGTTTACCTGCAGATTTTTTGAATTTGCAGTATTTTCGAAGTTTGGAGTCATATTTTGAAGCGCAAATAAGAGAGATATGTAACATTTAACCTGAATGCTTTCTACATTTAACAAAATTAGAGTAGAATGATAAGTTGTACATGATTTTCTTTTGTAATTTGATAATATTAGGTACATACTTTTTTTTTGACCATTTATTTATGTTATACATTGGTTGCAAGACTTACATTGTTGTACATTTTTTTTTGTCAACATTGCATTGTTATACATTGGCTCTATATGATAATAGGTTCTCGAAAGAGGAGTTAATATATATAATTTTAGCTCTTTTTTTTAAAAAAATTATATTACAATTATGGTATCAGTTATGACCATAACTGACGCCGTAATTGATAATTATGGCATCAGTTTAAATAAGAATAGACACTGTAAACAACTAAATGATGTCTCTATTATGGAGTCGGTTGAGCATATGCAATATGCCATAATAGTCTATTACGATATCGGTTTAGTTATAATGCGATGCCGTAATATATTCATTTACGGCATCATATATTGAGCAATTGATTCCATAATATATTTATTTACGGCGTCATATCTTAAACAAGTGATGCTATAATATATATTTTTTGCTATGGCTAATTCCGTTATACCCCATATGCTGTCACGAAAATGCAATTTTACCTGATATCAAATTAACTTTTTGCACTAGTGATATTGGCTTCCACATGATGTTGAAGGGTGTTTATGGATATTGGATTTGCATGTACGGCCGCTGGCAAAGTTGTGTTAATATTGCTTTCTAGTGCTTCAAAAGATTGCTAACTCCAGTAACACTAATACAGCCTTGAATCTTAAGAACAATGACTTCTTCATATCTCTTATCTTGATTAATGTTATTGAATTAGGTGTTTAGAATATGGAGGACAAAGTTGTTAGGAGAATCACGCCACAAAAATTCATGAAAATCTTCCTAGTGTGTGATTCGTGTGTGTGTGTCCCTAGCCTTCATTTCTTTTCAAAAGAAAAAATCCTATATGAGACAATAAACTTAAAACTTTTTCACTCCGTAAACTCCATAACCATAAGGACGGAGTAAAATATAAGTTTAAATTTTAGAAAATATAAGTTATTAAGAGAGCTTTAACTTTAATACTCATCGTCTGATAGATTAAGAAGAAGTCCAAAGTAACATGGGTTACGTTGAGGGTTCAAGGCTTTAACCTTAACACTCTTAATTCACACTAAAACTTAAACTTTTTCACCAAACAAAATAAAAATTAATGCAGCGATAAGAGTACTACTGCTGTAGAAGAGAGTATATATGAGAAATTAAAGCACAACAGAAGATGGAAGTGGGGGGAATTTGTGGGCTTCACTTTCCGGAAGATGCCAACCATGAAAAAGGGTCACCCATAAGAATAATAGCACCAAATGAATTAATGAGCCAAACAAGAGGAATGATTAGTGTGGATTCTACTATTAATGTTGTGCTTAATGAGTATGTTGTAATGATCACACAAAAGACAAGGATTAATCATATAAT
The DNA here is from genome assembly GCA_963855925.1 of Inga laurina. Lineage (NCBI taxonomy): Eukaryota > Viridiplantae > Streptophyta > Magnoliopsida > Fabales > Fabaceae > Inga > Inga laurina. The sequence goes on from OY979712.1 coordinate 46,860,045, forward strand.
GGATTAACATGTGGCGAGTCGACACCTTCATCATAATCAGAATCAGTGGGGCTCAGCCTCTCACACTGTGATTAATCTAGAGATTAGGAGGCTGATTTTAAGGAAGACGGTCTTGTGTCTTTCTAAAGATTTGATTCTCTTCATGAGTTCAATTAAATCATTTCATAAACTCCAACAGCAATGCCGTTACGTAGAAGAAGACGCGCAAAAGCTGCCATGTGCGCCTTTCATACACACCAAAATATAGTTAGAGTTGTTCATAGTACTGAGTAAACAATAGAGGGACGCGTGCTTTTCAATGCTGAAAGCGCTCTAGAAACAGTGCTTTATTTTTGGGTTAGCCGCATTAAACTATTTTAAGTGTGTTTGGTGGGATGACGATCTATCATCATAAAAGTGGTTTTTTTTTAATCCAGCCGGTTTATCGGAGTTTTGCCTCGATTATATTTGGATCCGACCCGCATCACGCACCTGGCTATAGTGGGAGAGTCTCCCAATAGAAATTTTCTGCATACACAAGGCTCGAACCCGAGACCTTACTTAAACGGAACCAAGTTACTTACCACTTAGACCAACTCCCATTAATCATAAAAGTGGTTTTGTTTTAAGAAAAAGAAACTGATAGTGTAATTTTAGGGTGTTTTGGTATCCATTTTGGCAACTAGTTTTTTTTTTTAAAAAAGTATCACTCTGATATTATTTATAAATATTTTTTAATAAAAAAAATTTGATTTTATTTATAAGTCCAGTTTCAGTGTAGTAAATGGGATTGTGATAATTTTGCCCCTATTTATTGTACTGTTGAAAAAATAATTTAAAGATAGGTAGAGAAGAAAGAGGTTGAAAAGTATTGATTCATGAATAAGGGAATAGTTGAAAATTTACCAAATAATCATTGAGTTAACTAATATATGAGATTTAGTTAAAAAATATTTATAAATAAGACTAGAGTGGTAGTTTATAATAAGTTTAAAAGTCTGGTTTTTTGAAAAACACTCACTTTTTATCATTGTCAATGCAAACACAAATCATATTTATAATATGGTTTTTATCCCATATTAAATTTATAAAAATCAAATTAAAAAAAAAAACACTTCTAAGGCCGTTAACCGAACGGAACCCTTGTCATAGACACTGTCAATTCAACACCTCGGCAAGCGTTTCAGAATCAGTGCTTTTAAAAATGGGCAACAAGTTGTTTGGCGTTAGTTTAGAGTTATAAATGGGGTGAAGTGTCACCGACATAGGGTTGAGGTCCGAGGCTTGAATGCCTAGTGGGGCCCATATGCTTTGTTGTTAGGAACTTACTAGGAGGAGTATTGTTATTGTATGAGAGGGCTCATAAATGCAAAAGCCTAAAACTACTGAAAAAGCTTAAAAGCCATATATATAACGTGCATACGTGTCTCTCTCTCACTCTCACTCTCACTCACTGCATCTTCTTCTCCAACATTTTACCAAATTTACATTTAATGCACACCAATCTTCCTCTCTTTTCCTTATTTTCATCTCATTCATTTCTCACTTGCTCTAATTACTTGCTCTCAGTAGTACTATACCTCAACTATCCTTTTCACCCAAAGCATTAAAAAGAATATTGTCCTTCCTACCAGTTTGATAATTACTACTCCTACTATTATTAGTAATAATCTTGCAAATAAATGTAAAATTAATAAGGTATTAAAACTCGGACCGGGTATTGAACCGGTCGGGGTACTGGATTAAGGGTCAGTGGGTTAGACTGGGACCAAACCGGAGCTAAACCGACGATAAATTGAAGATTTTAGGCTTATTAGTATGAAATTTTAAAGAAAAAATTTATTTAAAATTGGAACCCGGACCGGACCAGTCCACCAGCCTGTTAGCCAGTTTCCGGGGAGGACGGCTGGTTCGATCCGGGTTCAAGAACATGGAAAATTAGTGCTGGCAAAGGAATAAATTTATGATTAATTTATATGCGATCAGGGTTGTAAGTGGACTAACTTATGAAAGGAACACTCCATTTAATCTATCATGACATGTCAAAGTCCCTTCTTTCTCAAACTAGAGTCCATTCAATTTAATAAAATAAAAACATATTACTTCATCCTGTCCTCTTTATAAAGTCTTTCACATTAGTCCTTAAGATAAAAACTTTTAACTAGATTTTATGAAATATTCATCCTCCCTGGCCTTCTCTCTGCCTCAAATTTTGATCAAATGGCTGTTTTGAAAAGTTGTTAAAACTTTTTTACATTTAACTTCTTTAACTAATTTCCTTAATCATGTAAAACTTATTAATACGACTCGCACAAAGGAGTGGAGAGAGTAAAATGAAAGCTCGCTTGAATTCATGATTGGAGATAAAATGAAAGCCATAAATTTTGTAAAACCACCTTAAATATCTGAAGGCAAAACGAAATGAGTAATATGAAAAGAAATATGCGAAACTCGCTTATAATCCTAAAACCCTCATGGTAACATCACATTACAAGTCTTTTTTTTTTTTTTTAAAAAAAAAAGGATGGAATTGACCATTCGGCCATTCGCTAACATTTGGGTCCTACCAATTTCCCTTCATTCAAGAAGGATTATGGAAAATTCTATTGAAAAATAGATAATTTGAACAACATATATTAATTAGTGCATCCAGTTGGAACTTCTGTCCTTGACTATTGACTCTGTTTCATCATTCTCTGCTCGCCTGCATCAATCAATGAAATCGAATATGAAAATAGACTTGTTCAAAGTTTGTCCGAAAAATGGATGGCAAAGAAAAATAAGGCTCATCATCAAAATCTTTGGCTAACCCTTGGATAAGATTATTAGTATTACTCTAAGGAAATAGAGGCTGGCATTGAAGACCCATATTTTCTGGAAATCCCATCATCGCATTAAGGTTCTGCAAAGCTTGACCTGAAGCTCCCTTCACTAGATTATCAATCTGCCACAACACACAGATATAGTTCGAGCTAAGGCCTCGGCCAATGATAATTCAAATGAACAAGTTAAAATTCCACATGAAAAAGAAAATCACAGAAAAAACAAACTTACTACAGATATAATGATTGCTCTCCCGGGAATTCGGTCTCGAAAAACATTGATCAAACAGTAATTGGTTCCTCTGACGCTATGAGTACGAGGGTTGACTCCGTTTTCCAACAGTAAGACAAATTCTTCATCCTGCAAGCACCAAGCAGTGGAAGAGGAAGTCAGGAAAAGACAAAAATACAAGTTTAGATGGCAACCAAATCCAGACAGATAAAGGCAATAATTATAGTAAGCCATGCATCCTTATGAAGTTATGCACATTTCATGGCTACTTAAAACAAGGCAAGAAATATAATTAAAAAGGGGCAAGAAAGTGGTAAGATAGATTATTAGATTTTTTGCTTAAAAAATGAAAATCAATCAACGCCACAACAATGTATTTTTTACATGCTTGTCATTTTATGGTGATAATAAAGATAAACCTTATAGAATTCCCTCAGCTGCTGGTGCAAGTCCTCAATTCTTACTCCTGGAGCCATTTCCACATAGATATTTGATTGCATACCACGAATCTAATAGATCGAAACAGTGATATATTTATAAACTTGATTGATAAGCGGAATATATTAATACAAAATCCTGGTAGCAACTCTTACCATTGGAATCAAATGTGGGGTAAAACTAATGGTTACTCTTGAACGTGCAGCATCTGAGAGTCCTTGTTCAGTTTCTGGAACTGGAATTTACAAAGTAGAATTTGTGTTATAGACTCTCAGGCCATTTAATGGTCTGGTTTGTAATTGTTTGAGCAAATCAATTACAAATGCCAAATGCCATTTGTCCCAGATTAACGCAGGAGTTTAAAGGCACAAGGCTCAATCCCATGTTGTTCACATGGGAAAGAAGTCATCAGTTTGCATTTCAATGGCAACGCGGAGCACGAGACTTGTAATAATTTATGTTTGAATTTCTCAGTTTATGGTTTTCGACAGATCACAATGGCGTCATGTGATCCATGTAGCCGACCGCACCTAATAGGATAAAGGTTTTGTTGTTATTGTTGTTGTTCTCAGTTTATGCCTACAAACTACAAGTTACAGTCAAATATCGAAAAATCCTTATCAGACCCAATCAAAGGCCCCATATATAGAACTAGGTTAGTTGGCTAACAATTTGTCCCAAGCATTCTTGACATTATGGGTCACAAAAAGAACAGTGTTTTGACTTTTGATGGACATGCCATGTAAGAACTACCACTAGCTGTCTGCCCTCTTCCCCAGTACTAGTAGTGAAGTAGACCAATGCAGTAATGCGTATTACAGATTACTGTATTGCAACAGAAGTCCAATTTAAAACATGTCAAATCAACTTACCATGGCGATGTCGGGTGACACCATATGAGTTGATACCTTCAGCTACTTCTGCATATAATAAATTTTCCTTGGCACTACGCCCTGCAACAGTGAACCAAAGTGTAAATGCAATGCAGACATCAGAACTGCTACTGTTGAGACAAATATAAAAGGGGTGTCTTAAATCCTAACCTGCTCCACTGACACCAGATTTTGCATCAATAATAATATTTGTAGCCTCAATAAGATTAGCCTGCAACCAAGGAAAATAAAAAAACTTGAAACTAAACAGTATTATCATTCAAATTAAACAGTAAAACGCTATTTCCAGAGCTCTAAACATGCACTCCTAAAAATTTCTTGATTTCAGTAACTCACACTTCAGTCAAAGTAAAACGTTGATATGTATACATGTGCAGTAAGTCATGCATACACCCATTGCAAGACGCCAAAACAGTCTTATTTACTAAATGTGACTTGCCTTTTGATGCAAGCTACCCTGATGACCACATATATAGTTATATACTAGCTTCCTTTTTATTGAGTTGGCATTTTTACTACAAAAACAAAATAGTGTAGCCATTAATCAAAGAATAAAATTAATGGAAAAGAAAAGGGTTGGCAACTTTGCCCACTCATGGAAAACAATTCTGGCACTAAATGATAAGAGAAGCACGGTGGAAATAGTTGATTGCAATCAATCTTCTGGTATACCAACAAGAGCCATACCCAAAAGCAAACCATATGCTGAATTCCAGGGATAAGCAAGGTGGAAAATTCTTCCCCCACAATAGATAATTAATCGTTTCCTGTGAATAATTTCCCAGTCCATAATCCATAGACATTGGTTCAGGGCAAGTAATGCACATATTTGTAAATATTTGCTTTACTTTCTCTTTCTAAACCCTTTCAGTTAGTCAACAATAAATCCACTTGATTAGTGCATAACACCTAAGCATAACTAACACCCCAGGGCCCAGTCCACCAAATTCAAAAAATAGTGCATAGACATATGGATAATATACAAATAATAAACTTTAGGAACACAGCTCAGCTGTGCGATTAATTTTAGTATCTATGCATCTCTAATTACTGACTTAATGCAGGTAAGAGTAGATCATTTATCTACCTAATTGTAGACTTAGTAAGGCACCACAAAACAAATATACTTGACAAACTAAATGGCCGTCTAGCACACAATATGGACTATAATGCATAGTAAGAATGCTAACCTTTATCAGTGGGACAAGCGGAAGTTGAATGGATGTTGGATAACAACCTGGATTGGCAACTAGGCGTGCATTTTTTATTTCTTCCCTTGAAATCTCTGTCAATCCATATACAGCTTCTTTCTGGTACAAAAATTAAATATCAATCAGCATTAAAAAAATTAAGAGGGATGGTCATTAATAACGATTTCATTTGACTTTTCACTTTTACCGCACTATGGGGAAATTTAACATAAAAATATAAATCTTCACATCCTGACACAACTAAAAAAATTGACAAGTTAAACTCATTTTCTCAGATATATGCATTGCAAGCAGTTCGACAGTATGCTACACGAGGTTCTAAACTAGGTAGAAATTAGAATCGCAGAAGTCTCAACAAGATCCAGATATAGTAGTTTCAAGGTTATTGGTTTGCCAACAAAAACATCAAGAAATTACACCAACATCCAAATAGAAAAAAGAGGCTAACCTGCAAATCTGGTGCTTTGTGTGGTTTACCATACCACTCTTCATACTCAGATATATCTCGTAGGCGGAAGTCCTACAAAATATGTCATTCAAGAGTTTGACAAGCAGCATTTTATTTTTTTAGAATCAAAACAAATTATCAAAATTAGTCATGATAGTTTTGTTAGCATACTGCAGATAGATCAACAATCTTCAAGTGCATGGGAAGGCCTTTAATTATTTCCTGAAAATTAAAAAAGAAGCCAAAACTCAGGATTTATAAAGTAAAATTGTTGAGAGAACTGGATCTCTCTCCTTAACATGGGCATTTTCTTCTGAACAAGGTAACCAGAATCCAGTATTTTGTTTCTCAAATCAAGGAAGAAAACATCTCAAGTCAGAAGAATGAACCTGAGTGGTTCCATGTGGCAAACAACAGAATACAGCATCCACATCCGAAAAATTTGCATCCTCAATTGCAATCAAGTCTGGCAAATTCTGCATATATGGATAAGCTAGAATTTGTAATTCACGAAACACAGAATGAACATATATCTCCTCACAGAACAGTCATGCCATGATCAAGTCAATTATAGAAAGAATTTACACAAATTTATATGGAGAAGGAATTGAATGGTAAAAGAGAAAGCATAAGAAAAGTTTGATAAATACCACTAAAAGTGAGAAAACTGTGTTTCTTATCATACATAAGTTTGACATACCTGTGTAGCTAAATGAGGAAAGACAGATGCAATTGGCTCCCCAGCTTTCCTAACGGCTGTCATTAGAGTAACTTCAAATTGGGGGTGATTAGCCAAAAGCCGAAGAACCTAACAAAATAGCACCACTAGTTCACAATCTACCATTCCAAATTCTGAACTAATAGTGAAACACAAGCCAGTAGAGAAACTGTGTTAAGGGTGAGTTTGCTATGCAATTCACCTCAGCACCGGTGTAGCCACTAGCTCCAAGAACACCAATACGAACTGTACTTTGTGAAGTACGGTCACTGGACCTCATGGAACATTTAATAAATGGCTTCCCCTCATGTTGCTTCTTTAACTCCGATAGTTTGTCTACCTAAACAACTTACGCGAGAGCATAATTTAATAACAAAAAAGCGGCAAGTGAATACGTTACGCGAGAGCATAATTTAATAACACAAAAGCAGCAAGTGAATACGTCTTTGAACTATCAAGTCTATCAAGCTTCAATCTTTGAAAATTGGCGAGCAGCTAAAAATAACAAAATGCGCATTAATCCTTTTGGAGTATGTCAATGACTAGAGTTAAAAATCAGTTGGATCTTCATGCTCTGGATAAAGTACAATACCACATCTAGGGATGAAAATTAAGTAGAATGAACAATAAGTCCCAAGGTAAAAAATCAGCCAGACAATAATAATAAGACAGTAATGTAAAAAAAAAAAAAAAAGTGCCACAAAATCAGAGGAGTACCTTCCACGAGCAGCTTCTGTTAAAACAGGTAGAAGTAGAACTGAAAGCTGTAGCGCTCATTTGAACGGACAGCTATGAAGTTTTGAGCCAGAGAATTAGCTGCCAGTAATTGTGATCCATTGCGCAAAAATGTAAATGCACAAAAAGGCATCTTACCATAGAATCAAAGATGCTTGGAAATGTGAAAGCTTTTTGTTTTAAGGATAAAGTGGGATTCGCAAGCTGCTGTTAAGACAAAGTCTTAATCTTTTAGCACTCAATCGGCAAGCATCAATGACGCAACCCTAGTCTCAGCCTCGGCTACAATATACTGAAAGTTAGTGGCAAAGTGGTGACGGACCGGATCACTGAATGTCGACACAGCGCCGGTAAAGAGCCACAAACATCGTGCATAAACCCTTTGTTTTTTTAGTAAAATTACACTCAAATCCAAGAAAAAAAAAAAAAAAAAAAGTTTCATTGAGAACTCTAAAAAGTAAAAACTTGTCAATTTTTTTAATTTATAATTTTAAAGGATCAATTTTTTATTTTTTTTTGGGCTTGAATGTAATTTTCCCTTATTTTTTTGCCCTTCTGTGCCCAAAATTTTGTAATTTTTTTTTGCCAACAAATTTTGTAAATTACATTCAGGACATCAATCAATAATAATACTAATATTTTTTTTAGAGAAATCACCTTAATAATCTTCCTTGACTTTTTCTACCTTTATTTTACTTAATTATTGTTGAAAGAGTATCAATAAAAATAAATTAAGAAAAAATAACAAATGTAATAAATAGGTTTTATATTAAGGATTTTAAGAAAATAAAGAGAGGAAAGGAAGGATGAGTATTGGGCAAGTCGAATCTGAGAAAGTGAAGCTTATGCAAAATCAGACTACATGAGTAGAAAGATGGATGACAAGAAGAGAGAATGCAAGATGTTTTAATTGATGTGTGGAAATAATGCTGGTGGAGGCCCCTCTATATATAGAGGCCTGGAGAGGCTCCTCCAGCTTGCCCACCAAAGTGTATTTATTTCTTGATTGATTCTCTCAATCAAGAGGCTGTTCCAATCAGGCATGATGCTCTTCCAGCAAATCAACAATTATTGTCGGTTTGCTTTGATTAATCATATTTAAGTGTGATTTGATCTATTCCATCAATAATGAATGTTGATGTATTCTCTTCTCATTTGATTCTGTTTTTTCCCAATTAAATAGTCTGGCCTATCAATTACGGATTCGAATCCAAAGTTCAACAAGGATCAACATCAACTCTTCACTTAAATCTTACCAAGTATTTATAATAGAAGCTAATTGCACTGTCTATAAGTGCAAACCATTTGCCACCGACTAACTACAATATGAGGAACTATAAGGGTATTATTGATCACTTGTGACACATAGGATAACCAAAAAATATAAGGATAATAATATAAAAAAATAAAAATATAAGGGATTGATTGAGTGACAGGTGAGTCAAAAGTTCCAAAACTGAGTCTTACCAATTCATAATTAAGAGATTGAATCATAATTGAGTTAAAAGTTGAAGAACTAAAAGATTAATTTTTTCATAAATATATATTGTTCAGCGGCGCTCCACCCATTTGAAATTCACAACTCTTTCAAGACTTTTCGTGACAACTAATAAATATATATTAATAGACCTTACTTGACTAAATTAAAGTGAACATAAAGCAGGATGTGGCAAAACTATTTGAGATCAGTTTGAATCTTTGATAGCAATGGGCCGTCTACAAGGGATTTAGTCGCTCAGTAGTATAATTCTCTCTTATCGCTTATTAGGCCTTGACTCTTGAGCCTTCTCTTGTACCGAAAAAAGAGAGGGAGAATTATACTGTAGTTTCATGGGACCATTTTGTAATAAATTCAAGTTGGGAAAAGACATAAACACCCTCAAGAATTGGAAAAAAAACAGACATCCAATTTCCCTTCATTAAACCTCACTTCTTGTTGCAGTAGGACGAAATTCGCTTTGCTCTCTGGTTCTCGACAGGCGACAATCTTGGCAAACGGAAGTTGTCATCGTGAGCGGCGTTGGTCGTGGGTTATCACCATCGAGGTTGGTATGAGAATTTTATTGCTCTTTATTGAACCAAATGTTTGTTTCTGACTTGATAGTGTAATTCTCCAAAAATCTAAACACTATGGGAGAAGAAGTTTGGTAATGCCGACAATTTATTTTTAGTCTGCGAACACGACCTTGTTGTTGATCTTCGCGGCTCGCGCACTGGAGCTTGCAAATTGACGCCTTTCAATTCCGTATTATACAATTATGATTGAGTAGCCTCCACAAGTAACAATTTGAATATCTTCTTGCCTATAATCCTAGTTCATTTTTCTTAGATACAGCTCCCATATTTTTTCCCTTGTTATGATAAATCTATAATTCAAACCACTTCCTTACTGTCTTTTTTGTTTCGCCGGCCTCTTCATCACTGCCCAGATCAAATTCAAGTTTGTAATAGTTCAAGATATATATTTTTCTTTTTTATCTTTTTATTTTGGGGTGTGGAGGATTTTGTCATGGAAGACAAGTCGACGCTGCTATTTCTGTATGCTACTCAAACTAGAAATGCAGAGGATGCAGCGGAGCGGCTTGGTCGCGAAGCTGAATGAAGAGGCTGCCCTGTCAAGCTTCATTCTTTGGACAAATATGATCCTATGAGTTGCTTTCTCTATTTCTATCATTTAGGCGAAATTGTAGTTTCGATGTGGCTTCGTTGTTCTTAATTTTCTTCAAGGCCTTAGCATAGTAACCTGGTTGAGTATACAATATGGCATTTTTTTTATCCTGTGATAGCGTAAGAAATTGTATTATGATGGTTGATTGAGATGCAATAGATGCTAAAACTATGGCAGGGTGAGGTAAAAGTGGTTGGGTGTAGGCGCGCAGAAAATGCATCTCCTGTGGCCTTAAATTGTAAATTCTTAGTTATTTGAATTTAATTACTGCAAAGCTTTTGAAAGTTCAGCGTCTTCAAGGTTTTTCTTTGTAATTGCCATGTCGTTTATATTCAATGCATATAGGGCACGATGGATTAATATGAGTAATATTGGTCTGATTTATGAGGAGGCCAAAATTAGAGCTGTTTGTTTGACTTGTTTTTTTAGGATGGAAAAAGGATCACAAGGCTTTATGTTTTCTTAACAATGCTTTGGTGCATTTGGCTGTAGAAGAATGCCTACATCTGTAAGGCTGCTCTGTTGCCTTTAGATATCTTATATGATCAGTTTATGTTTGTTATCTCTCTCTAGAGTTCAACTTATAGTTTCTTTAAGGACTTTCCTTTATGCAAAATGATTGGATGACATTTACATGTTGAAGACTCAATTTCTATATCTGAATTTCATTTTCTTTGGGAGTACAACTGGCCTTTCTCTCTCATATGCTTCTCTCTTTTTAATATATTTTATTTTATCCAAAAATATTTGCTCACAGAATTTATTACCAAAGGATGAGGCTGTTTGTGGTTTCAACTTTCAACCACGGGTCAAGGGGACACACCAGATTCCATGAAGGTTAAATAAAAGTATTTTTTATTTCTTTTTTGTTTTAGTGGCATGAAAGTGATTAGGTGGAGCCAGGAATTAATTTCCATTTGCCCAGTTGATTATCTTCCTTGATTATTTATTTATTGATTTGACTATGTAGGCCTTTTGGAGATATCTTTTGCAGAAAAACCTGAGTAAGTATTGGCTGAATGGCATTCCTTATGCTGTATTTGGTTTGGGTGATTCAGCTTATCTGAAATACAATGTAAGGACATTGATTTGCTAATTTAAATAATTGTTTGTAGTATACTGGATGGTTTTTTTTGGAATATTATTGTGTCCCATCTCTTAGTTAAATATAATCCTTTCAATTGTGTAATTCTAGTGCAACAATTTGATGAAAATGTTATTAATACCGGTTGATATGTTTTGGTTTTTAATTTTCATCTTCTGAAGAAAGATGTATGCACAAATTTCAGTTTGTCGCAAAGAAGCTTGACAAAAGATTGATGGACCTTAGTGGAAGTCTGGAAGAACTATTTTAGAAAGAGGTTTGGGATATGATCAATACCCTTCAGGGCAAGATTTTGTAATATGCTGTCAATTTAGAATATTTTGTTTGGCTTGGTTGAAACAATTGCCTTTGTGCTTGTGGAACATGGAAAGTTTTAAAATAAGTGAAGCAACTACCTTTGTGCTTGTGAATGATGAAGGGAGCTTGATCCTCCAATTGGATTTTGTATAATTCTATTTGAATGTTAGTCACCATTTCGACTAAAAAAAATTAAAATGAGTGAATTAGTTAATTTTCTAGCGGTGTACTGATTTGCAGCTATCAAGGTGCTTTGGATCCTTGGATGTTATCTCTATGGAAAGTGTTGAGTGTAATAAAACTTGAATTCTTCCCCAGTGGTGCTAATGTGATAATTCCAAACGAAATTATTAGTTGGTTCCAATAGATTGAATAATGGATAGTCTTGTCACCGTGATGAATTTATTAGCTGTGCTAGGTGCCAAAAGAAATTGTTGATGGAAAAGGGATGCAATGCTAAAGTGATGATTTTTTTTCCAGGGAAGCAAGATAGATGAAGGAAAATGTGTCAAAGATAAACAAGGAAGAAAATGGGCTGAACAATTAAGAGGCAAAAGAAGAGAGTAGAATATACTAAACGGGTTGAACAATTAAGACACAACATTTTTTATTAGTTCCTTATACATTCATTTTCCTTGTAATCTGGTGTAAATTTTGTTGTCAATGTATTGACCTGAAGTTGTTGGTGGAAGCCCCCGAAGTTGTCAATGTACGCCTATGAAGTTGTTAATATATATATGCAATTATGATCACATTGAAAAATGATAGTTTATGTACATATATTTATAGATTACCTATGTTGTTGTTATTCAATATTAATTAGGTGATCATATTATATGACTTGTCACTGGTGGCTCCCTGACTTGTTAGTGGAGGCTCATTGATTTGTCAATTGAGGCACCTAGAGTTGTCATTGGTATCTCTTTGACTTGTTAATGAAAAGCCATCGGGTTGTCAGTGGAGACTCCTTGACTTGTCAATGGAGGCCCAATGACTTGTCAATGGAGACATCTTGACTTGTCAGTGGAAGGCCATCGAGTTGTCAGTGGATGCCCCATGATTTGTCAGTGAAGGCCCCTAGAGTTGTCAATGAAGGTTCCTTGACTTGTCAATAGAGGCCCATGGAGTTGTTGGTAGAAGCCTTATAACTTGTCAATGGAGGCTCCTTGACTTGTCAATAAAGGCTCATCCACTTGTCAATGGACTCTCATTGACAACTACATGCAGGCTCAATGACTTGTTAATAAAGGCACCATGATTTGTCAATGGAGGCCCCTTGAGTTGTCAATGTACGCTGATTAAGTTGTTAATACAATTATACTATTATGGAGTTGTCAACAGAGGCCCAATGACTTGTCAGTGTCGGCTCCTTCACTTGTTAATAGATGCACCACGAATTGTTAGTAGAGGCTCCCTGAGTTGTCATTATAACTTGATAGAGTTGTTAATACATTTATAATATTATGAAGAGTTGTCAATAGAGGCCCAATAACTTGTCAGTGTAGGCTCCTTCACTTGTTAATGGAGGCACCACGAGTTATTAGTAGAGGCCCCTTGAGTTATCAGTGTACTCTGATAGAGTTGTTAATACATTTATGCTGTTATGAAGAGTTGTCAACAGAGGCTCAATGACTTGTCAGTGTAGGCTCCTTCACTTGTTAATGGAGGTACCACGAGTTGTTAGTGGAGGTCCCCTGAGTTGTCAATGTACCCTGATGGAGTTGTTAATACATTTATGCTGTTATGAAGAGTTGTCAACGGAGGCCCAATGACTTGTTAGTGTAGGCTCCTTCACTTGTTGATAGAGGCACCACGAGTTGTTAGTGGAAGCCCCCTGAGTTGTCAGTGTACCTTGATGGAGTTGGTGGTGTACCCTGATGGAGTGGTTAATACATTTATGCTATTATGAAGAGTTGTCAACGGAGGCCTAATGACTTGTCAGTGTAGGCTCTTTCGCTTGTTAATGGAGGCACCATGAGTTGTTAGTGGAGGTCCGCTGAGTTGTCAGTGTACCCTGATGGAGTTGTTAATACATTTATGCTGTTATGAAGAGTTGTCAATGGATGCCATATGACTTGTCAATGAAGCCTTTTTAACTTGTCAATAATGCCTCCTTGAGCTGTCAATGGTGGGCCCTAGAGTTGTCAGTGGAGGTTCCTTGACTTGTCAAAAGAAGGCTATTGAGTTGTTGATAGACGTCCTATGACTTGTCCATGGGGCCTCTTTGGGTTGTCAATAAAGGCGCGTGGAGTTGTCAATGAAGGCATCTTAACCTGTCAAGGGAAGGTCATTGAGTTGTCAATGGGCACCCTATGACTTGTCAATATAGGCACTTAGAGTTATCAGTGGAGGCTGTAGCATTGTGCAAGCAAAAGCATCAAATGTGTATGACATAACTGTAACACTGACGTTAACTCATGAAAATAACTCTATAATTCATTAAATGTTCTGAATATCTCAAATACAAGTTTGAAGTTGCTTAAACCCAAAAACATCATATCCATATAATGTCACTGCACTTTATTATTACAAAAAAGCTACCATATTTACAATTAGTATACACATGATAACTACAATCCCCTAATGTTCTGTCCAAACAATCATAAGTCAATATAAGTTATAGTATACTACATCAAAGCTATATACTAATGGAATGTACAATTCAAGTCAGCATCTTAAATGGTTCTCCTCCTCTTATGTATGTTTTGAACCAAAGACATAACTTTATCCGCATGTTTGTTGTGAGGATGAGTAACTAGCCACCACAAGAACCCAACCTTTGTTTCTTAGAGCTTGTATGTGGAATAGTAAGGCATGGTGTAACTGTCATGACCTTGCTCAGTGCAGTCCCACATCTGTAAGTAGGATAGTACATGCATACCACAAAAGTCTCTGCACATATACATTTTAACAAATCAAAAACCAGATCAGGCATATTCACAGTATGTTTTAATGAACAAAAAGCACAATGTCAACTCACTTATCTGCTTGTACATGTACTTTTGCCTATGTTACTCCCTTCTCAATTTTATTCTCATCCTTAAACAGCTGTGGCTTGACTCTTCGAAGAATTTAGAAGAAGTAATTTCACTGAAAACACAAAAACAACATCAGTAAGAAATATGAATGTAAATAGAGTACGTACATACGTAGTGACGTAGGTGACAATTTTTCCATACAAATCCGGATGCCATGTGTTCCTTTGGATCAATCTCTCCTTTACGTTCCTTATCTTCTTCTTTAACTCCTTTGGTTTAGTCCCCAATGGTTTAGTTACACAATTTTTAAAAAATAACTTTTAATTTAGTTCCATGGGAAAAAACATAATTAATCGTTACCTGCTATTTATTAATCATACAAAATAAGATAAAGTGTAGTACGTAATAATAACGAAAACGAAGTGAAGACCAAAGTATCACATGAAAGGGGGAAAATATCCAAACATTTCTGATTGCAAGAGCATTATTCTACATTGAAATCAAAATCAAGCCAATTAACCATTTCCATAAGCTGAAGCCAAATTTAATTTAAACATCAAGATCCCAAATAAAATAAGGCCAAAAGGTTTGTTTCTTAAACCAACAACATTTCTCACACATCTACAATTCTGCAGATAACTTTTTTTTAGGCAATATTACAGCCAATTAGGCATTTTTTTTCCAAGTTGAAACATGAACCTATATGAACAACATGAATACCACAAGTCTTCTTAGTGAAAAACATTACTAAATAGTCATTTTATTAACTCAAACCAAATCTTACTTACACACCACCCCAAGTCAATCTTTTCCCTAGGAAATATGGTCTAATCAAATTTCCTTCACGTAGTCAAATTTAATTATACTTTTGAACCCAAATTTAATCAAATTTCTATGCTGCATTTTGAGACCAACATTCCTGCTATGATACCCTTCGTGACAGAGAATACTGGAAAAAGGCTATCGGGCTGAACTAGACGAGGATCATATTTACCAAACACTCTAGCAGCAGTGTCAATAATCACCTCTCCATTTTTATAGGTATAAACCTTGATAAAATATTATCCAAATCAAATTTTGGAAATTAAAATAAAGATCCTTTGCCAATGTATGAACTATGCAAAAGGAAGATACAGTTGATGGAAATAAAGGAACAAATGAAAACAATATAGGCACACCAATACTAAAAGGACCTATTAAAATTAAGAAAGAACCCATTCACACTCGATGAATGACTACAACACCATACACACAGAGAAATAAAAGGTAAAACACAATCATAAATTAATTAGATTAAAAAAAAATAAGCTAAAATATACTAAGTCATCAATAAGAAATAGGGGCAAGCACCTGAATTCCAAGTATTTTATCATTGCTTCCTAGTTCAATCATAAGTTGCCTCAGTTTGGCTTCTATATCAGAATGAACAGGTGTATCAAAGATCCACCTACTATTTATTAATGGTCTTCGATTAATGTACCTGACCACATTCTCCTCAATTCAGCCAAAAATCAAACCACCAAAGTTGAAGATAGAATCTTAAGAGTTCAAAAGACACACCTGCTCAAAACAGATTATGCAAATGGCCTCATTATGTCTAAATACACAATGCGTACATTCATGGTAGATGAAAGTCCTAAATCAAAGCCAGGTAGATAAAAATGGTTATGAGTAGATAATTAAACATCACTCTGGAGTCTATGACTCCTGAGAACATTTCTTCAGTCTGTACTCTTGTTGATCACATAACTTGCGCTTTTGTACCTCTCTTGTACATATATGTTAATATACTCCTTTTCACTCAAAAAAAAAAACCACTCTAGCATCATGGTGGTGAGGATAGACCCATTAGGAGATTAAGAACCCTTCCTAATCTAAACTTACAGATGGCATATGAACAAACACTATTATAATCTTCAAAACATAAGAAAGAAACGAATAAGAGAAGATAAGAGTTAGTTTACTAAGGCGCCGGCCATCGACCCTCACTGAAGAGGACCCACGAACGCCGCTACTCATGATGACTGCTTCTGTTTGCCGACAACGTCTCATATCGGATGCAGAGAGGTATCACCCACGAACTCCGCCGCTCGCGATCCTTTTGTTTGCTGACAATGTCTCGCATCGGGGAGCAGAGAGGAATCCGAATCTCAGGCGGCAGGATGAGGAAATCAAGTTTTATGTCTCTGCATTTTTCCCAAGTTCTTAAGGGTATTTCAGACTTTCCCCAACTTGAATGTATTACAAAATGGTTCCATGGTACTTGAGAGTTATTGGAGCTATAAGCTCAGATATCTCATTTATTCACTTAATGAAAGGATTACATTACATGATATATATATAGATAAAACAGAGAGTGATGAATGCAGTGATAGACGGAGGAGTTGAGACAGAGGGGTTGTTGAATGTTAGATATTCAACCATTACATGCTAAAGTCAAATAGGAAGAAATATTGAAGGATTTTGTCTCTGACTTTAACACTCCCCCTCAAGCTGGAGAGTATATGTCAATCATTCCCAGCTTGTACCGAAATCCTTCAAATTTAGCTCTGCCTAGTGGCTTTGTCATAACATCTGCAATTTGGTCTTCAGATCTGATATAGGATAGATTCATGATGTCGGCTTCAATCTTTTCTTTGATGAAGTGCCTGTCTATCTCCACATGTTTTGTCCTATCATGAAAAACTGGGTTCTTGACCATTTCAATGCTAGCTTTGTTATCACACCAAACTTGTATTGGTCCCTCATGTGAAATTCCCAACTCCTTCAGTAATCTGATTACCCACATTCCTTCACGTACTCCATTGTTGACAGCTCTCAGTTCGGCTTCTACACTACTTGTTGATACTACAGTCTGTTTCTTACTTCTCCACGTAACCAGATTTCCCCACACATATGTGCAGTACCCTGATATGACCTTCTAGTCTCCCTATCTTTTGCATGGTCTGAATCAGTGTAGACCTCAATATTTCTGAAAGTCCCTTTATTGAAGAATATTCCTCTTCCAGGATTGAACTTCAAATAGCTTAGGATTCTATACACTGCCGCCATATGTTCTTCTTGTGGCTGGTGCATGAATTGACTTACTATTCCAACTGCATAGCTAATGTTTGGACGTGTGTGAGTTAAGTATATGAGTTTCCCAACAAGTCTTCTGTACCGTTCTGAGTTGACTGTGTTTTTGATTGTTCCAGGATTAGCCATTCCATGTCAGTATACTCCCCCTGAATGGGTAATTTAGGATAATATGCTTCGTCTTCCAAGAACACAGTATCCCGGGAGATAATAAGTTTTCTAGAAGAAGGACAATAGCATTTATACCCTTTTTGAGTGGAGGAGTAGCCAAGAAAGATACATTTGATTGCTCGAGCAGCAAACTTGTTGCCATCATGATTGTGGACAAAGACAACACAACCAAATACCTTAGGTGGTAAGGAATTGATCAGTGGACAAGATGGAAATTGATCAAGAAGTTTTTGGATAGGGGTGTTATAATTGAGAATTTTGGATGGCATTCGGTTAATAAGATAAGCCGCAGTGAGCACAGCATCACCCCATAAGATGGTAGGAACATTTCGTTCCATCAATAAGCTTCGGGTTACTTCCAAGAGGTGACGATTCTTTCGCTCGGCCACTCCATTCTGTTGAGGGGTGTAAGGACAAGAAGTTTGGTGATGAATTCCTTGTTGGTCTAGAAATTCTCTAAAGGTATTGCTCATGTACTCTTTGGCATTATCACTTCGTAGTACCTTAATGCAAGTGTTGAATTGAGTTCTCACAAAGGTATAGAAGTTCTGAAATACTTTGGCTACTTCGGATTTGTCTTTCATTAAATAAACCCAAGTGGTTCTAGAATGATCATCTATGAAAGTAACAAACCACCTAGCATTTGTTAAGGTCTTTACTCGTGTAGGACCCCAAATATCACTATGAATTAGTGTGAATGGTGAGGAAGGTGTATAGGATTGTTTGGGATATGAAGACCTAGTTTGTTTTGCAAGTTGGCAAGTTTCACAATGAAAAGGAACTGAATTTTTATTGAATAACGTTGGAAATACATGCTTCATGTAATCAAAACTAGGGTGACCTGAACGACAGTGCCACAAGTATACATCATGACTAGAGTTGGAGCTAACCAGGGCTCTTCTTGCCTTTGTAGTTTGAGAGTTAGATCCTTCAAGGTAGTACAGTCCATCCAATTCTCTAGAAGTCCCAATCGTCCTCCTCGATTTTAAATCCTGGAAAATACAAAGATCATTATCGAAAATGACTTGGCATGTTCGTCCTCTAGTTAACTTGCTCACAGATATTAGATTACAAGTGAGTGCAGGCACAAATAGAACATGATTTAGTTCTAGGTGTTCAGATAATGTGACCGTGCCAATTCCTTCAACCCTTGTGAATACTCCATTAGCTACTTTTACTTTAAGATTTTCATGACAGAATTTCAGATTGTGAAACAAATTTTTGTTACCAGTCATGTGATCTGTAGCTCCGGAGTCAACAATCCAAGAATATTTACTAGTCAGCACAGAGTTGAGAGTTATGATGGAATTACCTGATTGTACCAGATTGGCACTATGAGAAAAGTTGGAATTATTCTGTTTGTCAAGCAGCTGACGAAGCATCCGAACTTCTACCTGGCTTAGAGAATTGGTTTCTTCTGCTCTTTGCTCAGCTGTAGTAAGGTTGATATTAGGAGGTGAGTATTGTTTGCTGGTTGATGGTTTGCCATGTAGCTTCCAGCATTCCTCTTTGACATGCCCCTTTTTCTTACAATAATTGCACCATTTATTGTTTCTTCGATCGTCTTTTGGTCCTTTTATGGCAAGAGCCGAACTTTCAATTGGCTCGGAACTTCTTTGATTCAAGAGTTTCCTACTTTCCTCAAATTGCACATGGTTGACAACATCAAAGAGATGTGGTAAAGGCTTTAGGCCCATTATTCTGCCCCGTATCTCCTCAAATGAGTCATTTAGACCAAGGAGAAAATCAAAGACTCGTCCTTCTTCGATTATTTTCTTGTATAACTGAGCATCTTCCACAGTTTTCCACGGGTGTACTTCAAATAGGTCTTGTTGTTGCCAGAGTTTGATCAACGCATTATAATAATCAGTGACGGTCAGAGTACCTTGTCTCAAGTCGCGAAGTTGACGCTTCAAATGGATCAAGGCGGCAGTATTATCAAGTGAGGAATATGTTCTTCTGACTGCATCCCAAATTTCTTTTGCAGTATTTGCCAGGAGATACCCTTCACTGATGTCAGCATTCATGGAGTTACATAGCCAACTCATAACTTGGTTATTCTCAGCAAACCAAGTATCAAATTCTGGATCATTCGGGGTAGGTTGTGGTGCTGCCCCATTAATATATTTTTCCTTCCTCTTTCCACGAACATACCTTAGTACACTTTGAGACCATTGGAGGTAGTTTTTTCCATTAAACCTATGGTTAATGACCATGTTCTGAGGTTCTGGAAATTCTGAGGTCATGAAGGTATTATTGGTAGTGTAAGAGGAGGAATTGGAAGAAGAAGAGGAGATGGTGGAATTGGTACCGGACATAAATGCAGCGGGATGAGATCCAACCGTAGATGAATGGTTAGGAATAGAGCCAAAAAGGGGAGGAAATTCGGATGGGTTCATGATTCTGGAAGAAAATTTTCGGTCGCCGGAAAATGCACTGTAGCGACGGCGCGTGGGCTCCACGCGCCGGCACAGCGGTGGCGCGTGAGAGTCACGCGCGGCTCAGAACGTCACCGGACTTCTGGGTTCCGCCGATCGGCGGTCGCTGGTCCTCCCTGTGCCGGCGGTGTAATGCCACTCGCCGCCCTACACCGATTTTCAGAGAATCGGTGTCCCTTTTCCTCTCTCTGTTTCTGCGCGTCACCGGAGCTCGGTTAGAGTTTCTGGCCGTGAATGACCGGCCAGGACTCACTCTCATACGCAAGCTCTGATACCATATTGGAGCTATAAGCTCAGATATCTCATTTATTCACTTAATGAAAGGATTACATTACATGATATATATATAGATAAAACAGAGAGTGATGAATGCAGTGATAGACGGAGGAGTTGAGACAGAGGGGTTGTTGAATGTTAGATATTCAACCATTACATGCTAAAGTCAAATAGGAAGAAATATTGAAGGATTTTGTCTCTGACTTTAACAAGAGTAATTTCAGAATTTCTTGGGACAATTTCTTAGTATATTGTCTTCCATGGGACTACAATGTAATTCTTCTAAAAAAAAAGGGAGAATTACATTCAGGTCCCAAGGAAGCGGAGAAATGAAGAAATGGTTCCTATAGATTATAAAATGAAAAAATAGTCCCATGGAGTTGTTAATACAGGCTCCTGGAGTTGTCAACGAGTTGTCAATACAGGCTCATGGAGTTGTTAATTGGACCATTTCTTCATTTTTTCTTCTTCCATGGGACCTAAGTGTAATTCTCCCAAAAAAAAATTGACACGCTTTCATACATTTTGGGCAAAGTCAATATGGTGACCCTACATTTTCCGCTCATTTACAAATTAGTCCCTTAAGTTTTTTTTTTTTTTTTGCAATTCAATCAGTTACTATGCCGGTCCCTGCGCCCTGCAAACACGCTCTTTATCATTGCCAGAACACAATTTCTGCTTTTTCCATTGGTAGGCAGCTTCCAATAGCTTGAGTTTCGTAGCCGGAGCTTCATCTGGGAAAATGTAGTCGATGTATTCTTCATACCTGCCGGATAAAATTTTCATCAACAGAATGAATTAGAAAAACAAACAAAAGCCTGAATAACTGCATTAAACAAATTTTAAAAAATCAACAGCATTTTACAATTAATGGACCGTTTCATCCAAAAAAAAACAACAACAAATAGTGGACTTAGCAACATGCAGACTGCCAGCCAATTTTTTGCCATCCATTCGGTGTAACACAACCCATGGGAAACATTAACACACTTAAAGGCTAGGAACTTAACATTTTTTAAACATATAAATCAGATCAGTATGCTGCGTGCTCCACGCATCAAACTCAGTTCAACTAAGCTAGATATTAACGAATCAAATACCCTCACAAAATGCTTGTCGCAACAGTTGAAGCTCATGGTCTTGTACATCTAAGATCTAACACAATATAGCTTAATATCTGCTGCGAGTATGGGTGCTAATCTCTTGCAGATAAACAAGGGGTTAGTTACTTACCCAGCAGGACCATCCTCAGTTACCATTGGCCTTCTCTTCTTGAGCTTCTTGGGCAATTTAGAATTGACTAAACTGACATCACCTAGCTCACCAAAAGAAACTTCCATATTGAGCCACTCCTCCAATAGCGTCGCCCTTTCTTCTTTCAACTCAGGAGCTGATTATCTGAAGTAGGTGAGAGCTTTCTCAAACAATCCTAAAGCATATGCAAACAAGAGATTAGAGAGGTTAAAATATATTGGTTTCACCTACAGCAGGACCATCCTCAGAGGCAGAGCACATGCGCACCACTTTCGTAACTCATACTCGACCCTCCTCTTCAAAAAACCCTAACCCACACTAGGTTTTTGGTGTTTTATTCGACCCTAATCGAGCTTGACTCAATCCCTTTCCAACTCATCACTTATCCTCCACGTGCACTATAATTGACAGCATGTATTTTTAATGAGTCACCATCTCCATTTAACAATCAACGTTACCTTTCTATTAGTGGAGGGCGAGATTACTACGTTTTAATATTTTCAGGTTGACATTGAGCTCAAAAAAACTTTCAAAGTTACATTGCTCTTCGACAAAAACTTCCGAAATAGATTTGCTACTTAACCCTATAACATTTACGTGAATGTTCATATCTTCTCATTATCTAATATCATCTCTATTATCATACAATATCCTCTATCATAATCCAATTTGTAGTTGTAGATATTGATATAGTGTATATGGTAAAGTTATGTCTATAAATATAAGGCATATACTATGTATTTAATATATCTCAAATAGTTAATAAAAATTATTTTCTCTTGCTCTCATATTCTTTCTTTTTTTAATCATCTTTCTTTTTATTTTATAACACGATATTAGCATCATCTGACTCTGCCAAATGAGTGGGAAGAATGGGTTGATTTTTCCCTTTTTTGTTCGTGGCTAATCCCCAAAGATCTTCTTCCTGTCCAATTGTTCCTCTAGCTGCAAGAAGCTCTCACTAGTTGCAGAAATTATATATTATGGGAGAGAAATTAGAACAAGTGGGTGAGCTGGGGTGCCGCGTAGAGCTCATCATTTTGCCATGGAGAGGTATATATTACTGCAGATTCCGTTAGTTCGCCTTTGAATCACTTTTTGTATTGCAAGTTCAAAAAATTATCTTATTCACAATAACGCATATCTATTTTGAATCTATATTTTAATGCCAGAGGATAGATATGTTTTCATATAACTATGACGTACTTCTATTGTGTGCATAGTGTTGTATTCCCTTCCTTTATTCTATTGGGATAGATTAGATTTATTTAGGCTGGCTTAACTATACAATGTCTCACTTTGTTTTAACAAATGCATGTTGGCTCTATATGTTGAATTCCATTCTAACCTTCTAACAAATAGGTAGGGTTCCATTTGCCACAAGTCCTGGTAGACAGAGTTCATACAGCTCTTGGTCCTTGTCAAGTGTGGAAATAATCTGGGACTTGGTAGTCCCCCAAATGTAAAAGAAAAGTCCTATGTGACGGGTCTATGGCAACTAGAAAACATTTATTGGAAAAGAAATTGCTGTGCAACTATTTGTGAAGGCTATGAAATCTCATGTTGACACCACAGAGACTGTTCTGGTCAGGTAAATATCCTTGGAATTAAAATATACCTCTCACTAATGAAGGTTGGGTTTAATGGAAGGGGCTAGTCCCTCACAACATGACGAACCAACCAAGGTTCAAGTTTCTACTGGAAAAGGTGCCAAATTTAGTGTTAAACAGTATCTCGAATAGGATTACCTAAAATAGAAAGATACCCCTCTAACATTTGAAGAATGGGCATTCTGTTGTAGAGTTGCTCTTTAATTTTTCTCTCTGCTAGGGCCTCGGTCATATATTTCCTCTAGTTCTTTTCATAAACTCCAACATAAAGTAATTAACTACTTATCTAAATTGAGAAAGTTGGTTAAAATTAATGGTTAATAATTTTTCTAAAGTCTCAAGCTTACCAACATAAAGTAATTAACTACTTATCTAAATTGAGAAAGTTGGTTAAAATTAATGGTTAATAATTTTTCTGAAGTTTCAAGCTTACCCTTAATAAAAGTTATTATTTAAAGAATGTGATTAGGGGAGGAAATTAATTATAAACTTCAGATATGGAGACGGACTTTGGAATTAAAGGGCTTTCGTCTGAGTATGAGCAAAACTGAATATATGTATTGTAATTATGATAAGAGACAAGGTTGAAGTAAAGTGGAATTTAAATTTTGGGGGGGTCATTCCGCAAGTGACAAAATTTAGATATTTAAGATCAATTATACAACTAGATGATGAAATTGATAGAGATGTCAATCACAGAATTCAAGCTGGAAGGTATAAATGGAGAAAAACTACTGGAGTTATTTGTGATCAAAAAGTACCTAATAAGGTAAAAAGGAAGTTCTATCGCACTGCTATAAGACTAGCAATACTATATGGTAGTGAGTGTTGGGCTTTAAAGGGACAATATGAACATAAAATAGGGGTAGCCGAGATGAGGATGTTGAGATACATATGTGGTTATACAAGAAAAGACAAGATTCATAATACTCATATATGCGAACAAGTTGTAGTAACCTCTATTAAAGGAAAATGGTAGAAAGTCGTTTGGATATATTCAACGAAGGCCATTGAATGCTCCAATGAGAAAAGTTGATCACGCAATATGAAATCCTGCAAAACGAGGTAGATGAAGGTCAAAACGAACGCTTAATGCTCATAAAGAAAGATTTTTTGATTAATAATATACCTAAAATTATGATTTTTGACAGAACACATGGCGTCTTAATCCATATAACCGACCCTACCTAGTTGGATAAAAGCCTTTTTGTTGTTGTTGTTATATTCAAAGAATGTGATTAATTAGTTAGAACATTTTATAACCGGTGAAAAACAACTAAGACCAAAAAAGTTAATGTTTAAAACAAAACAGGTAAAAGAGATTCTAAGGATGGAAGGAGTATCAACAAATTAATCTCATGTCCCTTCACATGCATCTTTACCACGCCACATCCATGATTCCTTAAGGTCTAGCATTGGCTTTACTTGAGGAATTAGGAGCATATGATGTAACTACCTGAGCATTATAGGGAGACAATAACCGGCATAATTGCACATGAATATCCTACCCGTTTTGAGACAGGCAACACAAGTTTAAGGAGATCTCTTTACCGAAAGGAAAATGCAATATGCTAATACAAACAAGTCAACAGTTTCTCTTCAGAGGGAAGAACAGGGTGCTTCTACGTCCAACTTAAACAGTAGATATATCACACGTTTTCGGATTATACATTATATATTGAAAAAAGCCAGGCCCTCCCATCACAATGGCAGATAACTAGCCCATAGCATACTTCTGGGTCCAGCTTCTTGCCGTTGATTCATACTTGCTCTTGTCAGTCTTGTACATGTGAGCAATCTCAGGCACCAGAGGATCATCAGGATTAGGGTCTGTCAAGAGGGAACAGATCGAGAGCAAAACCTGGCAAAAGCATTGTTTCCCCGTGAGATATGATATTTTGTAAACTATAAAGTAGTATGGAAAGCAGTTTGCTGTAATTAAGATAGACAACATTCAGGATTCACATTGCCACATGATGTAAAATTAGTTTCCCATTTTAGTGGGTTTCTGCAGGCATGTGGTCGTGTCCAATGTCTCTGGCATAAGTCCAATTAAAGTTAGGAAATGAAGTCATAGAAAGCTGACAATAAAGCAGTTCTGCAATTCCTCTATCATTAAACAAGGAGTTTAAAACGGCATAATTTACGGGAAAAAATACGTTTTGAAAAATACCCAGGTTCATGACACTCATGACTGAGGAATAAACAGCCACAGGTGTGTTTAATCCTGTTATGAAACATCAACCGCTTCTTAACAAGGCAGGATCCTTTTTTTTCCCTAAATTTTACATCCCACAGATCCTTGTCACGAATTTTTCATCTTAACTTGCGGATCATGTATAACAAACCTTTGAAATTGTTAGTGCGGGGCTCCACTGCTCCTTCAATATGTCAAGGCAGATACTCCCATTGCTATTGATATTGGGATGAAAGACCTTGGTCTTGAATGCGACCTGCAGAGTGTAAAAGTAAATCAATAATCAGACTGAAAACTCCTCCCCCTGTTACACAAGCATGTTGTGGTTTCTTAAATTTGGTCACATCAGGCTATGAAGGAATAGTTAAAATTTAAACTTTTACACTATTACAAGATAACAGAAGCACATAGCTACCAAAAGACAATTAGCTGCAATAATGTCTAAGCAATAATTCAGTCTTTTAGGCAAGTTTCGTTAGAGATGGACAGCATGGCTTAATCAATTATTTACATTCTCTTCTGAACCCAAGTTAGTCACTACATCCCTCAACAAATGGTTTCCCTTTTCTTTTTTCACTCAAACACCATAGGTTGAAAGGATGAGCAAGCATTCATTTCGAACGATGTCATACCCAACTATCTTGTATGATTCTATCTAATTGCAGAGTTCTACCAACAAAAGTTCATATGTAAGTACCTTTGGTGGTTTGAATGGATAATCTGGAGGAAAATGGATGGTGACAAGAAATACTCCACCAGCATATGGACTGTCAGGAGGGCCCATAATTGTAGCTTGCCAATGAAACATGTCTTCAGCCACAGGGCCTGAGATATAATATCGATACAAGGAAATACAATCAACTTTTGATGTGCTGGCATCATGAATGGGTCAATTACGAAAAGTTATACTATTCAACCAGATTGGGAGCAAGAGGTGACTGGGGAAATTGGAAGATGTAAGCACATAATTTCAATAACATTACATCAAACTACAGAAACAATTTATGACTTTACAATATATGGAGGGTTAGAAATCTGATGCTATAATCATTTCAGTGGGAGCAGGGGTAACACAATATAACCAGTGGTAGGATTAATTTCCCATACCAAAAACTAACTAGACATTACAAAACACAATATTTTTAAGTCAAACAGATAAAACTTCTCTCAGCTGAGTTTAGCAAAGATGTGTTGAAATGGAAAGATCAGAAACTTGAAGAAAATAAAGTTGTATGGTGATAAGAAGAGGAAAGAAAAACACCTACAAACATACCAACAGGTGCCGGGTGCAGTGGTAAGGCAACTGACACTCTCCCAGACGGATGAGAGTTCGAATCTGGGAGAAGCATTTGTTGGGAGGGGGAACCCACCCTTGGTGCAAAGCACCTTATAGGGTGTGCCTAAAAAATGTCCCCCACTCCGCATTAGTCGGTTGCTCCGGGTTACCTGATCCAGTGTTAGAAGGTCAGGGACTCAGGAAAGGGCGCCGGATACCGGGGGGAGTCCGGGTTTGGGGACCAAATGCCCTATCTTCCTGTTGTCACCAAAAAAAAAAAAAAAAAAAAACACCTACAGACATTATGTCAAATTATGCCCCCAAATATAAAGGGCAACTAAGATGGTTCAAAAGCTATCAAGAGACAACATACAGAAGTTCCACTTCCGAGCATACTCAATAATCCAGGCAAGACAAAGGCAATTCTCTGTTCACATGGTAATATAATACCCTGCCACACGAGATTCTCCCTTGTGACTAAGCCCATAATAAATAGAACGGGCAGGGTAAACAGATATTCAGAAAAAGAAAAAGTATGGAATCAGATAAGACAAAGGACAACTGAAGCTCCAACGCAGTGGCTCATAACCACAATATTTACAACCCTAAAAACAAGATTGCTCGGTAACTCATAATCTTCAGGAATAAGTGACCTAAAAATCGAAGGCAGTTTGCATAGGATCATCATGATCCAAATTCACACATTCAAAAGAAAGCATTCCAAACTGAAGCTAAAGGAGGATAGATATCCTAGTGAAGACTAGACCTCCAGTTGCTTCTTTCACAAAGAAAACTATTTACAGGACAAAGGTAGACCCAACAAATAAATTGAGCTGGGTTTCCATTAAGACCTAAGCTTAGCTGAAGATTTAAAAAAAAAAAAAAACAAATACCAGCGCTGCAAGAAGTAGGAGGATCCTTCTGGAGATCCTTGAGCTCCTTTAAAATCCGCTTGGAGGCCATCACCCAATAAAATCCTAAGATTTCGTAAGATTTAAAGACTTATCAGCTAAGCCTCACATAATAACTAAAGATAAACGCAAAAAATTGTCGCAGGAAGAAGAGCTCACCTTTCAGATCCTCCTATTCTGCTTAGCTTCTTCGGGGAGGTTGGGTTGGGAGAGAGAGGAGGAGGAAACTCTTAAGTGCGATGGGCTTTTATGAAAAGAAGCTTTGGACCGCTCTCAGTAGACCCCACCAGCTTTTCGGATTATTTTGGGGAAAAAAATTTACATGCCCTATGCTGTCTTATCCTCCATGATTAAAATACGATTTATCTGCGTCCGGATCCTCTCAGCGTCCCACCCTCAGCGTCCCTCAGCGTCCAGATCTGGACCGTTAAATTATTTTAATCGTGGCCGTCCATTTATTTAACGGTCACGATTAAAATAATTAACGGTCCAGATCTGGACGCTGAGGGACGCCGAGAGGATCCGCGTGCGTAAATTAATATATTTGAACATGCTTGAAACTCCAAAATACAGGAGCTTATTACTTACTTAGAGGGTTGGTCTTTTTCTAAATATAAGATAAGATCTTAATACATTTTATTTTATTTTTGATATTTATGTTTTTTATAAATTAATTTATAACATATAAATTAATATATAACCGAATATTACAAGATGATATTTTAGGGGATTGGGATACATTTATTTTATGTTTTAATTAAATAATTTATTTTGCTTCCTTAATATACTTAAATTAGTAAAGCAATTTTATATTAAGACAAAAAGAACATATATCATTTTTTCTGCCAGAGCACATGTCACGTTCTTATAATCTTATTTATCAGATACGTTAATAATCTACTCTCTCCAGATCTCAATATGAGACATATTTACCTAATTTGAATATATTAAGGAAGTTAGTTAAGTTAGTAAATGTAACATACATTTTCTAAAATATCATAGTCATCTTCCTTAATTCCCTCTTTCTCTCTTCTTCTTGATTATGGTTTAGGAACATCAATGGGAATAAATTAGGAAAAGATTGACAAATATGAAAATTATGTCTTATATTTAAGACTAAAACCAACTCCCCAAATATATTTTATATTAAAGACAAGAGGAGTATCTAAAATTTTAGTAACATCATTTATTATATTTTTCCTCATTAATTATTGGGAAATCTCTGTGCAATAATTAATTATTTGTTTATTCTCTCTCATCCGCTCCCTCCATAAATAAATAAATTTCAAAAATAATTTTTAATAGCTTACATTATTATGTCTTTAAGAGGCCTTAATTAATTTTTTAAATTTCGGTTATTTATATCTTGTAAAATAGAGGAAAGCACGACGCACAAAATAAAAATTGGACACATGCACATAATTCTGGCACGCCAGGGGATTACCCTTTTTTTTTTGCCAGTAAGGGGATTACCCTTTTTAAGTTTTAATGACATGTGTGTGGAATTATAAATCGGAATTTTAGAGTGGAAGCATTTTGCATTCGAACTTGTTTAATGCATTTTCTGACACGAGTACTTGTCTGATGCAATACACCCAACAGTGTGATAAATAATCAAATAAATTTTAAGAAAAAAGATATTTAAATATCACTTACTTCAAATAAATTATTAGAATTATTCACAAAGTTAAAGGGCTAAAGTGTAATTCAATTTAAGGAAATATGATATTTAGACTTTGTAAATACAATGATTAGACTATCTCTCTCCCCCGTGAGAGCTCTCTTCTCTCTCCCCCGTGAGAGCTCTTTTTCAGCTTTTTGTTGCTGGAGTTATTTGGCGTCTTCGTTTAGATCTCCCCCACTGTGAGAGAGATGGTGACGGTGATTGTCGGTGGGTGTTGGTTTTTGTTCGAGATTTCATCCAACATGGGTGAGATCAAGGATTGGGGCTTGACTTTGAACGGAAACAAGTCGTGGAATCTGTTGGTGGCCAAAGCTTCAAAGATTGTCGGGAACAAGAATCTGAAGATCCCCAAGCCAGATGCGCACAAGCAGTGGAATGGTTTGTGCTTGAGTTTGAAAGAGGTGAATCCTGCATCGCATTTCTCTCTGATGGCTGGTGGCTGGCCTACAGCCACCCTGCCACCATGAGTTCCTCTGCTTGGCTCTACCAAAGTTGGGGGGCATCTTTGGTAGTGGTTTTGGTGTCTTGGTCGCCCCTGTTAATTTTGATGTTTTTGCTTTCAATCTTGTTTCTTGTTTTTCTTTTGCAGATGTTTGGGTGTTGTTGGTTTTGCCTTCTTTTGTGGGTTAAAGTTGGTTGTGTGGGAGGTTGGCTTTCTTCTACTATGATTGTTGTTCTTCTGGGGTTTGTTCTCAAATCCCAGATGTTTAACCACTCTCCTTTCGTAAGGGGTGGATTTAAAGCTGCGTTTGAATTTGCAGCGATATTGGCACCAAAGAGGGTGGGCTCAGGTGAGCATGTCTTTGGACAACCACCCTCTATCGCCCTTTCATTTGATCATAGTGGAGTGAAAAATGACCCCATACCTTTGATCTGCAAGATCTTGGCTGCAGTTGGTTCTTTGGTTTTGGTAGCATCTGGTGTGTCTGTAAGCTTAATTTTAGTTTTTCGTTTTGGTTTGTTTCAGACTTTCTGTGTTTGTAATTTGATTTCTATTGAATGAAGTTCTTCAATTTGGCCAAAAAAAAAAAATACAATGATTAGACTGGATGGGGACATTCACGGTCGGGGCTCACTATCCGTCAATGTTGGCTTTCTTCTTGTTTTCGCTGGTCTTTTTTAGATAGTATTTAATTTTGACATCGTGTTCTTCACTTCTTTGACGCGTCCGGATTCCCATCCTTGGCCTCTCCTATGCTCAAAACTACACCGATTTAGGGGTAAATTGGGAAGGTGCTCCACTTTCTTTCTTTGTATTTTTTTTTTTTTTTGCGTATGCATCCGATATCCTAAGGCAGGCCATCTTTCAGGCACATCAACGGCCCCAGACTAATCCGAATCGCCCATAGTAGACACCTCAAAGGGTGGGAGAGTTGGCCAGGAGATTGAACATTTTTCCATGTCCAAGCGAGGATCGAATCCCCGACCTTGGTTAAGGGAGGATGAGTCCTTACCACTCAACCACATGCCCCTGATTCTTTCTTTGTATTTTTTTAAGTAGTACTTAATATTCTAAAATATTTTTTGTATACTATACAGCATAAAATAATTTTTTAGGGGCATTTAGTATTTGACAAAATGCACCTTGAACTATTTTTTTACTAACACTCTGTATCTTAAATTTATTTTTATCTCACAGCACCCTAAATTATTTTTTTAGTTACAATGAGAAGCCTCTAAAATATTTTTCTAATGGCAATGAGCACCATAAATTTGACATACAGAGTGTTGAATGCGCTAAAATTTAGCTTATGATATGGAATACTATTAAAAAAAATACTTTAAGGTACAGCTTGTCAGATATTAAATACTACTGAAAAATGTTTTATGGTATATAGTGCACAACAAATTATTTTAAAATATTAGGTGCTATTAAAAAAAATATTTTAAGGACTCAATTGTTATTTTAAAAAAAAAATGAAACACCCTCCCAATTTACACCCAAATCAGTATAGGTTTGAGTATAGGAAAGGTAAAGGATGGGAGCCGCCTCTTTGACTAATACTAGTATTTCTTTGGGGATGAGATTCTTGGTGATATCTTTATCGAAGCTGGGTTATTAAAATAGCATTTCAATCAATGTCATTAGTAAATATATTCAGGATATGGGAAATATAATAATATTTGAAATAAAAAAGAAGTGAACATGGACAACTGAGCCTTTATATGCTCGGCGATAAGATGTATCTATTGGGACTTGGGTACCAAAAAAAATAAAAATAAAAAAAAATAAAATCATCACATGAATATGCAACAAACAAATATAAATTTCCTTAAAAAAATAAATATTACCTCCGACCTCAATATAAAATTCATTTGATTTTTTTTGACATTATAAATATAAATATTTTAATATAACTTATTTAACTTTTAAAACACATTATATTTACAAAATAACAAAAAAAGAACATCTTTGGAGAGTTGAGGCTTACCAGCGGGTACAATCTGCCTGCTTTGAGGACATGTTTTTCAAAATATTTAAAGTATTATGGCCATGAATCCTTCCCGTTTGTGTTTTTCTTCCAAAAATAACACACACGTATGAAAATATTAATCCACAATTATATATATTCCAATAGCATCAGAATAATAAACCCTGCCTCCAGTCAACTCCCAAAAGCCAAACAATGTATGACTTTGTCCCTATTAATATTAGTATTACTATTATATTGGATAGGAAGCGAGTGAGATTGTAGGACCACAAGCTACTAATTTAACAAATTACCGGAGACGGAGAAACGGCTAAGTTATATTGGGAGGAGGGAATTAAGACTCACTTTAGCATCACATAAAGAAGGTTTAATGGTAGACTAACGATATGAGAATGTGGTCTAAAAATTCCACAACATAGAGATTTAAATGAATTGGCATCAGTTAGGCTGAAGAACAAATTATGTCATAACAAAACTCAAAAATAAAATTATTGGCACAAAAAAAAAAAAAGATTTGTGTCAACCCATGTAACGTTAAAGTCATTTGATGCGAAAGTTAGGTTAGACTCGAGAACGCCACTCCTCTGGCATGCCTCGCAATAGAAATAAAATTAATTATAAAAGACCAAATGAATAATGAAATTTGAAATGTCGTTTCTGAGCCCAAAACATCATCTCGTAATTGGCGTTCATAAATCATAAAACAGTCCGAAAATTCCTCCTGGGGGTTTCATTTTGTTGTCTGTTTTTTTTTTTTTTTGCAAGTATCCTCCGATTGGGGGCGATCAAATCCTAACTGAGGTACTAGCAAGTACTAAATATGAATACCTCTCTTAGTGGGGATGCCAACCTTAATTCTACATGTTGTGAGGGACTAGCCATTTCTGCTAGACCAAACCCCGTTGGTTGTTGTTTGATATACTTGAGCACAGTGGGGAGCAATGGTCAACCAACCGTCAACTGTCACAACTCAGTCAAGACAAACATTGGTGACCATTTTTTATATTGCTTGCCACCGTCTCTGTTGATCCATGAACCCCTTAGAGGAACCCTAGTGACCATGCTTTTAGTGAGCACACTGTTTACTGTTAAAGCCACAAGCAAGTGAAAAACAAGAGAGGAACAAAAGAAACATAAAAGAATCGTGCTTTTGTTCACAACCAGAGAGTTTCAGTTTCCATACTCTCAGTTAAATAAAAAGCAGTAACTTCATTGCATTTCTTACTGGAAAGACTAGGAGGGAAGTTGCTGCCACCCTGTTCAAAGAATTAGTGATGAGTACCTAACACTGACGGTGGTGTTGTTCCAGTTTCAGCTTGGCTCTCATCAGGTGGTGGACGATTCTCCATATCAAGTTGTCTCACATTTTCTATCATCTTTACAACCTCTGAGATCCTCGGTCTCTGATCCGGCATCCTTGCCACGCATGCCATGGCTATCTGTAACATCTCCACCATCTCTTCTTCTATATTTGGATATCTCATAAGTTCCAGGTCAAACACTTCAGCTGTCCACTCCTCTCGCACCACTGAATGGACCCACCTCACCAAGTGGACTATCTCATCCCCACCTGTAGTAAGTATGGGGGATTTCCCAGTCAGGAGCTCCAGTAACACCACTCCAAAACTGTAAATATCTGAAGGCTGTGCTGCTTTTCTGGTGTCTGTAACTTCGGGTGCTCGATAGCCAGAAGCTCGTGAGATGGGGAGGGCAAGTGAGCTCATTATCATGGCCAACCCAAGATCAGACACACAACCATACTGCTTGGAGTTGACAAAGATATTTGTAGATTTGATGTTTCCATGCACCATCTTTCCACCATTCTCTGCGTGGATACGGGCAATCCCTCTTGCAGCGCCTAGTGCTATTTTAAGTCGACTATCCCAATCTAATGCCACCCTATCCTCTCCTCTTTTACCTGGAGAATTCAGAAAGTAGCAAAACTTATAACACAGTAACTTCAAGAAAAAAGAACAATATGCACACACAAACACACATGGCATTTGCCAGCTCGGTGCTTAACGCTGCCAATAAATCAGTTGTGAACTGACAAAAAGTTCGGAATAATTTATATCTTAAGTTAACACAATAAAAGTTTTGTATTTTGAGATGTTTATTAGGGAGGTGTTAAACTTCAACTTGACAAAACAATCCTTAAGCTTTTAACACCAGAAACGGGAGACTTGATTGCCACCTAACTGTGGGCTTCATTCATTTTGGTAATATCATATCAGGCTTATGGCTCAAGTCTCTTCAAAATAAACAGAAGAAAGGCCTGGGGCTGGCTCCTAATCAACTCTACTATTGATGGTGTGCCCTTCTTTAAGGCACCAAGAGCATATGGATTCTCTGTAATGTAAATGATTGTAAGAGTTCCTGAAATAAGAACAAGCGGCGCCAAAAACTATGATTCAAATTAAAGTTTACTCTGCCTAAACAACATCAACATAACTGAATGATGATTCAGATGAGGATAATTAGGATAACACTTTGACTTATACAACCGGTAAAAGGTGTCAGTGGATAAAAACAAATGAGAAAACGAAAAGAGAAGTCGCAATAAGTGTTTTATAAAGATATGCATCACATCCTTCTCAATCATACCAAAGACATCTATCTCGAGTTATTCATTCAAAACATGTTATATAGATATACATTATATCAGGCTTCATACGCGTTCTTCAACTCAAAGACATTCCTTCCAACAGTGAGACAGAGTAAGGGATTCTATTATTTATGCCAAATATTTACGACTGACAAACACATTGCGGTCAAAACCTTCTCATGGGTTACTGTGTATCGAGAAATTCACGGTGTTCTTTCTCTGCATCCATAGTCATACAGCATTTATCAAACAACGATGAGTAATCAACTAGTCTACGACATACCAGACCATAAAAGACTTTGAAAGCACATATATGGTTGCAATTAGGCTAAAATTAAGCTACGTACCATGAAGCAAAGAAGAGAGGCTCCCCTGACTGTAATAATCGTACACCATCAATTTCTCATCCTTGGAATAGTAATATGCTTTCAGTTCAACCAAATTATCATGTTTAAGACTTCCCACAATCTCCATGTGTTGCTCAAAGTCTCTCTTTCCAACGGCTACATCCTTGAGCCTCTTTACGACGACGGTGGAAGCATCCTCTAGTATGGCCTTGTATGCAGTGCCAAACGTTCCCTTGCCCAGTACCTCAGCAGAAGCCCTTAACAAATCCTCCAAGTCAAAGGCATAGTTACATCCCTCAAAGAAAACAAGTTTATTATTGGCATCTTGATTTCTTGAAACTTCCTTCTCTGGAGACATTCCTCCCTTCTGCAACTTCCCAGAGAACCCATCTTCGTCCCTGCTTCTTGAGAAGCACACAAACATCAGAAAACCAAATGCTAAAAGAGCAAGCACACCAACCGCAATTGAAATTCCAAGTAGTGCTGCTTCCCGGAGACCTCCATGTTTCTTGGATTTTGAAGATGGCTTGGAAGAAGGAGGAAGTACAGGAGAAAGGTGAGGATAATTACCAAAAGATATGTTATTACCGAGGAATGCTGACATAGGAAACCTCTGGAGAGAATTAGGCACAGTACCCTTCAACTTGTTGTTAGACAAATTCACCTGTTGCAATCTGGGCAACTGGACATCAGGAATTTCACCAGAAAGCGAGTTGTTTGCGAGATTCAAACCAGCAAGCTCAGTTAAATTAGAAATTGAGGAAGGAATGCTGCCATTGAAACGATTATTGGACAGATTGACAATGGTAAGGTTCTTCCAGACTGAGAAATCCGGTAAAGAACCCGACAGGTTGTTAAATTGAAGATATATAAGAGACAGGTTTTTTAACTTAGAAAAATCCGAAGGGAAACTCCCACTGATAAAATTGGATCTGAGGCTCACGATTTGCAGCGCCGAGAGGCGGCTAATTGTGTTGGGTGGAATCGCTCCGTGAAACCCAATTCCCGGCAGGCGAACGGCTATTACTCGGGACTTATCTTCGTCACAAGTGACTCCAGTCCAGTTAGTACACACAGAAAAGTTCTCATTCCAATTTAGAGGGCGAGTGTGAGAGAACTGGCTCACAAAATCAAGCAAAGCTCGCTTATCTTCAACAGGCTCTGCATTTCCTTGCCGGAGAATCAGATCCAGCAGCCAAATAAAATAGAAAATGCGTAGAAGTGCCATACGGCGAAAATGCACTAGTTTCAGCAGGAACGAGATGTTTCTGCTATAGGCTAATTTACTCTGCTTGTCTATTCTACAGACTGAAATGAAACATAAATGCGTTAGTATAAATACAAAAATAAAAGGAATTTACTTTTTTTTTTTTTCCCGCCTAGCAAACTAAAATGTGAGAAAGGAAAAAGAGAGAAACAAAGGGATAGCTAGACTAGAAGCAAATTGAAAAAGAGCAAAAGGAAATCTGGTTCCGAGATGATTGTCGACGAAAGTAGATGCGGACACTGAGAACACTGTGCATCAAAGAACGAGCTGGCAGGCTGTGAGTGAGGCTTCGTTTAAGTCAAAGCAAAAATAATTTAACCTCAAAAAGCAGAGAGCTTGTCCAGATGTGGTGTTCCTTTTCGTTCATTATTCCGCAGTAACTTTTTTCTCGGAGATGGCAAAAAATGGAGAATTCAAATTATTTTTAAAGAGATATAAAGTTCAAAACAACAGAAACCACTCCATCTGTTCCACGACCAACCCCTCTACCTCCAGAACAGGATGACACCAATTTCACAGCCATCATCACTAATTTTCACAAAGCATTATAATTAGAAACCAAGAAATGACGAAGGAGAGAGAATGGGTTGGAGAAGAAAACGTACTGGTTATAATGACACAAAACTAATTAGTGCTCGCTAAAAGAAGCATCCAATGCATAATAAACAGTGAAAAGCGTTGAAAAAGGAAGAATAAGGCATCATCTTGTAAGAAGACTTTGAATCAGAAAGCAAGAAAGCGACAGATAAAAAAGAGCTACCCAAAGTCGCCATGGAAGAAGCTAACAGAGAATTTCAACGCCCTTCAACTTCTCCATTTTCGGAGGTCATGGAAGACGAAAGCTAGAATGAGAATCCGAAGGAGGAGAGAGTGACAGTGTGAGAGTAATGTGAGTGTGACTGTGTGAGTGAAGTGAGAGAAGCACTTACTTAACGGATCACCCAGAGAGATCAATGGGAACGGAAGATCTCATCAATGAGGAACAAAGAAGGGTTTATACGGATTATTGACGTGGCGGCACGGCCTTCGGCCATGTGGGTCCCTTGTAATTTCATTGGCCCCTGAATAATTTCCCATTGCTTTGACTCTGTTTTCGGTAATAAAATAATTAATACACCCATTTTTTTAATATAAAATATATTTATCTCATTTGATTAAATTAAAAAAATTATTTATATTAATTAATATAACATATATTTTCTAAAACGTTCTATTCAACTTTCTTAATTCATTGCATTCCAACCAACAAGTGCCGGGTGCAGTGGTAAGGCATTTGACACTCCCCCAGGCGAACAAGAGTTCGAATCTGGGAGAAGCACTTGTTGGGAGGGGGAATCACCCTTGGTACAAAGCACCTTACAGGGGCGCGCCTAAAAAATATCCCCCACTCCATATTAGTCGGTTGAGCCGGGTTACCTGGTCCAGTGTTAGAAGACCAGGGACTCAGGAAAAGGCGTCGGATACCGGGGGTTCCGGGTTAGAGGGCCAAAGGCCCTGTCTGCCTGTTGTTTACCAAAAAAAAAAATTCCTTTCATTCCTTTTCCTAATTGATTATTATTGAAGAAGCATCAATATGAGAAAATTAGAAAAAGATTAAAAAATATAAAAATTATTTTTTATATTTAAGAGTAAGAACTACTCTTTAGAGTTTAGATATATCCTATACTAATGACATAAGGGAGTATAATTAATATACTCATCTCCAGTTACCTAATGTAATGTTTTGCCATGTTTTTATGACAATTTATGATGGAGTATGCAAGTTATCGGGGGATTTGATTACATACGTTGCACATGCCAAATGTCTTTGGAGATGGGCTTTGGGCTCTGCTGATTTGTGTCTCTGTGGCTAATTAAATATAGGGAAAATTACAGTTAGCTCCCAAATAAAAAGAAAAATAAAAAAATGATCCATTAAAATCTCAAAATGAAAAAATAATTCTAAGAAGTTGTCAATGAAAGCTCCTGAAGTTGTCAATGACCTAGGCTTAAAATTGTTAATGAGATCATTTTTTCATTTTGAGATTTCAAAAGACCATTTCTTCATTTTTTTTCTTATTTGAATCTAACTGTAATTCTCCCTTAAATATATTTGTTTCCTTATGTAAGCTTGTGTCGTGGGATCATCACTTCATATCTTTAATCCCCCCTCACCCAGTGGATGAGGATGCACAATCTTTAATTCTTTTTTTCCCTTTTTCAACCTTAACTACCTTTAACTGATCATCCACTTAATCGTTGTTTTACTTAATATGATCTTATCTTTCTGAGTCAGATTCAAGTCATGTTAGAACAAATAATTAAAAATAACACTTCCAAAAACGTCTTCTGTATTTACACAAGACTCTGAATTATAACCCGTAACACTAAGAACAAGGCTATTGGAGGATTTAGGACTTAATACTCGTACTTAATATATTCTAATTCCAATACAACGGATAAGTCGTCTTCCCGCATCAGCCCCACGTTAAAGTCCAAACTAACTCTGTCATTAGGGATGGCTCTAACAGCAAAGCCTTAATTCTGAGGTCGTTGTCTGGAGAAGCAGTTTGGTGAGAGATCAATTCTTCATTCAATTGTGAATACCCAAAGCACATGGTCTTGAATTGAAGACGAATCTTACCCTATTCAGCCAATTTACTTTTCTGGGGTTGCATTCAGGTGACGTTAGATCTCAACTTTTACTTGCCCCTAACCACTGATGAATGTTCATTATTTTTTGCAGCAGTGACTGTTATGATTCACTGAGGAAAAAAGCAGAGATCGAAAGTGTTTTTGGCACCTTGTTCATTCTTATCACCGTGAACATAAAGCGGGGATAGTTGAGATGAGGGTATTGAAATTGATGTGTGGTCATATCAAGAATAAAATGGTAGAAAATCATTCGAGATGGTTTAGACACGTTCAAAGAAAGTCATTGAATGCACGGGTGAGGAAAATCGATCAAGTAGTATGGAGTCTTTGAAAGAAGATGGAAGAAGACTGAAACAGACACTTAATGAGGCTTTAGAGCAGGATATTTTAGTTAATGATCTATCTAAAGATCTGGTTTTTTATATAACACAATACATGCAATTTATATAGCTTACCTTATCTAATGAGATAAGATTTTGTTGTCATAGTCCTTGGTTCATATCAATACATTTATTAATCTGCCTCACCCACTGTTGTCCTGATCAGAGGTTATATGTATGTGATTCACCTTTTCCCAAAGAGCTATGTGTGTCAGTAATACAACAGAAACAGCCCCTATAGCTTTTACAAGTGGCCCATATGGTTCTTAAATTGTCTCCATGATTGTTCTTTGGTGTGTGAGGGATCTTTCATTTATTGCCTCTCGTTGATTTTATACGATACTCTTGGAAGCTTGTTGAACAGCTCCAGCAAACAGAAAGCCACAATGATAATAAGACAAACCATACTGACACACAAGTAGTAGTTGGTTGCCTGGTTTCATGTTTTCATATCTTTTGTTTTATTGGTACTTTGAGAGGTTTGAGGTTTTCATATGGGGTCCCCTTTCATTGAATTTGACTATAACCAAACAGTGTGTGTGACTGTGTGTGTTTGTGAATGGATTCAGTGGTTTGCTTCATCATTAACTTCACTTTGAGCGGTGGCCATTGAATTTCCCCAACAAGAGGCACTAATTTGACTATCATTAACCAGCGTGACAATAATATACGTTAATAGTTGCTTTCAGGATAAAGTTTTCAACATACTATGATATCAGATCCTGTATCATGTATCATGTCGCTTATGATAATTCCCTTCTTTTCTATAAACAAGGGATTATAATAAAGCCACATGATAATGTCAAAATACTCTTACATTGATAGAAATATTTAGAATAGATATGACATATAAAACTTAAAAAAGTACAGTATCTATTTATATGTTTAATCAAAATCCAGACAATATTTAGATAAAAAGAGAGAGAATCACTATGAGGTCATAAGAAAAAATACAATAATCAAAATGTCACTAAAACTTGTTATTATATACTGTTTACTTAAGGTATAACTTTTTCATGATTAAATCCCTTCTTTCAACCTTATAATAATTTTTTGAGGAAAAATCCCATGAACATTGGTTGGATCTAATTTATTGCAAGGAATGAAGAAAATAAAATAACATTCTAGTTCTTTTTTCTTTTTTTGCTTTTCTCAAATATCAATTTGGGGTTTGCGGCTGCTTCTCCCACCATAGGTGTCTTCAGGACTCGAACTAGAGACCTAGAGAGATCTACTGTTAGACCAAGCATGTGTTGGTGCTCAAACACCTTCCAGTATAGTGTGGAAGGCAGATTGCATTTAAAGCTGAATTCTTCTTTTATTTTTCAAAAAAAAAAAGAAAAAGAAAAAACCTGTGTACCATATAAGCTTTTTGTGCTTTTCAATTACTAATACTTTTCTGGGCTCAGATAGCGCTCTCTTACACAGTTTTTATCCTCCTAGACAGCCTTTACCAAGCTACCAACGGTTGTATTTTCAATTTAAAGCAAGGCTTGTCCTGAGGAGAATCAAATCCTCCACAAACTGCCAAGTAGGGCTATCTCTTCCCGACTAGTCTGTAATTCGAATTTCAAACGTCAAAGTTCAAACCTGAGTAGGGGCCTGGGCAGCAGAGAAAGCACACGCAAAAGGAGAAGCTACTTCCAGCTAAAATAGCCCAATCTAAAGTTGCTCATTCCTTTCACTGTTTTTATTGCTGTTCAAGCGATTCCTTTCTCTTCCTCCTTCTTTACCTTAACTTATTCACATGACCCAAGAAAAAGGGCTGTGAACAAAAAATAAAGCCCATACAAACTATGCTCTAACAAAAGAAAAGCCTTTTCCAGGGCTAGGTTTTCAGAAATTCACCTCGCACTTTCATTAATCATATTGGACATTCACTTCAAGTGCATCACTTGTGTATTTCAAATTCATTGAAGACTGGAAATATGCATCAATAACAATACAAATCTTATAAACTCTAGGAAGTCGCTATGATAAGTGTGGATCACCTTACAATCTCTATTCTTATACTGCATGCCTGATCTTATTCTGGGCTCCATATAAAGTACACAGCCACATTTAACTTTTTAAAAAATTACAAGAGAATTACTTTAAATTTACACCATGTCTGGGATTATCTCCTATTATTTACATTTATATCACTTACACATGATCATTATTATTATTTTAAACAGATTATTACCAGCTGCTTAAAAAGATTGCTGGGTGGTTCTACATTCAGAGAGTCATGTGCATATATTATAAAAGTCAGTTGATGCAGATCAAGTGGAAGGGACAACAGAAAGGTCCAAACGGCCAGTCCATTCTTCACCTGGCTTCAATGTGATTGGTTTCTCAACTGCTGCACCATCAACACAGAGCATCTGCTTGTACTCTTCATCTCCAAGATCCACCATAGCTTTTGACTTTTTCTCCCATGGATTCCAAACAACTGTGTCAAACCAAATGTCATTTGGTTAATTTTTTAGGTAACAGTCTTGCAGTCAGAAAATGACAGAAACCTCGAGTAAAATAGAAGAGATCTTACCAATGTCTGGAAGTCCTTCTTTTCGTATCACAAATGTTCTCTTCCTTTCGTGATCTAGCACGGCAACCACATTCGATGAATCCAGATAGACACGATCCACCTAAAATAAAGGGCGAATTAAGAACCTGGCAAACTATTATGACCAACTTGAACTAAAACATAATCTTGTGTCACCTCAGATTCAAATGTTAAAGCATCCCCTTGTTCTGTGAACCGCTTTTTATTGTCTAGGTTGTCGAGATAATCAAGAGTCTCCAACCCTTCTACCCTCACTTCACTGTCAATAATCAGTAAACGTTATGTTTAATTATGTCCCGTAGTGGCATGTTCATGAACTATCCAGTATGAGGGTGAATAGAGTGAATTTTCTTTTATTATTATTATTACTCGCACATAATCTTGTCTGAAGAAAAGTAGGAGGATTATTGCATGAGGCGGACCTGATATCAGAGATAGAGAAGTATGTGTGATACGCAAAGGAGAAACTGAAAGGCTTGCTATTTACATTCCTGATGCGAGAAATCACAGTTAGATAGCCATCTGCTGCCAAACACACCCTAAGCCGAAACTCAAAGCTGCAAAATATACTCCATATCAGTATCTCAAACATAACTTTCAGATGACGTGAAATATGTGGATATCTTCAGGAAGTGGATGGCCAAGGAGAAGTTATGATACGAAGAACAAGACACACACAGTTTCAACTTTCAAGAGCTGAACTAGTCGTACATGCTGTTGGAATTCCTTTACAGTCAAGGCGACTACTTGTTTCTTTGAACAGATCAGTTTATGGTTATTTCCTTCTAAATCCCTCAGTTATAAATTCCGACCCCAAACTCATAAGTTGAAAAGAAGGTGATTTGGGCATATATACCTATGTGGCCATATCTTAAGATCTTCCTCAGATGGTTTGAGTAGCAAGTCAATATAGGATTTGCCATTGGAATCAGTCCTAGGATGTGGTGGAGGATTGTCATCAATAACCCACATCTTGTTCCTTGCAAATCCATGTTGCTCTAGTGTTCCACGGTTTCCAAACTGCAGAACATGAGCCGAAACCCACTTGATATAAATATATACATACACGTCATTCAGTATCATAAGATATAATCATCTCACGAATTCAGAACTATACCTGTGGAAAACATATTGGGATTCCTCCTCGCACTGCTTTCGGAGGACTAAAGATTGCCTAATGGGTAAGTAAAGCCATCAAGTTTTTCGGGTAGGTGAGATTAAAATCCAAATTGATTTGCAGGACTCAACATAGTAATTTAGTGTTTAAATTACCTTGCTGCTTGTGAACAATAATTCTTCACCACGTTCAGTTTTCCAAGAAAGTACCTGCCCTCCGTACAAACTAACCTGAATAATTTAATCATGACATACGAATTAGCCTCTTGGCCTACAGGCTATGCATTTCCTAATGTTATTAAATCTATTTGTGAGAGAGTCAGATAATCTCACCCTCGCCGAAACTCCTCGTTTGTTCCGAAGAACAACCTGGTCCACTCCATTCCTGTCCTTGGTAACTTCAACTCCAGCTTTGCCGTCCTTTTCTGCTCCAGAATGACTCATGTCGTCTCCAAGATATCAATTCAACAAACAAGATATATGACCTGTGTCTGTCTCCCTCTATGTACATCAAAACTGGATTCCCAGAAGCTTAAAAAAGAAAAAGAAAAAGAAGAAGAAGAAGAAGAAGACAATGGAACTTTTAAGAGAAACACAGTTCAGCCGTGACGGTGAAGAGGTTGAAAACTCATGAGCTTCCCGTGTGAGCTTTCATTAATTTACTGTGACCTACCAAGTTTTCTCGTGAAATATGAAACCGAAAGCCCAACAAATACCAACTACCTTGATCTTTTCTTCAACATTATCCGATGACTATTCAGATAGAGCCTCTTCTCCTGTCGACGAGAACAGCAGTCAAACGCACAACCAGAAATAAGATTCTTTTCCAATTGGTAACTCATAAAAAAAAGCCAAATACTAGACGGCGGCCAAACCCCATTTTCTCACTGTTACTAAATGGGGTACCAAACACAAACTAAATTTTGGCTCACAGACAGATAAATCGTGACCAGTATTTTCGGTGCGACCATGTGGCAAAGCAGAGAATTTACAAGGACAAGCAAGAATCACACATTCGAGGGAAGATACGATACGAAGGAGGGCTGTGGAATCGAAGAAGGATTTGGGTTTCAATTTTCAACGCCACGAGAGTAGAATACCGGAATTAACGACCCCGTTACGCGCGAAATAATCAGTATACTCTATAAGACTGACAGAATTGAAAGATTCAACCAGTGTCTACCTACAGGCTACAGGCTACACTTTACCAAGACAAGTCAAACCCTGGCCCTAAATCATTCCAATTAATACTAGGAAATATCGGTAACTCGGTGCCCTTTGCTTCGTCAACGAGCATCAAATATAATTTTAATCAGAATCCTTTTGGGCTTTAATCTTAATCAGAATTTATAAAAACAGAAAATCAACTTCTGATTGCGCGAGGCCGGTCCCACTAACAAACCGTGCACCAGAATTTTCACTTGCGGTTTTTAGTTGATTGCCCAGCCCCAGTTGATGCCATACTTTTTTGACCAGCTCATGCGAACGACAAATGAACGATTGGCCGCCACTAAAAAAACTGGTGGGGAAAAAAAAACTAGTGGTTCCTGGGTGTAGTTGAGTTTAGGTCATGAAAGTTACAATCTTGTAAAATAAGCACAACGATGTTATCAGCACGATTATATAAGATTTTGTAACAGTGAACTTTATTTTTTTAGTAAGTTTGTATATATATTTTTAAAATAATGAAAACAAATGGAACAAACACCTTTTGTTTTTC
Organism: Inga laurina; assembly: GCA_963855925.1. Classification (NCBI taxonomy): domain Eukaryota; kingdom Viridiplantae; phylum Streptophyta; class Magnoliopsida; order Fabales; family Fabaceae; genus Inga; species Inga laurina. Next base: position 46,904,510 of record OY979712.1, read on the forward strand.
TCTATGATTTTATTTTCCTGTCTTATTCAGGATAAGATCGTGTGGCAGCGTCCTACCCTTCTCTGCGGAGACATTGAAAAATGGGCACAGCAATCATATCGGTCTATATTGAGCCGAGTTCGGCAATATTTGGTCCCCCAAAGGAAACGAATGGCCCATTTTTTTTCTTGAAAGAACAATAATGCAGATAGGCGTCTTTGCTCATTCAAGTAGCAGATAACATTTGTCTCACTATGAAGGATGTTTCTACTATCATCCCAAAATGGGAAAACAATGTGTAGAAGTGGTAAGAGAACTATCTATACAAAATTATACGAAAAGGGCGAAAAAAACAGAGAGACAATAATTATACCAAGATTTCAAGACTGAATGAGGAATGGCGAGGAGTGATTTTGAAAGCATCAACTTGAAGATCTTTAATTAGCAATTTCTCGGCCCTCGACTTCTAGCAGCAGAATCAACTTCTGGCAAAAACATTTTGATGCATGATAAAGGCCTTCTGTTCTCTATAAACCTCAGTATGTCCCTAGTACTTTATTGGCAAGTCATACGGCTGCGCATATAGCCCCTAAATAACAGAACACAATTCAGGATGGTAATATCTCAGACATCATAAGAAAGATTATTAATAATTTGAGAAAGGTTCAAAACTTTTGGATCTCCTCTATCTAAATAAAATGATCATCTAGGAAGGGGAACTACTCCAATAAGGCAGCAAGTTTGAAATAGATTAATTGTATTCACCATAAAAAGGTGGTCCTTGATGCAAACCAAAGTAATTTTTTTTATTTCAAACATGATAGCCTTATGTGAGATGATCCTGTGAGGATCTGATCGTGAAGAAAACAATTCAGTCTTATATCTAAACTAGGCCAATGTACCAAGATGTTAAGGTTATAGGCTTCATTTATAAGCTATGTGGGTAATATGGTTTGAAAGGTTTAACTTAACTAGTCTGAACCTTTATTGGCCAAAAAAAAAAAAAAAAAAACTAGTCTGAACCTTTAGCTTATGCTTAGGAAACTAACAGAACGAGAGGAATGACTTTAGTCAATCAACCTAGACATAAAACGTTACTAATTTTCATTACTGATAATTCTTCGAACCAACAGGCATTAAGGTTTAAATTGATAGACGTTTGACACAATTGTCTTTCTGATAATGGTGGGGAGAGAATGAGACCTGATGACCATGAGGAGCAGCAAAACTTCCATTCATTTATGTGCTTCACATCAAGTCCAATAAACCATGATCCAGCGCTGACATCGTCATGTGCATATGTACGAAGAATATATCTACAAAGAGAACATTTCAATTGCATGATTATTTATACATTACAAGCATAACCAAAAAATGAGAAATAAATATGCAAAAGGCGATACCGGTTTGTTGATATAAACTGAGCCAATGATCTTGACATGGCATAGATCTCACCGGAAGCATGTTGAAAGTATCTGCAACGATAGGGCAAAAAAGCATATAAAGAGACTGTTGGCACTTGGCGCATAAATGGGATACTGAATTTAGCAACGAGGAGAGAGAAAGAGAAGGAGGCACAACCGCTATTACTTGAATGAAATAATTTTCTGAATTTATCTCCATGACTTATACCAAGCATATTTATATCCAGGGAAATTACTAAAGCAAATAATCCATTCAATTTTACAGCAACAGAAGGGAGTAGATTGTTAGAGCGATGTTCACTAGTAATACAATATGATTACATCATTTTCAGCAGAAACCGTCATTGTATAGCTTTGCGTCAGAACATTTATAGCACAGACCAGCACACTGATGAGCTAAACCCTAGTTTATGAAAAATTACTCAAGGAAATCATATAATGGGGAAAAACACTTCATTCAGGTAATCATAGTTTAGGTATGTTATGGTTTCCTGAATAATAAATACGAGAACGGTGCAAAATCACATATTCTTCTTGAATCAAGTCATTACACTCACTAAATTCATCCCGCTCCATAAAAGAAAATAATTGCTTTATATGTGTGCTCTATCATTAGTAAAAAATAACTAAAGAAGGTAACAGTACTCACGATTTTCTATCGCCAAATTTCCACCAATCTGGTTCATACCATTTATGTGTCCTATATATTTCAAAAAATATCAGAAAAAAGAAGAATCTCTCAATATCATAATAAATTAACATCATCCACTTCAAAATTTTGATTAGACTTACGGCTCAGAAAACACTTCGCCTGATTTCATGCAACCAACATAAACACGGGGCTTATCTAAATGAGAAGTTAACACTGCTCCAAGGGCATCTGTAAAGAAGGTTGTGTCATACCTTGGTATCACAGCAGAGAATCATAAATCAATGAGCGTCAAGTTCCATGAAATTCAACAATATTCTGTAAAATAATAAATAACAGTTTTTGTCTCTATGAATACCTCAGTATGAGATATTTTCCTATTGTTTTCATTTTCTAGACTTCCAAACAATTATAAGAATCCTTGAAGGGAAAATATCTATTTCAAGATGTATGTGCAACATAGAAAATGTTAAGCTGAAGGTACAATTCTTCTCTATGAGCCAACCAATGGACGTTAAAAGGCTCTCTGGCAAGAATTCAGTAAGCAAGGCATTCCCTTACAAACGTTTAAACCCTCAATATTAGATTAAAGATCAATAACTTCTGGATTTTAGACTATGTCAAGGGGATAAAATTTTTTCTTCTTTGGGTGGGAAGATGATATGGAATAAAAAGGTGAATAAGAAAGTTAGTTATTAGTTAGTTAAGTCGGTTAGGCACTAGCTGTTAGGAAATACCGTTATAGTTAGAAGCAGTGATTAAAAGGGGATTAAGCCTATATATACTCTTAGTCACCTATTGTATTCAGATCATGGTTGTATTACTATTGCCTAATGAGAATATGCACTACTCAGTCTGTCTCTGTCTCTCTCTACTTTCTGACCTAATTCCTCTCTGTTTCCCCTTCTGTTCCCTCTTCTCTCTCATTTCTCTGGCTAATACCATAACAGAAGATGGTGCGGAAGGAATGTCTCGGACTTTAGCTTATCAAAAAATTTGCAGTGACAATAATTCCATTTATTTCATACTGGAATGAATTATTTTGGGGCGTTTAAAGTTATATGGCCAATCAAACATATTCTCTAGCAACTCAAAAACACAGAGCTTCTTGCATTCATAAATAAAACTTACAAAGAAAAGGCCACATACCAAGATTGAGAAAGACATCATCATTGACCTTGACATAAAATTCAGCATCCCAGTTGTCTATTGCATGAGTGAAGAAGGATTTTATCTTTTTTGAGCGCTCCTCTGGTGCCTCCACGTGATTATCCTGGGGTCAAAAAAAAAAAAAGCTAATGACATGGTGGCATCTACTATTTTACATTCTTAAATATCAACTGAAGGTTCATAACCACAGCAAACACAGTAGACATTTGACATTCTTAGATAATGAGCTGGTGGCATTTGTTCTTCTAGAATATCAACCAAGTTTAAAGTGAATTTACATGCACAAGTTAAAAGTCAGTAATTGGGCACTGGTTATGGAAAAAAATAATTCTTTTACAATGTAAAGTATATACTATGCATGTATCTGGAAAGCAAGATCAACTAAACTCCACTTATTCACACGGGAAAAGTTATGTTATATCTATTTCACACCAAATGTCGTTTACATGAAATTAACTAAAGTGAGCATACCAGAATGATAAAGTCATCGGTCTGACTGCTCTCAATTTCGATTTCTTTGTCCAAATTGTCCCCACGATTCGCACTGCTAGGAAGGCAAATGTCAGTTAAACCAAAAAAGTGAAGAAAAAAAAATCTGATAACATTTTGAATATGAATAACCAAAAACAGACCTTCTTCCAATTACAAATCGCACAACCATGCTCTTTTGATCAGCTAACTTTTTCATATTCGCACCTGCAATTAAGATGTCACCAGTCTGTCAACTTCTGCAACAATCTGAGTCCCCACGATACTCATTGCAAGAAGTTAAAGACTCCAATAGAATTTGCACACTGCACTTCCAATAAAAAAGTTTAAAGAAACAAATACTCCGTATCATAATACATCAAATGATTAATGACGTTGGCAATTTGGTGATGCAATAGAACAAATCCATCAAGGCCTAGTATGATTATTCCAAGTCCAATAACTGCACTCTTTGTGGGAAAAAAAAATTATATTTCTGCATGAATCTATATAAAATATGCAGTGAAACAAATTGATGACGGCCTTTATTTCATCAACTAAGAACAAAATGACTTTACTGCCTGAAAATGCAAGACAGTTACTTAACTTTCCCTTTGTCACGGGTTTCACAGTGCAATACTTCACACATATAGAGAGTCTAGCTAATACTTTCAGGTTTCAATTACTCTGATCCAAAATTTTCTGCTTGTCTTTCTTTACCAAGCCAAATGGCTCATCCAGGATTTGTTATGTGTGCTCACACCTGTTTGTCAAAACATCTTACTCCCTCCGGTCCTTAATATAAACATATTTACCTAATTTGATTGGATTAAGGAATTTAGTTAAATTAGTTAATATCACATATATTTTTTTAAAATACCTCAGTTATCTTTCTTAATTTCCTCATTCCTTCTCCCCCTTGATTGTTGTTGAGGGAGCATTTAATAGGGGTAAATTAGGAAAAGATTGACAAATATGAAAATTACGTCGTATATTTAGGACCAAGATCAGGTCTTCAAATATATCTTATATTAAGGACCAGAGGGAGTACTTGAAATGGTTTCATCAGACTAGTTTATAGTGACAAGGCAATGATTAGAGCCGGGAATTCGGGCCAAGCCCGTCGGGCCGGCCCGTTTAGGCCCGAGCTCTTCAAGGGCCGGACTTATGATTTAGAAGCTAAAAAGAGAAACGGGCCTAAAAGGGCCGGCCCTGTAGAACCGCAAGCCCTGTAGGGCTGGCCCTGTAGCCCTAAGGGCCGGCCCTTTTAAGCCCGTTTAATTTTTTAAAAAATAAATTAATAAATATAATATCATTATATCAAATTATCAATATAAGAGACACCTAAGTACCTAATGGAGTATTAATAACAGGCAAATACTTATTAATTGGTTTGATTTATTTAATTTTCTACAATGATTTATTAATTTAAACTTTAAAAAATAGGCTAATTTGGACATTAGATGATTATTTTAACTAAAAATTTATAAGTTTTAAAAATAATGTATCTCAATTTAAAGCAAAATAATAAATAAATTGTAAAACTTGAAAAAGAAATTTTTTTGAATTAAAATAAGTTTAAGCTCGTTTAGACCCGAGCCCGTGAAGGACCGGCCCTGTAGGGCCGAGGGCCTAAAAATTATTATACTTTTTAGTAAATGGGCCGGCCCGTTTAGGCCCGAGCCCGTGAAGGGCCGGCCCGTATTCCCGGCTCTAGCAATGATCACAGGCCGATCAATTGTCCTTTCATCAGATAAAATGCTATGATTAATAAACGATGAAGAAAACCATGAACACTGACATAAAAAATAAGTGCATGCCAATTCAGCAATATTGATGATGATGATGATTACATAACTGGATACTAAACTAATAAATTTAAGCCTGCACTGCAACCTCCTTGAGTATAGCATTAGCAGGTATGTCACTGAAGAATGAGTATGACCCTAAAAGGCGACAATACATTAGTCTTGGTGGAATATGCTACCTGTTGGCATCCATGCTTTACGAATAGCATCTCTGTTTTTCTTTCGGCCAAATGTTGTTATGATCCCTATTACTGAAAGAAGCCTCTTTGTTGACTGTCTGCCAGTCCCATCATTCACTGATAAGTGCTTTGAAACAAAGCCTTCCTGTCTAGCTGCAGCTAGTTCCATCTCAAGGGCAGATAAAATCTTCTGTTGTTCCCTATAAATAAGGCAAAGTGAGTATGTAACCAATGGCCTCACGTCACTCTCTGCCATAATAAAACTTCAACCCAAATTCATAATAATGTAATAACTACAAAGGTGGTTTAATATAGAGGAAGGGAAGGAGACATTGGCTCCAAGAAAAATTACCTGCAGGTTATAATTTTAAGGGTATCATCGACAGATATGGCAGAATGACCCTGAAATCGGATGAAGTATACTGCCTCATTGATTTCCTATGGATGGTAATTAAAACTTAAAAATACACGCTTACAATCACACATAAAGGCGCATATTATTGAGCTAAATAACCGTATATGAACTGTATGACATGACTACGATTAATTTAAGTAACATTTTACCGGACCAGCTCCATTATCAAGCTTTTGAATTAAAAACACCCTGTTCTCCGCGTCCTGCCATAGCCTGTACATTTCAAAATGTATCAAAATTTTTCCGTGCTATAAACAGTTGCAGCCCACAACAAACATTCAAAAGACGTCCGATGAAGAAAGTGTCAATTATGATATAGAAAAACTGACCGGCCGGCCACGTAAATAGTAGCCATGGTAGCTACCATAGCTAGCGACAAAGCGGAGATTCGAGATCCGAAAGAATAACCAGATCGGCGGCTAGGCATTTCTTCTTCAAGATGAAGTCCGAAAATAAGCGTCAGAAAATCGTCATCAAAGTCCCTCAGCAGCTACAACTTCACAACTGTCAGATCTAGAAGACCAACCAAAACTAACAAATGAACAAACTGAATTCCGGACCTTGATATGTGAACTCTGAAGACGTTATTACCAACTTGATGATCGACAGGATTTATCGGGTTTCAACAGAAGTTTCAGAAACGACTATCCTATGCAAAATGTAAATAAATGCTTATTATTGAGAGGGAAAGAATCAAAGAATACAATAACTACCTAGTTCATAGGTATGACGACTCTCTAGTCTCAACTCTCAAGTGTGAAAAGAAAAGTCCCTGTATTTTTTTCCCCCCCTTTTTGGGCCAGAAAACCCTTGTACCAGTACAATCTATTTAATTTGTTTTAAAACACCCCGAATGCTCGTGGAAAATTGGGAGAAAGTCCACGTTGAAAATTTTATTGGTGAGAATAATATGAAAAAATAAAAAACAGTAATGTTGCTTTGGCTTAGGTCATTCTCGGTTTATCACCCATAAATTTTTAATCGGGGATTTTTTTTTGGATGCTTTAAGGGTCTATTTTGTCTTAAAAATTTTCATCGAGAAATAATTTTGTCCGGAAATTTTCCACAGTAATTTTGCTTGAAAGTGTCAAAAACAGAGCAATTTTGCCTTGATTGTTATCCCAGTTAATTTTGATCGTTAATTGACCAAATATGTTGAACTAACAGTCCACATATCATCCATTTTATTTTTGTTAAAATTTGCCTAAAAATTTTAAATATAACTTTAAAAAAAATGAAGAAATGATACATGGACTTTCGAGTCAAATTTGTACCTCAACAAAAATTACGTAAATGACATGTAAATTGTCAGTTTAACATATTTGATCAACTAACGGTTAAAATTAACTGGGATAACGGCCGGGGTAAAATAACTCCCTTTTTTATACTTTTGGACTAAAATTTCCCCTCAAAAAACTTCCAAGACAAAATTACTCATTAACCCTTCTTTTTAAGAGTTTTCATATAATTAGAATTAGATGCATGAAGTGGCCGGTTGAGCTAGTATGACATTTAAATAGTTGTAAGCCAATTGATATGATTAGAATTGTTTGTTTGATTTCTATGTGTATGCGTGATCAAAGAGTTTATTGATATATATTGATGATATTAATGGTTGTTTATGTCTCAAAATTCATTATGATTGTTTTTTATTGAAGGAAGTTTATACAATTGGGGTTTTATAAATTGATGTTATAAGTAAAAGGCATGGAAAAATTATCCCATATTACTAGAGATGCAAGAAGAGGTGGAGCATCTGTAAGGCAGACTAGTATCCAATAAGTGGTTTGGTGAATTTTGCAATTATGAGTGCACAGAAGGAAATATAAAAGCCTCCATAATGTTGTCAAGAAATATGTATAAGAAGTTGATGGAATGGACTAGTTCAAAATAGGAGAATTAAGATAGCCATTTATGGATGCCTTTGGTTCAACGTATGGACAAGAAATTCCTACTCCCTGACGTAGAAAAACATTTAGATACATGTGTTCGTTTGGATTAATAATTGGAATGCTTAAAAACAACTTTGGTTTTTAAGGAAATTCCTAATCATGATTTATGATATATAAGGTAAGTATGTGAAAGAAATTGTGTCTCGATTTACATGAAAAGCAAAACAATATGATCGTTAAAACAAACATGCCCTACAAGGAGACTTTTGAAAATAACTTTTACGATTTATAAGGAAAGGAGTTTTATCTCAACTTACGGAAAATAGTTTCTGAAACCACGATTTGGGTGTTTCCCAAACATTTTATAATACATCAATAGATGGATGATGTTCAATGGTTTGAAACCTAATATCGGTGAAGGGTTTTAGGCACACCTTTAATCCGACTAATTAATCTAATCTGCCCATACGAAAAGGACTCGTAATCTAGGCCTAGTTTGCCTTACATGACAAAGTTATTGGAGGAGGACAAGGAAAAATATGGGTTTCTACAAACAAGAGTGCAGAGAGATTTCTATTCTGGGGAGTTAGTTGGTTTCTAGTGCATATAAAAACTAAGAACTCCAACTTAAAAACAGCTTTTGTTCTTCTCCAATATAACGCAATGTGCGCATAACTATTTTTAAAATTGAAGAAATATATCATACATAAATACATAGTTGCCCTCTGTTTTATTTTTATCTATACTATACTTGGAAATGGGCTTGAGTCCTGATTCATGAAGAATGGACTCAGTGTGACTTAACAGTGGGTCGATCAAATATTTTATTTAACTTGCTAGCAGATAATTCCATGAGATACGCAACTACCATTCCATTCCCTTCCATTTAATGCTTGAAACGTCCAAGTAATGTTGCCCGGGCTAAATTTTATTAGAGAATAAAAGTTGAACAATTTAACAACAAAATGAAGGAAAATAGTATATGAACAATGATGTATGAAACTAGTAGCCAGAGGGAGTAAGAATTCCGGGTGTACCTAAAATTCGGTTGACTCATTGAAGTACCCACACGAAACCAGAATACCGATATGGACTCCGCTTACATTACACAACAAATACACCAAATAAAGGAAGAGAAAAGAACAATCTTATGAGAATATTTTTAGAGAGATGAAAGGTTTATTCTATGTGCTATATTCAAATTAATTTCTCCTTCAACCACACATCCTATGTATAGCGTACCTACGGTCACATAGGAATAGATGTAATATTTAAATGTATAGTTATATAAGAATAGACATAACTACTAAATCATAAAGATATCTTTTTTAAGCTCGTGTATTTTCTTATTGAAGGCAATCTTGTTCGAGACACTGTTAGACACTAAATGCGGGCACCTCTCCTAGTGAGGATTCGAACATTGATTCACCACATTATGAGGGATTAGCTCTTTCCTCTAAATCCAACCCTTATTGGTAAAATTGCTTATAAATAAGACTAAAAGTATATTTTTGTTTTCAAAATCACAAAAGCTGTTTTTAAAACCAAAAACAAACAAGCCCGAAATTTTGCACACAAATTTGTTTGATATGTGAAGAAAAAGAATTGAAGATTAAAAATAAAATATAATTACGATCTTTATAGATTTATCACATTTGATTTTTAATTTTATTAAATTTGAAAATTTGTAATTAATTCCGATTTAAAGTCTGATCTCTATGCATGATTGATCATACATTATCCAAATATACTTTAAATATGTATAATATAAGTTAATAAATAAATAAATAATAAGGCAGGATGGTTTAATCCGTATATCAAAACAATTTATAACCATTACTTCGATTTCTTTAACTCACTTAATTGCCCAGCAGTAATTGCCTAACATTGCCCATGCATAGGACATAAATCAATATGCAATTGGGAGCATGTCCATTAAAGATTCATTTAGCAAGTTAATTATTTGAAATTGCTTTAAATTTATATAATTAGTCTGTAGGATCTTCATTTTTTATTAAAAACGATGGATGAAAAATGAAAAATTTTACTGACCAAAATACCCCTGAAGATATTTTTGAAGAGAACTATAATGCCCTCCCTCAACGATTTCCAACCGTGTAAATTGGCTACTTTTTTCATTTTAAATATAAGACAATTTTTTTGACAGCAAATATGAGAGAATTTTAACTAAGTCCCACCTTTGAAGAGGTAATTAATATTTTTTTCAACTTTACCTTTTATAAATACATGGGGAATGGACCTTATTAATAAAGGGAGACAAGTAGTGGGTATTTTAGAAAAATGAAATTAATTACTTTGAAAATTCGCAAAATGTCATGTGTGTTGAGATATAGGATTTTGCAAAACTCTCATTATACTTGATGAGAAATACTTACATTCTCCAAGAATATCATGATATTTGAACTCTGTTTAATAAAAATATAATAATTCATATTATTTTAATTCTAATTAGTATGTGGCTCATCTGAACAATTCAAATTTTATTTTGTTCTGAAAAAAAATATGAGTTCATCATTTTGTTGTAGATTTTTTTTTTTTTTAAATTAAGATGTATACTTTTTTTGAAAACAAATTAAAGTTTGATTTTTTTTTAGAAGAGTCACATGCCAATTAAAATTAAAATTATATAAACTGTAATGTTTTTATTGAATATAGTTTAAATGATGTGACACTTCTTATAGGTAAGTATTTTACTGGTTTTCTGCACTTAAAAGGGGGTAGCCCTGATTTCTAAACTGATACATATAAATTCTCACTATAAAAAGGCAAACTAAAAGCTCAAGACTCCCACCAGACACCACGTGGAATCTAGAGGGTCAGACATAAATTCTCACTATTAGTATTAGACATTGATTTATTTTAATTTATTTTATTTTTAAGAAAAACTTTCATAGATATTTATCTTTAGCCTCAACCCTATGATGGATTGCTGAATTTGGTTCTAGGACTTGCGATTTCCCTTCCTCGGGCTATTAGAAATCTGTCGGAAACACTGGTGTCCATTTTTATTTTTAATCATTCGTTGATTCTTTTTTGCCCAGTAATCATTCATTGATTCAATCCCTACTTTTTGGGTCTGTTTGGGGTGAGGGATTTGGAGGGGAGAAGGGTCGAGAAAAAAATTTATATGAATTGAATTTTAAAAGATTAAAGAAGTGAAATAATAAAATTTTAATAAAGAAAATATATTAGATAAAATAGTTAGAAAAATTGATTAAAGCTTTTTAATCTCATTTCTCTAACTTTTTTAAATTCGACTTAAAAGATTTTCCCTCCATCCACTTTTCCTCCCCTCCCCTTATACTTTTTTTTTTTTTTTTGCCAGTCCCCTCCCCTTTTACCACACAAGCCCAATTAGGAATTTTCAATTTTTATTAAAGATTTGATTATATGATTAAGGGTGGATGTAGTTTCCGGGCGAGGGATGAAATGAAATTCAGGAGGGATGACTATCGCCGGAAAGTTTCCAATAGTCGCATCAGGAGAGCCTCATAAGTCATCAATCAAAACCGTTTCATAAATTCCTTATGCATGGACTGAAAATTCTGTTCAAAGACATACAAATAAATACGTTACAGTCATACAAGATTATCTCTACTATATACCATTATTCAGGATTCATGTTCCTCATGCAAATAATTCAAATAATGTTATCATCTCTGGTAATGCATGTAACTCGATGTAAAAGAAAAACTTTAAATAATATCATTAAAGAAAACTATGAATAAGAAATTGGATGTAAGGTTATTGTGACTCTTATGGTGCTACTATGTTAAAATATAGACTAAAGTATACTTTTGGTCTTTTAAGTATATATGAGGGTTCATTTTAATCCTTTAAATTTATAAAATATATTTTTAGTCTTTAAAACTTAACATCATTAATGTTCTTAATGGAAAATGTTAACTAAGCAAACTAAATGATGACATTGTAAATATACAATGCTAACTAAGTAAGCTGTAGTTACAATATAACACCTCATTTATTAATTTTAATCCTACATGACATTTACTTATTTTATATTTTTATTTTTAAATAAAATTTTATCTTAAATAGATTATTTAATCAATTTCTTAATCCTTTTTCTATTTTATTCTTTATTAAACCCTGGCCTTGACGTTTGGAGGCTGGGGCAACACCCTTTTCATCTTCTGTGGAAGGCTAGACTAGCGTTCGATGATGAAAAAAAGGGGAGAAAGGAATTAAGAAATTGATTAAAATAATTAATCTAAAACAGATTTTTATTTAATTAAAAATAAAATAATATGGTCGGAATCATCCTATGGCCGATGACATTGAAGAAGTTAGAGCATTATTGTTTTTAGATTGGGATATCCAAATTATTTATTCCTATAGAGAAGCCTTGCGTTGTGCTGACATGCTAGCTAGAGCAGCTCACGATGCGAATAGTGAGCTGGAGATTCTCCACGTACCCCAGTTTGTTATTTGAATCAAATATTGGTTGATTTAAACTAACATTTGTGATATATTTTGCTTTGTGCCAGTGATAGTAGATCACTAGGAGGTGTATCCCATGTAATTCAAAAATAAAATAATATGAATGAAGTAAAAATTTAGAGGTTAAGATGCAAAAATATACATGTGATTTTTCTCAAAGTGCTGCACCCAACACCAAATGGTTTTTTTAGGTGCAAAAGTGACTATGTGGTTTTAAAATAGGTGCAAAACTACCATTTGACCGTTAGTTTGAATGTTTGACCGTTAGTTTGACTTTTTTATCCTGAAAGTGATGACATGTACGATGACATGGACGTTGGAGTGAAATTTTGGAAAAAAAACTTGCTGACCGGTGAAACTTTGCAATTAATATTACCTACATTTCACTATTTCAGTACCACCTTCATTGAAGTAGATTCAAATATGAATGCAGAGTACTTAATTTACTCAGCAGCGTTGCTGCCTTAAAAAACATACTGATTACTCAATTTTTCCCAACTCTAGATTCCCAATATTATTAAATTAAAATCATTATAATACATATATTATATTACTATTTTTTATTAAATTATATGATTTATTAGGAAAATTTGATTTTCATTGCCCAGTCAACAAGTTTTTTTTCCAAAATGTCACTTCAGTGTCCATGTCATCATATATGTCATCACTTTCATGATAAAAAAATCAAACTAACAGTCAAATGATAGTTTTGCACCTACTTTAAAACCGCATAATCATTTTTACATCTAAAAAAATTATTTATTGTTGAGCGCACTTGAAGAAAAATCACAGATTTACACCATAATCCAAGATTTAGAGTAAAAAAGAGTCAAATAAGCCAATCGCGGAGAGGGGGAAAAACAGCCAATCGTCGCAAGGCAGATAAATAAAAGCTCTACAGCGGTTGTCGCTTGCCAATAATTTCTGTGATTTGCGATCGGAGAAGAGGAAGGGCATAGCAGCTTCGCTGTTGTAGTTTAATCCCGATATTCTCCGATTCGACTCTCACGGCTCCGATAAAATGAACGACGCAGATGTCTCCAAGCAAATCCAGCAGATGGTAAGGTTTATCCGCCAGGAAGCTGAGGAGAAAGCCAACGAGATCGCCGTCTCTGCTGAAGAGGTACCAGTCTATTCTCTTTGCTTTCTCCTTTTAACGACTCCGATCTTTTTGTTTGCTCCTTTGAACTACCCAATCATTGTTTTTATTTGCATTGTAGTCACTGTGAATGTAGAGTTTGTCGTACCTTTCTCCGCTTATTTTGAGTTGGATCACTATTGATTCGATGCTGATTAGTTGTTCTGTGTTTGTATAGGAATTCAACATCGAGAAGTTACAGTTGGTTGAAGCTGAGAAAAAGAAGATCAGGCAAGAATACGAGCGCAAAGAGAAGCAAGTTGAAATTCGGAAAAAGATGTAAATTACTTTATACCTTAGTATACTTTGGGTTTTTTTCTTCCTACATCGTTCTTCATTCTTGAATTCAAAATTTTCAATCGCTGCGTCTTCCGTTGGCAATTGTTTGAGCATGCTGTTAATGATTAATGTTTGCTCCATATGGACTGGGATAGAATCAGCAAGAGAACGATTTCATCGGTTGGTTTTGATTATGTTGTTATTTGTGTTTTGTTTTGAGATTCAGATAATTTTTAATCGTTGGCATCTTGGGGTAATGAAGTTCAGGGTATTGCTCTGAAGAGCTCCGGACCTCTAAAGAACCTAGATTTTTCACCATTAGGACCACCTTGAGATCCTATTCTTATTTACTATTGGCAGAAAGGGTGTTGATCCAGATTAATTGATGCATGGGATGATTTTTTCATTGCAGTGAGTATTCTATGCAGCTAAATGCTTCTCGCATAAAAGTTCTTCAAGCGCAAGATGATGTGGTTAATTCCATGAAGGAAGCTGCAGCAAGGGATCTTTTGAATGTGAGTCATCACCACCATCACCATGTGTACAGACATCTTCTGAAAGATCTCATTGTTCAGGTAAAAATTGTACACTTCCATGGTTGACCACCGCTGTAGATTATTGTTGTTATCATCATTATTACCATTATTATTATCATATTGTGATCATATACTATTTGTGTCAAGATATCATTGTGTGATCATTAGACTATTTTTGCTGACTTTTGTAACACCACTGTACCCATGTCATCTTTAAAAATCATGCCATAGCAAGTTCTGATTTTATTCCATGGACAACTTAGCGTCTGTAAGCATGTGGACTTGGAATTTAAAGGAAGTGTTGCCTGTGGCAGAGTTTGCTAAGACTGAAAGAGCCTTCTGTCCTTCTGCGATGTCGGAAAGAAGACCTGCATTTGGTGGAGCATGTGCTGGATTCAGCTGCACAGGAGTATGCTGATAAAGCAAATATTCACCCACCAGAGATAATTGTTGACAAGCAAGTCTATCTTCCTCCTGCGCCTAGCCATCATAATACTCATGAACCCTACTGGTAATGTTATGTTAAACTTGAATTCAGCTTAATTTTTTTAGATTCAATTCTTATTTGGACATAAACTAAACTATCCTCTGTGCGAGACTTTCATTATTTTTGTTGGGGGTGGTGAGTGATAAAGTTTTCACTCTAGAATTGTCAATCTGGGCTTGATTCTGCCTTGTAATATCTTCTCTCGTCTTTGCTGTAATCCTTTGTGTCATTCATGGTATGTAGGAAAAGCATCATATCTAAGACATTTGAAAGTAGCCAGGATTCTAGTGTTCGGAGTTGTTTGAATATGCTTCCTTTATAGCTACAGAGATCTGATTATATTTGTAATTGGCCAGTTCTGGAGGTGTAGTGTTGGCTTCTCGAGATGGGAAGATTGTGTGTGAAAATACCCTTGATGCTCGGCTGGATGTTGTGTTCCGTAAAAAGCTTCCGGAGGTAAATTTTTCCCATGAAATGTTTACCTTCAGGTCTATTTTAATTTGTTACTGGAATCTAGCTCCATGTATGGCAATTATTAGTAGTGATTGTTGTCTTTGCCAAAGATGATGATACATTTTTGGTGGCTTTTTAGTTATTTGAATTATTTTAGAAAGGTAATTTACGTCAAGAACTCATGTTTTCTTGTGATATCTGGCAAAATATTATTGGATGTGGATGATGATGTTGAAATAATTACTATGGGCGCATTATTCAGATTACAAAGGTTAATTGAGACATCGAACTTGAATGAGGGTGTGTATGAAGGGTGGGAAGGACTTTAGGATTATTGTTTGCTCTGAAACAAGGAGAGGGATAGCATTCTTTCAAAGTTTAAGCAAAGTAATGCAAAATAACAGCTGGTCTTCAAAATAATTATAGCATCCGTGATTCATTTTTGTATCTCATGATGTGATTTTTCTTCCCCTTGAGGAATGCTGTGCACCTTATTCATCAATTTGTTCGATTTGAGCATTTTATTTTACTAGATTTAAAATCAACTCCAAATATCTACTGACTGGGGACTGACTTAAATCGGTGACACTCAGTTTCTTTCTCTATCCTTTTCACCTATTGTTGTTTGCACTCTCTCTCCTATCTAAAGAGAGTTATATTACTATCTGACATCCTTTGGCACGTCTATTAAATTTTGCTGTCATTTTTTGTTCATGAATCAGAATTGATTACTGTTTCGAGTATCTTGTATTCAAGAAATCTAGTACTCCTTTCGGTCCTAATTATAAGACAAAGTTGACTTTTTTGAAGAAATTAAGGAAGTCAATTAAATCACTTTAGAGTATTTATATTTTTAGTATCCTTAGATTATATATCAGTTTATTAGTTAAATTAATTAGTTTAAAGAAAAAAATAAAAATAAAAATATTCTAAAGTGATTTAATTGGCTTCCTTAATTTCTTTAAAAAAGTCAACTTTATCTTATAATTAGGACCGGAGGGAGTATCTTTTAGGAATTTTCCCCCAATTTTTGAGTATATTTTGTAATTTAATTTAGTCCATGTGTTGATCTTCAAGTGGTATCAGATGAAATAGTTAACCTTGTCTACTGCGACCAAGTCCTGATGAAGATTTCTTTTCCGTATTGCAGATCCGCAAGCAGCTCTTTGGACAAGTTGTTGCTTGAAGTCTTTGGTTGTACTGTAGCTGCCCCTTTAATATTTATTTTGAACCAAAAGCATCTGTCGTGCCAGTGCCCATGTATTCTTATAATCATCATTGCTCCTTAAATGACTTCACTTCGGTTGTTTTAGCTTCGTTCCTTTTGGTATGTGGTGGCAACACATGACTTGCTTGGATTTTCGGTGATAAATCATCGTTTAAGCATATTGTTGCTTAAGCTTCTTTGGTGATAATGTTGTAAAATCCTTTGAACTTAGTTTTAGTGAGGGCAATAATTATTCTTTATGATGCAAGTTTGGTAATTTGAATGGAAAACATATTTGTTTAATGCATTTTTTTCAATATCAATTCCTTTATTTATTATACCAGAACGCTACTGTGCTCCCTGCATTTCACATGTTACTAACTTGACGATATAGCATGAATTTTCCATCGGGAACTCCTCATACTGAAAGTAATAAGCGGCAAGAAGTGATAGAGAAAGTACAAGACTATGAACCAAGCTTTAAGATGCTTGGAAGATCTGCGGCTATGCTCAGAATAAATCCATTGGGTTCGAGTGATAAGAAAAGGATAGGATTTATATCTGGGTGAATTGGCGCGGATTTGGAGAGGAGGGTGTACTATTCGAGTGGTGTTCTTGCATAGGATTAAGAAGTTGGCTCATCTGAGAGACTAGCAGGTGTACTATTCAAGCGGTGTTTCTGTAGAGGATTAAAAAGTTGGCTTATGAGAGAGTCTAGCTGGTGCTCCCCCGAATACCCCATCGCTTTATGAACACTTTTTTTGGCCAACAATGATACTTCATTCATAATTGACCATCAATTACAATCGTTCATAATCAATACATGATCAAATGAAAGATAAATCAGAAATAAGATGACAGCTCTAATGAACTCATCCTGGCTCCTCATCTAAACTTCGCATATCATACAAAAGGAGTTGCTGCAACTGATGTGAGGGTCACCTCATCCAATCTACCGGGCATGACCCCCTTAATGAAGCCTTGGCTACTCAGTCAGCGACCAAGTTTGCTTCTCTTGGAACATACTTAAAAGAGTAGTTCCTTCCCAAGTTCCTCATTATGAGGATATTTTCTAAAATAATATCACACTTCCAGTTTGGGGAAGATCCCCCTTCTTGCCAACTTTTAATGAGAGACTAACAATCTGATTCAAAAGTAACATCCTCTAAATAATTATCAACAGCATATCTCACAGCCTCATGTATTGCCAGGCACTCTCCCATAAAGGGCGAGTCAACATTAACACTAATAGCCTTACCCTCTATTAGCCATCCATTTGAGTCACGAAGCACAAAGACCACTGCTGCTGTGCCTTCATCCTGTTGAAACGCACAATCTGTATTAAACTTCAATTCATTGTCCCTCGGCCTCCTCCATTTGGTAGGTGCCTTTGCTACTGGTTGGATATTGGGACCAGGCTGGGATAAAATTGCTTTCCAACCCCTTGCCTCCCAGAATTCTCGGAGCAAATTTTCTGCCTGGGTAAATGTAAATACAAGATTAGGCTCCAATTGCTCATATATAAATTTATTTCGTGCCTTCCATATTTGCCATAAAATCATCGCAATCAATGCTTTTTGCCAATCAATCAAATTCAATTCCATAAAGCATCTCTCAAGCCACTGTTTCATATCAAAGTTGGATTCATTAGTAAAGTTAAATGAAAAGACACTTCCGAACCAGACCCTTTGTACCCAGGGACAGAAGAAATATAAATGTTTGTTTGACTCACTTGCTTCTACACAAAAAACACATATCAGTGACACATACTCTCCTTTTATTTAAATTCTCCAAGGTAGGGAGTGCATTTGATATTAGTCTCCACACAAACAACTTGACTTTGTGGGGGATTTTCAATTTCCGTACTTCTCTCCACACATTATAATTGTTTTGTGATGATGTTCCAGGGGCGTGTGTGTGTTCATCTTGTAGCATTAGTTTTGCCACTTTATAGCCCTCCTTTACTATATATGTCCCTCTATTCCCTCCAGTCCAAACCCATTTGTCATCTCGATTGTTAAGGGCAATTGTTGTGTTCATTATTTCTCTTTTTTCAAAATCTTCCAGCCAGCCCTCAACTAAATGTAAATCCCAGCCGTATGGTTTGCAAAGAGCATCCACTGTTAGCTTAGAAAAGGATTCATGCGGACATGGAGAAAGAAGCCTCTTACCAAGAAGATCTACAAGCCAAGGATCAGACCATATTCTCGTTCCTCTACCATTCCCTATGCTGGATATGATATTTTCTTCTAGAACCCGTCAACCTTCAATAATGCTTGTCCCATACCCATGATGCTCTGTCTCCCTTTGTTGCCTCCAAGAAACCACTTTTAGGAAAATATTTAGCTTTCAAGATCTTCACCTATAATTGGTCTGGCTCTTGTAAAATTCGCCAACCAAGTTTTGCAAGTAAGGCTAGATTAAAAGCCTTAAAGTCTTTAAAACTCAATCCCCCTTCTATCTTATGCAACTGAAGCTTATTTTTGGCTACCCAATGAACCTTTCTTTTATCCTCAGTACTCTTCTACCAGAAATTATACACAATTTGATCAATTCTTTCAAGCACAATCTTAGGAAACAAAAAACATGACATAGGGTACACCGGAATTGAATTTGCTACAAAATTAATTAGTACCTCTCTGCCCGCCTCTGACAAAAAGTTATGTTGCCATCCTTGCACTTTTCTCCTCAGTCGGTCCAACACAAAATTAAGAACCTATAGTTTAGACCATCCCCAAGTGATGGGTAGGCCCAAGTAATGACCTGGCATATCAACAACATGCACCTAAAAAATCTAACCAATCTCCTCTTTCAATAGTTGGGGGTATTTTTTGAGAAGAATAAACATGATTTGTGAACACTAATTTTTTGCCCAGAGGCCACACAATATTCATCCAAGATTCTTTTCACATATCTACAACCATTCACATCCGCCTTAAAGAGCAGAACAGAGTCATCAACATAAAAACCATGAGTAGGACATCTCTGTGCAATTTTAATACCTTTAACTCTCTTGCTTCTTTCAACCTTTTCAATTAGTCTTGACAACACATTACTCACAATAATAAAGAGATATGGAGAAAGAGGATCCCCCTGGCACAGGCCCCTATTTGGATTAACTAAAGAAATCCTTTAACCAGATAACATTAGAGAGAATGACACTGAGCATATACACCAAAACATTATGTCCACCCACTCTCTACTAAATCCCATTTTTAATAAAACAGCATACAAGAAGTCCCACTCAAAACGATCATATGCTTTATTCATATCAAGTTTTAAAGCAACCTTAAAAGGACCTGATTTCTTTAATTTCATATAGTGGAAGGCCTTATAAACTATGATAATGTTATCCTGAATTAATCTTCCTGGCACAAATGCACGTTGACTCTCCGATATGGCTTTACCAAGTAGTGGTTTTAGCCTATTGGAAAGTACTTTTGAAAAAAAATTATAAGAAAAATTACACAAACTAATAGGCCTATAATCATTTACTGTTTCCGGGCAATCAACCTTAGGAATAAGGACCAAATCTGTTTTATTAACAGCATCAAGTAGGAAACCATGTCTAAAATAATCACGAACCAGAGAACCAACCTGTGGTCCCACTGTATCTCATGCTTTATGGTAGAAATTGCTAGTAAATCCATCAGGTTCCAGTGCTTTTTGTGATGCCCCAAATTTTGATTAAGGGCTAATGACAATTATTAAAAATGAATTTGGGAATTAAAGTTAATTTGAGACATGAATCAGTTATTAGGAATGCCCAACACCCTGTATTTTAGCATAATTATGTGATGAAATAATTATTTGGGCTAAAATAGGGGTAAGTGGCGCATAAAGAAGAGGAAAAGAATTATTTATGTGTTATGTCGCAATTTAAATAAATGTGCCATAATCAGTGAGAAATTAAAAGAATGGCCATAAGTTAGTGATTAATGATGAGATTAATTACTAACTAAGGAGAAATGAGATATGTAACTAAATGACTAATGGAGTGGTTAGAGTAACTAATTAGTTACTTACTTTATGAGAACCAATGAGACAGTGGCATGTGGCCATTGGTAGATGAAGCAAGCATGAGAATTGGTGGGGGAAAAGTCAATTAAATCATTTTAAACTCTCCTTTCTCTCCCCTCTCTCTTGTTTATGCGTGTGGGCATGGGATGACAGAATTTTCTGCCTTCATCTTCATCATTTCAACCTCTCATCTCTCTCTTCTCTCTCCATATTTTCGGCTACCATGGAAGCTTAAGAGAGAGGAAGAAAACTTGATAAAAGTAAGCCATTTTGACCCTTCTAATGACCTCTAATGTCAAAACTCCCTTCTATAAAGTTGTTCCTTATGTTGAGAGCTTCACTTTCATGATTTTAGATTTTTCATTGGTAGTGTTTTGAGCACACAAGGAAATCTAGAGATTGGACAACCAAGGAACCTCTTTGGGAAAGTTGTTGAGATGAGTGAAAGCTTCACTTTCATATAAGTTTTATGGCCATTAGTAGGGCCTTGAATTTGTGGAAAATGTGCCCTAATTTTCGTGATTTAGGGTCATGGGGAGTATGGTATGTTGTTGTCATGGAAATACACACCTTTGTATTGGTTTTGTGTATTGGTCAAAACAGGACATGTTGATAGGTTGTGATTTTGGTTATTTTGAGGTTGCCATTGTGTTCCTTGTGGAAAATTATATGGGAATAGGTTTGGTTATTGATTTTGGAGCCATTGGAAATATGTCAAGTGTAAATTCTGTTCTAGGCAGTCAGTTTGCACGAAAGTTTTAAATGAACAAATGGTATCTAAAAATTATGAAACTTTTTAATCTTAAATTTCACATCACAAGCTTCAAAATGGACATATAATTTGTGTCATTTCTTTTTGTGTGCTAGGAGATATGATTGCCCAAAGTTTGGGATGGAAACAGGACTCTGTTTTGGGGCAGTGTTGAGTTTTGGACAATTATGTATTTTTGTGGTGATTTCTGGTAATGGTCCATATTTTTCCTATGAAGAGGACTTAAATAACTTTCATTTGGCTTTGAAATCACCTCATTTCGATTTTTCTAGAATTAGTTATGATTTTTGGAAGTTCAGCCAAGAAACAAGATTTTCTTAGCCGCGCCCAAATGTTTCTGACCTATTGTTGGCCGCAGCCAACCCCCAAAAATGAAATTTTGGACTTTCGAAGATGATCTTTGGTCAAGTTTTTTTCCAAACCTTTAGACATGTGTTTAGGCTTTGATTAGCCACTAAAAGGTCATAAATGGTAACCAACTATAAGTGTTATAAAAATGAAAATTTGGAAAAGAGACCCTATGTCCTTGTTTTGGTTTATAGGGTTGATATTCACCCTGATCATGGTTCGATGTTCGTCCGATCGTGAGTAAGCTGTACTGGAGCACACGTGGAAAAATAAGAGTAGGGAACTTACCTTTCCTGCATGTATTGATATTTGTGTTTGTGTATTGATGCATGTTATTATTTTGCTTGATTATGTGAAACATATATGAATGATTGAAGCTCTGTTTCTATTTATGCTATGGCTATGAGTATGTTGTTGAAACATTGAGCACGCAAATATATCATTATGTGAGCACGAGTTATTGTGATGCAAATATGTTATGCATTAAGCACTTATCTTGCATGATATTGGTATATGTTTCCTGCTAGGATTCTCTCGAATCTCACCCTCTCCTACCAACATTTTAGACATGACAGGTGGCTCGAGGAAGGAGCAAGCGACTAGGGGCAGCGAGTGTAACATCCTAATTTTTATATAATTATAATTTAGAAATAATTATGAAATTAATAGTAAATTTTGAATAAAAAGAAAAGAGGGATTTAGTTAAAATATGTTTTTAAAAAAATAATAATAAAATATATATATATATATATATTTAAAAATAATAATAATTAAATAAATATTATAAAATAATAATATATATATATATATATAAAAAGGTGTGGGCGCCCGTTGGCGCCCACCATATTGAAAAAAACGGGGAGGCACACAAAGTGCCTCCCACCATTTCATTTAATGATTGTGGGCAGTGCCCACAATCATTAAATGAAACTGCGGAAGGCATCCGCAGTTTCAAGAGGCGGGGAGCATTATAAATACCCCCTCTCCCCTGTCCTCACTCCACACACCTCAAGTGTGGAGAAAGGCGTAAAGTGAAGCATTAGTAGGAATATTTTTATATCTTTGGAGATCGATAAGGTACTCAATATTACTTCTTATCTTAGAATTATTTTTATAGAAATGTTCTAAATAATTTTCTCTTTCTTATGGTAATAATTTTATGATGATTAGAGAAAATTTTAAGATTATGATTTTGGATAAATTTGAGTTTTGTTAATATAATGCTACAGGAATATAGAGGATAATTAATAGATAATTTTAATCAAGTTACTTTTGTTACTTAGTTAGCATATAATTTTATAATGAAATCTTTACATAACTAATTTATGAATAATTCTATATTAGGCTTTTTAACCGATTAAATTTAGGTTAAATAATTTATTTGTATTATTAGAGGTATTCTTGAGGTTTTGATCGGTTTAGATTTTTTTTAGGATGATGATTTATAATTTAGCCATTTTATAAATTGATTATTGTAGATTGATTTTTGGCGTATATTTGAGCTCTTGGATTAGAAGCTTGTGATTATAATTTTGCTTTGGCGAAAGGTAACCACTTTCCACTTATTATCTGTGTTGATATGCTGTTTGTGAGTATTTTGATATTTACTCCAATGAGTAAAGGTTTATTGTGATTGAGAAAGTTTTCATTATATTGTGAAGTATTTTTGATATAAAATAGCTTTGTGGAATTTTATTATTTGAAATGAGAAAAATATGTATATATTCGGGAAAATCCCATTGAAATAATTATTGATAAATTATTGTGATATGGGTTTGGGATAAGATGGAGTATATTATTTTACCACGTGGTATAGCCTCCATTGGTGCACGATGGTTGGCTGTTTATTGTCCCACCAGTTTCAATGAGGGACTGCCCCACCAGTTTCAATGAGGGGCTGCGACACCGAAAGACCCATGGTCCGGGGCACGTGCTCTGAGGGTTTGGCCGATCCTCATGACGTGACCGGTGAGCTTTTTGAGTGGCCAGTCACATGGTTAGTAACTTAGCCCATGGGTCTAGTCGCGTGGAAATAAGGCGGTTCGGTTGGATTGATGGGAGGCAATGGGAATTGTAATAAGAAATTTATGATATTGAATTTTTATAAATTGTTATATAAATTGTTCCACTTAGCACCTCATGAACACATGTTAGCATGTGTAATGAGTCGGATAGCTGGTTACTGAGGCTTTTGTCTCACCCCGTTAATTTAATATTTTTCAGGTGATAATTCTCTTGCGGGAATGTCGGGAGGAGCTCCTGAGGCATAGATATATTTTTGTATATATCTGTATAGCCTCTTGTAGTTTATTATGTGTTGAATGAATGTACATTGCCACTTATTAGGGACCTTATTTTGTAAACTCTAAATTCCTCTTCGTACTCTGTTTATCATATAAAGTTGGGTGACCTTGGTTTTGAAATGGAAATGTTTGATATGATAACTGTAGGGACTTAAATCTTTTATTACCATGGTAGAGTTTTCAAATAGTTACTTGAACTCTTTTCTACCATGGTAATGACTTAAATCTTTTATTACCATGGTAGAGTTTTCAAATAGTTACTTGAACTCTTTTCTACCATGGTAATGACTTAAATCTTTTATTACCATGGTAGAGTTCTCAAATAGTTACTTGAACTCTTTTCTACCATGATAATGACTTCAATCTTTTATTACCATGGTAGAGTTTTCAAATAATAGTTACTTGAACTCTTTTCTACCATGGTAATGACTTCAATCTTTTATTACCATGGTAGAGTTTTCAAATAGTTACTTGAACTCTTTTCTACCATTCTTTCTTTTAAAAAAAAATGAATGAAATGAGTAATTTTTAAAGATAAGTTAATATTATATTATTATTAAGGAGAGGGATCTCACAACTTGGTATCAGAGTTTTAGTGGCAATATATTCTTTCACACATAACCTCCCTGTGTTTTTGTATTGCTATAGGTTGTATCCTAATTATTATAGGGTTTCATCCTTAGGTGGGGAGAAAATGGTTAATACAAGAAAGACTGTCTCCAACATTGACCCACTTCCAAAAAATGTTGAACCACAGTTGTCTCAGGAAAATGAGACTCTTTTGGATAAATTATTGACAGCTTTGGATGCACGATTTCAACAGTTTGAGGGAGATCTTCAAAAAAAAAAAGAGAGAAGAGGGGAACATTCCAAAGCCAAAAGATCATGAGGCACCTGAACCTAATATAAAAGCATCATGGAAAAACGAGCCAGTCGGCTCAACTAATTATGAAGGTCCTAGGAAGAATGTTGGGGGTGAGGGATCATCACAACCCAATCCTGAAGAATTAGCTATTAATAAGGTATGGAAAGA
This sequence comes from Inga laurina, assembly GCA_963855925.1. NCBI lineage: Eukaryota > Viridiplantae > Streptophyta > Magnoliopsida > Fabales > Fabaceae > Inga > Inga laurina. The sequence goes on from OY979712.1 coordinate 46,929,549, forward strand.
TATTCATCGTCATGATCCTGAAAAGTTTCATGAAAATTTAGATCCACTGAAGGCTGAAGCTTGGATCGAGAGTTTGGAGACTATCTTTAGAGCTGTTATTATGACCGCACATGCTTGTGTGGGTATTACCCTTCGGTTTGAAAACCGAGATTCTATAGTGGATTTAGTGTGTCTGCCACTAAAAGGCATAGATGCTATTATCGGTATGGATTGGCTAGTGGACAATGATGCCATATTTCATTGTAAGAAGAAGGTGGCCACTTACGCCATGAATACCATATCCGTAGAAGCCCCTATAGTCCCGATGTTGTTGTCAACATCTCGAGAGGATAAGTGTATCAGAAAGGGTTGTCAAGCCTATATAGTTTTCTTCTCTATCAATGTGAATAGAGAAGTTGGGATCGATCATATCGATGTAGTAAAAGAATATCCTGAGGTATTTCCAGAAGAGATATCTGGACTGCCTCCGAAGCGAGAGGTCGAGTTCACCATTGATTTGGTGCCAAGTACAACCCCAATTTCTAAGGCCCCTTATCGGATGTCACCATCAGAGTTGGCAGAATTGAAGAAACAACTAGAAGAGTTGCTCGAGAAAGGCTTCATTCGACCAAGTGTCTCTCCCTGGGGTTCACCAGTGTTGTTTGTCAAAAAGAAGGATGGAAGTATGAGGTTGTGCATTGACTATAAACAGCTGAATAAGGTCACAATTAAGAATAAATATCCATTACCTAGGATTGATGATTTACTAGATCAGCTTAAGGGAGCCGTAGTGTTCTCTAAGATCGACTTAAGATCGGTTTACCACCAGCTTAGAGTTAAGGCTGAGGACATCTCAAAGACTGCTTTCCGGACTCGCTATGGGCATTATGAGTTTTTGGTTATGCCTTTTGGGTTAACCAATGCTCCAGTCGTCTTCACGAATTATATGAACCGGATTTTTATGCCATACTTAGATCGATTCATTATTGTCTTTATTGACGATATTCTCATTTATTCTAAGAATGAGGAGGAGCATCGAGAGCATTTACATATTGTATTGCGTATATTGAGGGATCACCAGCTGTACGCTAAATTGAGTAAGTGTGAGTTTTGACTTAAGGAAGTGAATTTCCTTGGCCACGTGGTGTCAGCTGAAGGGGTAGCCGTTGATCCTAGTAAAGTAGATGCCGTGTTGAAATGGGAAGCCCCAAAGTCGGTGACTGAAGTAAGAAGCTTTTTAGGATTGGCTGGCTACTACAGGAGATTCATTAAAGGATTCTCTCAAATTGCCATGCCTCTTACCAAGTTGACCAAGAAAGATCGACCGTATATATGGACTGATAAGTGTGAAGCTGCTTTTCAATAATTGAAGGTGAAGTTGACTACAGCCCCTGTGCTTACCCTTCCTGATCCTTGTTGTCCATACATAGTGTACACGGACGCTTCCTTCAAGGGGCTGGGTTGCGTGTTGATGCAAGAAGGCAAAGTCGTTGCATATGCTTCTAGACAATTGAGACCTCATGAGGAGAATTACCTAACTCATGACCTAGAATTGGCAGCTGTGGTGTTTGCTCTGAAGATTTGGAGGCATTATTTGTATGGGTCTCAATTCGAAGTATTCAGTGACCATAAGAGTCTGAAGTATCTTGTTGATCAGAAGGAGTTGAATAACAGACAACGTCGATGGATGGAATTCTTGAAGGATTATGACTTCGAGTTAAAGTATCATCCTGGCAAGGCTAACGTGGTTGCAGATGCTTTAAGTCGAAAGTCAATACACTTGTTTCAAATGAGCTTAGAAGAACAAAGTTGGCTAAATGGATTAAGAGATATCCATGTAGTCCCAGATCCAAGAAGGGCTACTTTAAATGCAGTCTTTGGTGAATATGGATTTTATCAGGACCTGAGAGACGCCCAGATGAAAGATGACCAGCTAAAAAGAATTCGAGAAGAACTAGAACATGATAATGTTTTAGATTATGATATTGGGAATACGAATATCTTGAGATACAAGAAGAAAATTTGTGTTCCCAACAACGATGAAATCAAGAAAACCATTTTGGAAGAAGCTCATCGGAGCAGGTACGCTATGCATCCAGGAATCACCAAGATGTATAATGACTTAAAGCAACAATATTGGTGGCCAAAGATGAAGAGAGATGTGACCGAATTTGTCTTAAAGTGTTTGACGTGTCAGAAAGTCAAGATCGAGCACCAGAAACCCCCATGACTACTCCAGAACCTGGATATCCCTAAATGGAAATGGGATAGCATTTCTATGGACTTTATTATAGGTCTACCACAAATTCAGAACACTTACAATGCTATTTGGGTGATCGTAGACCGATTAACTAAGTCAACACACTTTCTACCGATCAGAGTGGACTACTCGTTAGAGAAATTGGCTGAGCTGTACATTAAAGAGATTGTTCGTATGCATGGAGTGCCAGAAAGTATCATATCGGATCGTGATCCAAGGTTCACTTCAAACTTTTGGAAATCCCTGCAAGAGGCCATGGGGACAAAGTTAAAGTACAGTACCGCTTATCATCCTCGGACAGATGGTCAAACCGAGAGAACTATTCAGACATTCGAAGACATGTTGAGAGCATGCGCCATCGAGCTCTCAGGTAGTTGGGACGAGCACTTGCCATTGGCAGAATTTGCATATAATAATAGCTACCATTCCAGTATTCAAATGGCACCTTTTGAGGCTTTATATGGTCGGAGGTGTAGATCGCCATTGTGTTGGACTGAATTGAGTGAAAGAACCATTATTGGACCAGATTTGGTGGACCAAACATCCCAAAAGATTGAAATGATACGACAGAAATTGTTGACAGCTCAGAGCCGACAGAAGAGTTATGCGGATCGTCGAAGGAGACCATTGGAATTTAATAAAGGAGATCATGTTTTCCTAAAGGTTTCACCCATAACGGGCATTGGAAGGTCCATTAAAGCAAAGAAATTGACTCCCCGATTCATTGGACCATATGAGATTTTGGAGCGAATTGGGTCAGTAGCTTATCGAATCGCTTTACCTCCGCACTTGTCTAATGTGCACAACGTATTCCACGTATCACAATTGAAGAAGTATCATCCAGATCCGTCTCATGTCATTAAGCCTGAGGAAGTTGAGTTAAGAGAAAACTTAACTTATATAGCAGAACCAGAGAGGATTTTAGATGTCCAAAACAAACAACTGCGGAAAAAGACCATTCGATTGGTGAAAGTCTTTTGGAAGGGTATGACACCTGGAGATGTGACTTGGGAGACTGAAGAAAGAATGCGTCGTGATTTTCCTAACTTATTTTCTTAAGTTGCAATTATACTTGTTTATTTCTGATTGTATTTTTTTCGAATTTTGGGGACAAAATTCTATTTAGGTGGGGAGAATTGTAACATCCTAATTTTTATATAATTATAATTTAGAAATAATTATGAAATTAATAGTAAATTTTGAATAAAAAGAAAAGAGGGATTTAGTTAAAATATGTTTTTAAAAAAATAATAATAAAAAATATATATATATATATATATATTTAAAAATAATAATAATTAAATAAATATTATAAAATAATAATATATATATATATATATAAAGGTGTGGGCGCCCGTTGGCGCCCACCATATTGAAAAAAACGGGGAGGCACACAAAGTGCCTCCCACCATTTCATTTAATGATTGTGGGCAGTGCCCACAATCATTAAATGAAACTGCGGAAGGCATCCGCAGTTTCAAGAGGCGGGGAGCATTATAAATACCCCCTCTCCCCTGTCCTCACTCCACACACCTCAAGTGTGGAGAAAGGCGTAAAGTGAAGCATTAGTAGGAATATTTTTATATCTTTGGAGATCGATAAGGTACTCAATATTACTTCTTATCTTAGAATTATTTTTATAGAAATGTTCTAAATAATTTTCTCTTTCTTATGGTAATAATTTTATGATGATTAGAGAAAATTTTAAGATTATGATTTTGGATAAATTTGAGTTTTGTTAATATAATGCTACAGGAATATAGAGGATAATTAATAGATAATTTTAATCAAGTTACTTTTGTTACTTAGTTAGCATATAATTTTATAATGAAATCTTTACATAACTAATTTATGAATAATTCTATATTAGGCTTTTTAACCGATTAAATTTAGGTTAAATAATTTATTTGTATTATTAGAGGTATTCTTGAGGTTTTGATCGGTTTAGATTTTTTTTAGGATGATGATTTATAATTTAGCCATTTTATAAATTGATTATTGTAGATTGATTTTTGGCGTATATTTGAGCTCTTGGATTAGAAGCTTGTGATTATAATTTTGCTTTGGCGAAAGGTAACCACTTTCCACTTATTATCTGTGTTGATATGCTGTTTGTGAGTATTTTGATATTTACTCCAATGAGTAAAGGTTTATTGTGATTGAGAAAGTTTTCATTATATTGTGAAGTATTTTTGATATAAAATAGCTTTATGGAATTTTATTATTTGAAATGAGAAAAATATGTATATATTCGGGAAAATCCCATTGAAATAATTATTGATAAATTATTGTGATATGGGTTTGGGATAAGATGGAGTATATTATTTTACCACGTGGTATAGCCTCCATTGGTGCACGATGGTTGGCTGTTTATTGTCCCACCAATTTCAATGAGGGACTGCCCCACCAGTTTCAATGAGGGGCTGCGACACCGAAAGACCCATGGTCCGGGGCACGTGCTCTGAGGGTTTGGCCGATCCTCATGACGTGACCGGTGAGCTTTTTGAGTGGCCAGTCACATGGTTAGTAACTTAGCCCATGGGTCTAGTCGCGTGGAAATAAGGCGGTTCGGTTGGATTGATGGGAGGCAATGGGAATTGTAATAAGAAATTTATGATATTGAATTTTTATAAATTGTTATATAAATTGTTCCACTTAGCACCTCATGAACACATGTTAGCATGTGTAATGAGTCGGATAGCTGGTTACTGAGGCTTTTGTCTCACCCCGTTAATTTAATATTTTTCAGGTGATAATTCTCTTGCGGGAATGTCGGGAGGAGCTCCTGAGGCATAGATATATTTCTGTATATATCTGTATAGCCTCTTGTAGTTTATTATGTGTTGAATGAATGTACATTGCCACTTATTAGGGACCTTATTTTGTAAACTCTAAATTCCTCTTCGTACTCTGTTTATCATATAAAGTTGGGTGACCTTGGTTTTGAAATGGAAATGTTTGATATGATAACTGTAGGGACTTAAATCTTTTATTACCATGGTAGAGTTTTCAAATAGTTACTTGAACTCTTTTCTACCATGGTAATGACTTAAATCTTTTATTACCATGGTAGAGTTTTCAAATAGTTACTTGAACTCTTTTCTACCATGGTAATGACTTAAATCTTTTATTACCATGGTAGAGTTCTCAAATAGTTACTTGAACTCTTTTCTACCATGATAATGACTTCAATCTTTTATTACCATGGTAGAGTTTTCAAATAATAGTTACTTGAACTCTTTTCTACCATGGTAATGACTTCAATCTTTTATTACCATGGTAGAGTTTTCAAATAGTTACTTGAACTCTTTTCTACCATTCTTTCTTTTAAAAAAAAATGAATGAAATGAGTAATTTTTAAAGATAAGTTAATATTATATTATTATTAAGGAGAGGGATCTCACAGCGAGTATTCTTTATGGGCATTTGGATTTGGTAGTTGGTTAGCATTAGATGTTGGGAAAACTGTATATATTCGGATGATAGGTTGGAATGTGTAATTGGAATGAGTATTGTGTAATCCCTATTTGAGAAATTGTAAAGGGCGTATGTGCCCTATGAAACTTTAGTGAAGGTATGAACCTGGAATTGTCGGGATTATTGTTGTGCAGTCTGATATTTATGTTAGTGCAAGCGTTTCACCCAAGAGGGAGGTGAATTGGGTGATACCAGAAATTTTGTTGCGTTTAAGTAAATTGACAGAATATTTAAAGCAGTTGAGAGCAAAGAGAAATATCACCGAAGTGTACACCAGGAGTTATACTGGTTCGGCCACAACCACTTTGACCTACGTTCAGTCTTTAGAGCGTCTCTGAGAGTTTCAATATATTCTCCAAGATTCAGTGGGTTCTTGGCATCTCAGTACACAACAAGTTCTTTCACCTGGACACTCGCTCCCCTTTACACGTTGCAATCAAATCCCCAACTCAAGGTTCCATAACCTTAAGTTGTCTCAATAACAAATTTTGAGTTTGTAATGAAAAACTCTCTCATAGAGCAAATATATAATCACTGAAGTACAATGAATGAGTATAAGAAAACAAAGCACAAAGAGTATATTGATTGATGTGTGATTGGTTGTTCTCAGTTGTTGTTGTTGTTCTTTGAATGCTCCATATATATAGATGATTTGTGGTGTCTGTTGGAAGCAATTCAAACATATCTGTTAGAGTTGCGCAGCAACGGTTGACCATTCTTCAAATTTGAAAACTATCCGTTTGCGGTAGGTAGCGGTAAGTAAATGTTCGGACCTTTTATTTGACTTTTCACTTCTGACATGATCTCTTCATTGTTTCTTTGCAAATGTACCTAGGATACTAGTACAATGAAGAGTTAATCATATAGATAACAAATCAATAATCATTCGTTTAAAAACATGATTTCTAGAATTACTCGAGTAATGCTATAAAAAATATGGCAGTGACTAATTCAATATTTTTATAAGATATTACCCGGGTAAGCATGGAGTAAGATAACTCACAAAACTTGGAAATACCATATTACTCGAGTGGCTACTCGAGTGGCCATGTCTTTTCCTCGCTAGTTACTTGGGTGCTCCCTTCAATAAGTTGATTACTTGAGTGCTTACTCGAGTGGCCATATCTTTTCTTCACAGGTTACTCGAGTGACTCCTCGAGTAAATTTCAAATAAGTTTGCAAATTACTCGATTGCTCCCTTGAGTAATGTCATTCAAATCTTGGCTGAGAGTTTGCCTACCGGATTACTTGAGTGACCCCTCGAGTAATGCTTCAAATAACTCTGCAGATTACTAGAGTGCTCCCTCGAGTAAAGCCTTTTTCTCACCTGGTTACTTGAGTAAATTGTTGCAATTCTTGGCCAAGAGCTACTGGAAGATTTTTTACCTGGTTACTCGAGTGGCAACTCGAGTAATACCTTTTCTCATGTATTACTCGAGTGGTTACTCAAGTAATATTCTATATAACTTTGCAGATTACTCGAGTGGCTACTCGAGTAACTTCTTCCAAATTTTGGCAGTGCCTCCGAAAAATATTTTCTTTCAACCTTACTCAAGTGCCCACTCGAGTAACAGTGTTCCTTACTCGAGTAGTCACTCGAGTAAACATAAACAAAAACTGCCAGTGATGTTCTTCCTTTGTTCTTTCTCTCAAATCTTCTTCATTACTCCAGTGCTTACTTCAAGTAATGCTTTGTCTGCCATTTATTTACTTTGTTCAAATTCATTTGTTATCATATCCTCTTATATCATTGGTCCAATCTTTGTTATCATCAAAACATATGGGATCTAACAATTTATATGAATGTGGTTTATCTTCATGAGGTAATTGTATTCGAAATATGAATGTGAGACCCAGTTAAAGTGTTTGTGAAAGAAATTTGTGAAAACCCTATCTTATAGATGGGAATGTAAATGAGTTTTGATTATTATTGGTCTCTATTTTATTTTAATCACGTATTTCAAATAATAATTATGGAGGGGGTTACACTTTTAATCCCCCTAGTTCAAAGGCCGCTCGTTTCACCTCTTCATCCGTAATATTTTCCATCAAAACCATATTGTCCTCCATTGTAATCACCTTATCCATATAACTGAGAATATCAGTAAAATCCTTACCAGATGAATTCGTAAACAAACTATTATAGAAATCTGAAAAGCATTTGCCTATTTGTTCATTCCCCTTGCTCATTCTTCAATTGTGATTTTATTCCTACAACGTCTTTTGATTGTGGTCAAATGAAATATTTTGAATTTTGATTCCCACATTTGAGCCATTGGATTCTAAACTTCTGCACCTAATATTTTTCTTCTTGTTTCCATAACTCCCTTATCTTCATTTTTAATTTAGCAACATGTGCAGCAATCTCCTCATCCCATTCCCTATTCAAACAATTTTGCACTTTGGCCATTAGTTTAGTAATCAGAGCTTGCAATTCCCAAACTCCTTCTTTCCCCATTTATTCAATGCTTGGCTCAAATTCTCTAGATTTCTAACCAATTCATATAGTGCAATGTCGTTTTCTTCATTCCTCCAATTTGATATGACTATATCTATTAATTCAGGGTGGCTTAACCATTGTTCATCAAATCGAAACAATCTTGGAGCCTTTTCCTCCTAATGATTAAATTCCAACCAAAGTAGAAAATTATCTGAGCCAATATTTTCTAAGACATTGCATTGCCCATGCAAGAAACTCATTCTCCACCTGCTATTTACCACCACATGGTCTAATTTCTCCCTGATGAACCCCTCACCCTCCCTATTGTTTGACCATGTGAAATAACTTCCTTTTGTCTCTAATTCCATCATATTACATTTATTCATAAAATCCCTGAAACGTTGTAACTCCCTGGGCAGCTTAGGAATTCCCCCTTCCTTATCAGAGCTGTTCAGAAAGTCATTAAAATCACCCATTACACACCAGGTGGTATTTTGATCTGGGCATAACTGTTCTAGATTAGCCTGCCATCTCAACTTATGACTGTACTCTTGTGGACCATTGACCAAAGTCATCGCTCCATATTCTATACCATTTATACTCAGTTGATCAACATGAATAATAAACCTACTCAAGATCCCTATATTTACAATCACACCTTCACGCCAACATAAAGCCATACCTCCTGATTTGCCCACTGGATCAATACATTCCCCATACTCAAATCTTAGCTTTCGTCTAATCTTGTGAACCCTTTCCTTTTTCATTTTTGTTTCTGACAAGAATACAAGATCTGGTTTGAGTCTGTTACATTGGAACCTAAAATTTCGAATTGTTAGGGTGGTTCCCATAACTTGACAATTCCACCCTAAGCAACTCATGGTTCTCGGGTGGCTGCATATGGCCAGCCACCACGCCTTTCATTAGTTTTCCCAGCCGTGAATTTAGACAGAAATGCCCCTAGTTCTGTTACTTTTAAAATTGTTTTTACTTACCTTCTGAAGACCTTGCCCTTTCTTGATGGACACTCGCTCTTCCACATCAATATGAATTTCTTCCGTAGAAAACTCACTCCAACCATTAGACACATCTTCGCCATAGGTTCTGTCATCTGGTTGAAACTCATCTCTCATCCCACCGCTCAACTCCTCATCAGTTTTATTGCCAAGACCCGAAAGAGCAAGGAAATTTTGGTCAGGTACCTAGCGTCTTTTTGTTAATATTGGATATGTCCAGTTTAGATCTGCATGTCTTTTAAGATTAACTCTTTTCACTTGTTGGACTAAATCCCTGAGAACTTCTTTAGTCTTTTCTGCATCTAGATCAAAAGGAACTAGAGCATGATTAGGTCCATCTAATTCAATTCCACCACATGCATCATATCATGGAAGCCCATCTCTGTGACATTCTCTTATATTCCAATTGGGCTTTGTATTTAGATCCACCTTGTGGCCCAAAGAGGGCATTTGACTAAATGACGACCCAAGATGAGAGTCCACACTCACTTGACCTTCACTCCCTACTCTTACTGTACTCAAATTCAATTATCTGACATGTGGGCCCCCTGAGGCTTCTATTCCCTACTTTACGTCATCAAAAATTAATGCAACCGGCAAGGTCCCATACTTTGAATCCTCCAAAGCGAGATAATCATCAATAGTACTGTCCATATCCTCGTGACTACCTATACCACACATGACATCGTATCCAACCCCTTCCTTTCTTCGTTCTCCATGCCCCTTGTCTTGTCCCACCGTCTGACTAGTATTCCCTTTTGGCGACACCATCGTGTTCGCTCTCACAAGCGGAGCACACATAGTTGCATCAAGGGCTTATTTAGGTTGCCCTGTGATATCATCATCCTCCTTTTCCTTATAAGCTCGGTCATCGTGGCCAAGTTTTCCGCAAATAAAACCGAATTTGGCCAACTTCTCATATTTCACCTTGATCTTTGTGTCCTCCATTCCATCTGGCTGAGGAACTTTAAAGAATAGGACCAATGCCTTATCTGTGTCAATCGCCACCTGTGCTCGACATAAGCTCCAAGTTTTAAATCGAGAATCCTCTGGATTATCAATCTCAATTACTCTGCCTAATTTGCTCACCATTGCTTCAACATTAACTAGCAATTTGCCCTCGATCGTTACATCATGAAACTGTACCCAAAAAGGACATGTCATAATCTGGATTTCACTATCACACACGAAAGGTTTCCTTTTTTCCAAACTCAACATGTGTTGTCGCACAACCCAAGGACTTTCCTCCAAGACTCAGCGCACCTCCTCTGCTTCATCAAAAGTAAAGGAAAATAGATTGAAACCCATGATGTTTATCTCCAGGCCCTTTTTCAGTTTCCAAGTTGCTAGAACTTGCTCCCTTTCTACTCTTAGGGGTGAGTATTCGTTTTTCAGTAAAAACTGAAAAACCAAAATATAAGAATTTATCAAACCAAATCGAAACTGAATAAGAGAAGAAAACCGAACCGAAATAATTTGGTTTGGTTTCGGTATTTATAGATAAAACTAAAATTTTCTTTGTCTTCCTAATTAATTAGAATATCTGAATTTTCAACAAGCAAAATTTAATACAAATTATAAATTGAATAGCCTCAACAAGATTTAAGGAAAGATGATACAAAGTATAAAAAATATATATGATCAATTTAGTATTGGCACTTAATTAAATCAAAGAAAAAATGTGAAAAAAAATATTATATGGTGTATTCTTTACATTTTTCGGTTTTTCGATTAAAACCGATTTTCTTTTTTACAAAACCGAATCAAACCGAAACACCGAAAAAAGCTAAAAAAAAGAACCGAACATGCATCGAACACCGAAAAAATTGAAGTGGGTTCAGTTTGATTTTGCTCACCCCTAACTACTCCTACTGCCACCTTCACCTTTGCTATAACTCTCCCAATCAATTAGGGATGTGCAATATTTTCCCGTCCCGATCTTCCCTTCCCGATCCCGAGCAAATCGGGACGGGAAAAGTTCGGGATTGGGAAAAATTATTCGAGATCGGGATCGGGAATGGGATTTCCTGATCCCTAATTTTTCCCGTTCCCGAAAATATATCTATATATGTAAAATTTTTTTAAAAATATTTAAGAAAGTAAGACTAAATATAAAATAAAATGTGAAAATCCCTAACACCCTCAAAGTAATATATATTCTTTTAGTTTATTTAATTAATTTGATTTATTATTTATTAAATAACTCAATTTTTTTTTGTTCTTGTCTTTGTAATTTTTGCAGTTGAATCGACAACTTTAAGCATATATTAGACTAATTATATATTTGTATTGGACTAATTTAGTACACTATAATATTAGATAAATTATATATTTGTACTAGACTAAAGAAAATACAAAAAAAAAATTAATATAGGGAATTTTTTTTAAAAAAGGAAATCTGGGATTGGGAAATTCTCGATCTCGATCCCAATTCCGAAAATTTCCCGTCCCGTCGGGAAGGGAAATTTTTGGGATCGGGAATAGGATTTCTCGATCCCGAACACCCCTACAATCAATTTCCGGACAGTATCCTCCTCCGATGTGCCCCCTTCCACTACATCTGGACTTCCAGTTCACCTACTACCTCAACTTTACCTAACCGAGCCTAGTCACTGAGACTGACAAAGATAGATTGGAAAGTGAGTAGAAATCAGTACAATGACTAATCACCAAAAAATGGTGAAGAATGACTCTATATGTTTAATGGGAGATCCTCAAGTTCCTCTCAGTGTGAGAGACTCTTATGCACACCCTTTTATTTCATACGATTGGATTTCAACCATTGCATTTCCATTTTTAATACTGTAAGTACATCATGTGCTTGACCATTTAGCGTGTTGCCTTGTTCCATTAAATGATTACATACAAATATGTCATCGTGAAGGAATGTTATGAAAAACATCTCACTAAACGACATTTGTTGTTGTAGTCTTGGAGCTATTGCCATCATCAGCAACTAAATTTTTCAAACCATTTATTGACCTAAACCTTGATAGAACAACATATAGCTATCCATAGGTGCATACATCCAACATTCCTCGGTGATTAGCTTTGATTTTTCATTTGTTAACTATCATTGCAAATGATAAATTAACTGGGGATCATTGCAAATGATAAATTAATTGAGAATTGTCTCCTTTACATGAGAAATGACTATATAAAATCTAGGATCTTTATTTTAAAAAAATCTAGTATCTAAAGGATTCCACGTCTATCCTATGTAGCACCACTATCTGATTCAGTCTTGATCTATTCAATGTAATGGCCTTGATGACGAGTTTTCCAGGCCTACTAATTCAGAGATGTGTGTCGTTGCATAGACTAGTAGCTTGATTAATGTTCCACAACAACTTAACGGGAGCTCCTACTTAAGAGTAAGCTTGTAAGGTGGCAAACCTGAGATGTAATGGTGTTTAATAGTTCAGTTGTGTATAAATTGTCGAAGCAACCACTATCTTCACTTGACCCACAAACAATGTCACAACTAAGATATTCATTAGAGTTGGTAAAATAGGATGAGCTCATTTAAACGTGGTAGGCTCAAGCTGGCTAATTGCTAGCCTTGACTTGTCATTAATGGCACCATGACTTGTCAAGTGTGACAACTTGACTTATTATTAATGACACGTTGACTTTTCAATTGAAGCGCTCAAACTTGTTATTTGTGGTATTGTGACTTGTCATATTTTGATTTGTCATTAGTGATATATTGATTTGCCAATTGAGGCATCATGACTTACCATTGGTGGCACCCTAACTTGTCAATGTGCCACTAATGACAAGTAGCATGAACTCATATTGTCACTGTTCCAATAAATCATCCATATGTCACCCAAGGATACTTAGTCTAGTGTTGGATTAGCCAAATTACAAAGTGGGCAAAATGAGTTCAAATTCCACCTTGCTCAAAAAGACCTGTGGGAAAGGCATCTTGATCACAAAAACTTAATTTAGTATTTTCACAGTTCCAATAAATCATCCACATGTCACCCAAGGGTACTTAGTTTAGTGTTGGATTAGCTTGATCACAAAGTTGGCAAAATGAGTTCAAATTCCACCTTGCTCAAAAAAACCCTTAGGAAAGGCATCTTGATCACAAAGCCTTAATCCGGTATTTTTACAATTCTAATAAATAGTCCACATGTCACCTAAGGTTACTTGGTCTAGTGTTGGATTAGCCAGATCACATAGTGTGCAGGATGAGTTCAAATTCCACCTTGCTCAAAAGACTCTCGGAAAAGGCATCTTGATCACAAAGCCTTAATTCGGTATTTACACAGTTCCAATAAATCGCCCACATGTCACCTAAGGGTACTTGGTCTAATGTTGGATTAGCCAAATCACGAAGTGGGCAAAATGAGTTCAAGTTCCACCTTGCTGAAAAAGACCCCTGAGAAAGGCATCTTGACCATAAAAGTCTTAATCCGAATTAGCCTATTACTCTGGTAATATGATTCAAAAAAGCTTAGTGCTCACATGTCCGTTGAGATTTTATATCAATTTGATAATTTTATGGGACCTAATAGTAATAATTTTTCTTCCTTAGGAAAAGGCATCTTCATTACAAAGCCTTAATCCAGATTAGCCTGTTACTAGAAACCTGGTAATAACCTTGTAATGTGATCCAAAAAAACTTATTGCTCACATGTCCCTTGAGATTTTATATTAATTTGATAATTTTGTAGGACCTGAGAGTAATAATTTTTCTTCCCTAGCACCTCAGGGCTTGTTTGGTCTGAGGGGAGGGGAGGGAAAGTGGACGGAAGGAAAATTTTTTTGATTGAATTTAAAAAAATTGAAGAAGTGGGATTAAAAATTTTTAATTAATCTTCTTTAATCTTTTATCTTATATATTATCTTTATTAAAATTTTATTACCCTACTTCTTTAATATTTTAAAATTCAACTAATAAAAATTTCCCCTCCCCACCCTTCCCCTCCACGTCCCCCACACCAAACAAACCTTCAGTGTAATTTCCCCAAATCAAGCCCCTGCCTCCGTTTCTCGTCTCACTTTCCCCAAAGTCCCACTCGATTGCTCGAAGGCCGATCTCCCTCCCGGCTCCTGAACTCTCCTGCCGCTCTCTCTCGACTCTGTCACTGTTCTTTGCCTCCGCCTCCGGTCTCTCACTCACTCACTATCTCAGCCTCTCACCCTCATCTCCGGCCATCCCCAGACCCCATCGCTCGCTATCTCACTCTTGTCTCTGACTGTGACTCTCACCCTTTCATTTCGTCTATTGCTGTCTCGCAGGTCGCGGTTGACTCTCTCACTCTAGACGCTGTGTCACTGTGACTCTCGTCTCCGGTCTCTCAGACTCACTGTCTCGGTCTCTCACTGCGGGTATGTTTCCAACTTTTGAACTATGAATTTGGGCATTTGGCGACCATGAATCAGTCACTGAATAGCTAGAAAAGGCTTCGCGAGTGTCTCTGTTTGAATTTGGGGTAAGGAATGAATTATGTGTTTGTACATCTCAATATGATAGAATTGTGCTATTGGTGGAGAGGAAATAGAACATATATTCTGAAATGCCAAATTTGTTATTCCATGAATTACAGTTGTAGGAGTTTGTTACAGTCTTACTGATCCCTTTTCCATTTTGCAAGTCAACTTCAGCAGTATTGATCAATTTTGAACCGTCAATTACTTTCCTTTATGATTTACACAATTTTCCCGGTCTGTTGAATCATGAATGAAACTTGTTGCTGGCTCGATTGATTGATTGCTAGTTCTTGTTGAATGGAATTTTTCTTTGCAGTACAACTTATAAAAATAAAAGATGTCTTCAAGTGAGGAGAATAAAAGAAAGAATGTTGACAATGCTACTGAAATGGATGTTGGTAATGAACTAATCTGATTACATAATAAAGAAGAAATAACTCTGTGAATTTAACTGCATAGTATTTGTCTTTGATTCCTGCATACCCTAGCATCTCATGTCTGAAAAAGCATTTCAAAGAAAAAAGAATGGACCCTTCTTTCTTTTTGTTGTGGTTGTTCACTTCCAGATTTTTTCACTGCATATGTATCATCCTACATTGGCTTGACCTTGAGAAATTTTAAATTTTAGAAGAAGAAACAAATTTTTCCATAATAGAGA
This sequence comes from Inga laurina, assembly GCA_963855925.1. Lineage (NCBI taxonomy): Eukaryota > Viridiplantae > Streptophyta > Magnoliopsida > Fabales > Fabaceae > Inga > Inga laurina. The sequence continues at coordinate 46,944,824 of OY979712.1, forward strand.
GTAAGACGAGGTTTTTCAAGCTTTGTCACTAAGCCAATCACCTTCAAAGAACTATCTTTACACTGTACTAATAATTTTTTTTGGAACCATACCTGTACATTTTACTGTCATTGCAAACTTAATATGCAAGCTAATTGTTATTCAATCCTATGCTTATACTCACAGAATTTCTGACTTCTTCTTGGAGATGTTATTTTGACTGGTTTCTTTCTTGGGCCAAAATTTACTGCTTTTATTTGTTTGGCATTTGCTCTATTAGGTTGCTGAATGTTGGTTTGGAGAGTACAATGACTCAGCCAACGGTGATACTTGCAACAGCAAGTTATGATCACACTATTCGTTTTTGGGAAGCCAAAAGTGGCCGGTGCTATCGAACTATCCAATACCCAGATTCAGTTTGACATAATTCTAGCCTTCTTTCCCTTAGAAGCTTGTGATTTTTTTTTTTTGGTATTGATTGGGTGAATTACAATATTTTTCCCTTGCAATACTACACTTGAAGGGTTGTCATATGATTGAGCATCTAAATATAGACCTTATACTGAATTAGATCGTGGCCTGATAACATTGAGGCTCAAACATGAATTTTCTTCTTTGCAATTTTTTTATGATTAATAATTCATTAATAAATATCTGGCAAAAAAATAATCCATTAATAAATAAAACGTTATTGCTGGACTAATCTCATGGCTCTGTTGATTATGAATAGATTTAGTTTTTTAATTTTCAGATTAATAAAAATGGTTGGTTGATACCTCCCATGTTTAACATTGTGACTAAGTTTACCTTTTCATGAATGGCTATTGAACTAGTGAGGATGCCATTATTGATTGATCAAATGTTTTTCTTTGCAACAAAAGCAAAATTTTTTATTGTGCAGTTTTTTGAGGGCTCTTTGAGAAGACCTTTAACATCCATCTTTGTCATATTGCATACAAATCTTGACAAACTATCTTTCTCAATACTGGGAATATTGTCTGAATCACGTTTTAGATGGGCGGAAAAATGTGTGATATAATCTTTACATGTGAGCTTTGTTACTCTATTTTCTTTTCCATGAGATACTAAATAACCAACATCGTTACTTTTTGAGGCGGGGCCAACACTATTTTTACATATGCATATGTAACGGTGTTAGGTTATATTAAGGTCTTGACATTTTTGCTCCCATTTTAAATGTTCATGGGTATTTTTGCACCTTCAAAGAGCATATGGTGTTAGACGCACTTTTAATAAAAGCTCATGCGTATTTTTACACCTTAACCCTAAATAAAATCTGAAAAAAATAATGATATGTAGCATTTTTCCAGGGAAATGAATAGCTTAAATGTTGAATCAGCTAAACTTGTATATTTAATGTTTTTTTTATGATATAAAAAATTGTCTGTTTCTATGCAGTCTTATTGTTGAACAGTTGTTACCTATGAAGCACCAATGCCTAGAAAACATATATTCTGTCTTGTATGTGTCTGACGCTTGTATCAAAATGCATGACAAAGCTTTGAGTTGAACTTAAAAACCGCATTTTCTATTGTGTTGCAGCATTCTCACTGTTTCATGTTGATACAGAACTTTTAGGACGTTTCTGCTTTATGAAGAGGAATTATTTCTGGTGCTTTTAAGATCCACATATTGCTACTGACTTTTCGTTATCTGATTTGTGTAGCAAGTCAATCACCTAGAAATAACCCCTGATAAACGTTACCTGGCTGCAGCTGGTAATCCTCACATACGATTGTTTGATGTTAACTCGAATACCACTCAACCAGTATGTCTTCCTACCCTATAGAATCACTTCAGAGTCAACATTCTTTCTGGTTCCTGATCATTCTTTTCCAAATTGTGTGGCAGGTAATGAGCTATGATTCACATACCAACAATGTAATGGCAGTGGGGTTCCAATGTGATGGAAATTGGATGTATTCAGGTTCAGAGGATGGCACAGTTAAGATTTGGGATTTAAGGTGAGGCTGATGTCTTCCGATATGTGTTTTTGAAGTATCAGTTCGTGCCCTTAAAATCTGCTAGTAATAGGCTTCATTTGTTGAAAAATGCAGGGCACCGGGTTGTCAAAGAGAATATGAAAGTCGTGCAGCAGTGAATACTGTTGTGCTACATCCAAATCAGGTTATGTTTAACTGTCTACCTAGGGAAGTTGAAATTGTTTCTGGGTTAGAATTATATTTTTGACAACACAAATATTGTGGAAATATATAAAGTGACAATTACTGTGTGAATTGTCGTAATAGCTTTGGCTAAAAGGATATTTCTACATATTGGCTATTAGATTTTTATTATTTTTTCTTCATTTGTTCAATTTACTTGCCGCTTTCATGGGGCTTAGCAGCTGCAATTTGCATATTGATTGACTACTTCTTCCAGAAGCTCACCATAAGTGTAGTTTGGAGGCTTTGCAAAATATTGAGCTGCAAATGATGGAGAGTATGACTATAGAATAGTTGGACTGTCATTTGAAACCAATCGGAACTTTGGAAAAGCATAGTCTAATTAATGCTAAAATAATTTGCTGTTACCTTTGGGGTGGATGGCTTTGGCTTATATGGTTTGATTAAAAAAAAAAAAAGATAAAATAGCCTATTGTGTATCTCTAGATTTAAAAGATCCTCTGAGCTACCTTGAGACTGAAATCAACTTTTGTTAAGATGTTTGATGCTCACTTATGGATTATTACTTGGCTTGATAGGCAATGGATTGTGACCAGTGTATACACTTCAAGAGACTATGGATCCACGCCCAATACTGTTGTACACTTGTATTAGAGAATACACAACAATTTGAATTGCATATAGACACTTAAGATAGTGTTGTGTTGCTCTGTCTCTGTCAGGTTTTAGTCCCTGTCCGTACCAATGTCTATGCTTCCTAGGTCTGCATTAACATAGATATACTGCGCTCATGCTTCAGTGTCATTTGTTTTCTGCTAACTTTTATGCCTTAGGTGTTCTCCATTCATTATGGTCTCTTTCGTTTTATCTTTCTCCAATTACACTTTCATTAGCTTGTATGCTTCAGTTCCTTTGCAATTATCATTCATTTGGCATTTTGATCTGGCAGACTGAACTAATATCTGGTGACCAAAATGGTAACATTCGTGTGTGGGATTTGACTGCAAACTCATGCAGCTGTGAATTGGTATGAAATATTTTCTGAAATGTTTTGTCTTGTAGAATGTTTGTTATAAAATGTTAGGTCTATTCCTTGTTATCATATAGCTGGAATGAAAGAAATATATTTAACATTAAACCATGCAGCTTTACAAAAGTGAGTGTTTCAGACCCATGGTGCTATCGCTTTGACCTCACATATACTATATGTTCAATTATGTTGCTCCAACGGGATATCTTTTTGTATTGGATTATTGCTATACTCCTGGATGGAAACTGGAAAGCCATGTAACAATATCTTTATGATTAGATGTATTGTCTTCAGTGTATTCCATTGTATCTTCTCTCTTTTTGTAATATATGAAAACATTAACCTCCTGGGGAAATGTAGGTGCCAGAGGTGGACACAGCAGTACGCTCTTTAACAGTTATGTGGGATGGGACTTTGGTAGTTGCAGCAAATAATCATGGGACATGTTACGTATGGCGTCTTCAGCGTGGAACTCAGGTTGTGCCCTTATATCCATTGAAGCTATCCACATAGCCTTGCCTTTAACTTCACTCAGTTTTCCTTTTGGAGTTTTGTGCAGACAATGACAAACTTTGAGCCACTTCATAAGCTGCAAGCACACAAGGGCTACATTCTCAAATGTCTCCTTTCACCTGAGTTCTGTGATCCCCACAGGTTGTACAGATTAATATTTTGATGGGTTTTCTTTTTTTCCTTACCAAACCTGTCAAGTAAAACCTGGTAATCTTTTGTGATTGATTGACCACTTGTTTTCAATCCAACAAATACTTGTCAGGGTATAATCTGTAAAAGATACTTTCATGATAATTACTAACATATTATGAGAATATTTTGGTCTTCAATAAGAATCAGGGTTTAATAAATGTTCTACATACTCTGTCCCAAAAAAGGAAAAAAATAAAGTGCTGGAATAACTATATGTTGTGTTGGAATGGTGATAGTTTGGCAATTGAAAGCAAGTGATTATTGATTAAAAGTATTTGTTCAATGATCGCTTATATATGGAACTTCAATTTTTGTATGACATATTTTTTTCCTTATTTGTTTAAGACAGGTTTGAGATTGTATAATTGCTTGTAACAAGTTTCTTTTTGGGTAGACTTTTTAATTAGTTTCTTTTTAGCTTATAACGAGTTTCTATGATCCAGACTTTTGAGTTAATTAAAGAAAGTGCTGTGATCTCATTGATTGATCTCACCAAGTTAAACATCAACCCATCTACACACTTGCATATACACCCTTCCTTGCATCTTGACAGTCATTTTCCTCATTCTTGAATACAATAGGCTCATAGTTGTTCTGTTGTGTATGTTCCACACTTTGTATTATCTTATTTTAAAATATTAAAATGCAAGCCTGTAGTTGTTTGTACTTAGAAACTTTGAACATTCAAATGAGCACCTGCCTGCTTAGTTCCTTAAGGCTCAGTCATGGGACCGGATCACCTCCCCAGACTTGATTGCAGCACTGTCTTGGTATTGATTTACCATTTACTGTTATAAGATTGTATTGAAGTTTTTGGCTGGCTTTAAATTTGCTAGGTATTTGGCTACTGCATCTTCTGATCATACTGTCAAGATATGGAATGTTGATGGTTTCACACTAGAGAAGACTTTGATAGGTAGTCCATGAAGTCATTTGCACATTTAATGCTTCTTTAGTTCATGTTTGCTCAGATGCATTTTAACTGCCTTCAATAATTTGTGCATCGCAGGTCACCAGCGCTGGGTGTGGGATTGTGTTTTTTCTGTGGATGGTGCCTACCTAATAACAGGTACATGGTAGATTTTGGATGGTAGGAAACAGTGACTTTGTGGCCTCAATAATTCGCCTAGGTTAAATACTCCAGTCAACAAGAAATATTGCTTTGCGCAGCTCATAGCTTATCCAGTTGCACTTATTGGTCTGCCCTTGTGTGGTTTAAACTCCAAAGTGTGTTATTTAATAATACCCTTGTGGTTTGGGCTCAAAAATCAAAAGTTTTTTAACTATCCAATAACTGCCCTATGAAATATTTAAGTTAATGAACATTTTCATCATTAAATGTCTGGTTCATATATATGTTGAACATCTTCACGCTGTTATATTCCTGTTGCTAGGATTAAGTGGATAGTTCCTATTTTGAATTGTCATTTTTATCCATGTTCTGGTTTCAAAGGATGGAAACTATACATGCTTTCAACAATGAAACTTTATCAATTTATCTAAAGATTTGGTTGTTGGTAGAATACAGTTGCAACATAAGACCAATGTAACCAACCTCACCTAGTGGAATAAGGCTCGTTGAGACTGTTTATCAATTTAACTTCCACTTGATTATTTTTATTAAAATCGTTGGTTATTGCAGCTTCATCTGATACAACAGCAAGGCTTTGGTCTATGTCAACTGGTGAAGATATTAGGGTTTACCAAGGTCACCATAAAGCTACAATTTGTTGTGCTCTACATGATGGGGCTGAACCCACTGCATCCTGAAGTAAACATATTCTGATCCTTTTTCCCCCCTCCCTTTTTCTTTTCATTTCCAATATATCCTGTTTGTGAATAACAACCTTTTTTCTTATTTAAAGAGGTTGGGTGGATGGGAGGTTGTTTCTGTGATGTTGATTTACTATTGATCTTTGGACTTTGTAAGCTGTTAGTTTGATTGAGGCTTTCATTTGGTCAAATTGGTCTTTTGTGTTGTCAAAAAAGGTAAATATTAGTTTAGTAATAAGTCGTTTTCATTTTGTTAAAAGTCAGTAATGTCAGCACTAAACATTTGTGGTTAGCATGAATTTGTTGACACTCACACATATGCTTCCGTCAATCACTCATACCACCTACCGTTTTGTCTCTCTGATATGTTTTTCTCTTTGCCTATATATATTGTAATTCTCTTATCAGTTGTATAATGAATGAAATGAGAATGAGATCCTAGAGTCTCATATGGCATCAGAGCCTAGTCCTAAAATCCCTGGCAACCAGAAACGGTGAGGCGAGAGAGAGATAGAGAAAGCAGAGCCAGCACCGACCGGAGTGCTACGTAAGCAGCATCGCCGGACTGCTCGCACTGTTTCAGGAATTCCTCCACCGAACTGTAGACGACGCCATTCGCTGCCAGAAACGGTGAGGTGAGAGAGCGACAGAGAAAGCAGAGCCAGCGTCGGAGATCTGAGATCTCACTCACACCGGCGAGTAGGCATACACCGTCAGCCAAGGGACGATTACAAGCCGCCGATCGGCGAATCCCAGAAGCCTGCTGTCAATCTGAGCAGCGTGTGGAATCCACGCGCCAACCAGTGCAGCGGTGCGTGAATCTCACGCGCCACCGTCCGTACATCGTGCGTGACCTCACGCGCCGCCGTGAACAGTGCCTCCAACATCCATTTTTTGTCCCAGAAAATAAGCCACAGTGTTTCCAACCACCATTTCTTCCAAAAACACATGGATTCTTCAAATTTTCCTCCTCTTTTTGGGTCTCTTCCTAGAAATCAAACCATAACCGGGGCCACACCAATGTCACTTATATCCGGTACAAATCCTGAAATTCAAGACTCATCTTCCTCCTCTCATTCCTCCACTACTAGTAACACAATAACTACGCCAGGACTTTCCGATAGTCAGATTATGGCCATCAACTATAGGTTCAATGGAAGAAACTATCTTCAGTGGTCTCGAACAGTGCTAAGATATATTCGTGGTAAGCGAATGGAGAAATATATCAATGGAGCAGCTCCTCAACCTCCTCTTAATGACTCCAATTTCAATACATGGTTTGCTGAAAACAATCAAGTTATGTCTTGGTTGTGCAACTTAATGACTGATGAAATCAGTGAAGGTTATCTCCTAGCAACCACTACAAAAGAAATCTGGGATGAAGCAAAGCAAACTTACTCTTCCCTTGATGACACCGCTGCTCTAATCCACCTGAAGCGACAACCTCGAGATCTGAGACAAGGTAACTTGACAGTTACTAATTATTATAATACCTTACATAAACTGTGGCAACAGCAAGATCTCTTCGATTCCCATCCATGGGATACTGTCAAAGATGCTCAGTTACATAATAAGATCGTGGAAGAAGAACGAGTGTATGACTTCCTCCTGGGTCTCAACGATTCATTTGAAGAGATAAGAGGTAGAATCATGGGACTAAAACTCATGCCACGTCTGTTTGAAGTAGTCAACCATGTGCAATTTGAAGAAAGCAGAAAACTCTTGAATCAAGGCAGCTCAAGCTCAACTGAAAAATCAGATTCAAGCTCAATCGAAAGATCAGCCCTGGCAGCAAAACGACCACAAGAAGAAAGACGAAACAACTGGTGTAATTATTGTAAAAAGAAGGGTCACATAAAAGAAGAATGCTGGAAACTTCATGGGAAGCCAGCAATCAACAAACAAAACCATACTACTGCAACTGAGCCAGAAACTGAAGATAAAGATTCCCTGAGCAAAGAGGAACTGTAGATGTTTCGCAGGATGTTAGATAGACAAAATAAGTCTAACTCTAAGCTTGGTATTAACCTTGTGCAATCAGGTAACTCTATCATAGCTCTAAATACAGTACGAGCTAGTGAAAATACTTGGATTATTGACTCAGGAGCAACTGATCACATGACTGGTAATCGTACATTGTTTGCAACTCTTAAATTGATTCATGAGAATCTTCGAGTCAAAGTTGCGAACAGCCTATACACTACAGTTGAAGGAATTTGCACAGTCATACTCTCTAATTCCTTGAAAATTCACAATGTTCTATTTGTGCCTGCACTCACTGTCAATCTTATATCTGTGAGTAAATTAATTAAAGATCGAATGTGCCGAATCATCTTTGATAATGATGTCTGTGTTTTCCAAGATTTAAATTCGAAGAGGACGATTGGAACTTCTAGAGAATAGGACGGATTGTTACTACCTTGAAGAATCAAACTTGAAATCAGAAGATGCAAGGAAGGCAAAAAGAGCACTGGTTAGCTCCAACTCTAAAAATGATGTAACCTTGTGGCATTGTCGCTTAGGCCACCCTAGTTTTGATTATATGAAGCACTTGTTTCCAAATTTCTTCAATAAAATTTCTATTCTTTTTCATTGTGAAACTTGCCAAATTGCAAAACAAACTATATCTTCTTATCCCAAACAACCCTACAAACCTTCCTCATCATTCACACTAATCCATAGTGATATTTAGGGTCCTGCACGACTAAAAACCCTTATCAATGCTAGATGGTTTGTTACTTTCATAGATGATCATACTAGAGCCACATGGGTTTATTTAATGAAAGACTGATCCGAAGTAGCTAAGGTATTTCAAAATTTCTATACCTTTGTGCGAACCCAATTTAATGTTTTTATTAAGGTACTTTGAAGTGATAATGCCAAGGAATACATGAGCAACACCTTTACCAACTTTCTTGCTCAACAAGACATTCATCACCAAACTTCTTGCCCATACACACCTCAACAAAATGGAGTAGCTGAGCGAAAGAACCGTCACCTGTTAGAAGTAACCCGAACCTTACTAATGGAATGAAATGTTCCTACCATTTTTTGGGATAATGCTCTCCTCACTGCAGCTTATCTTATTAACCGCATGCCATCCAAAGTCCTCAAATTCCACACCCCTATCCAAACACTCCTTGAACACTTTCCAAATTGCTCCATAATCACTTCCTTGCCTCCTAAGGTATTTGGTTGTATTGTCTTTGTTCACAACAATGATAGCAATAAATTTGCTGCCCGAGCTACAAAATGCCTATTTCTTGGTTACTCTCCGACTCAAAAAGGGTACAAATGTTACTATCCTATTCCAAGAAACTTATTGTCTCCCGTGATGTAGTCTTCTTGGAAGAAGAGGCATATTACCCCAAATTACCCATTCAGGGGGAGTACACTGACAATGAATGGCTAATCTTGGATAAACCTGCACTATCACCACCACAACCTAATCCCATTCCCATCATTGACTCCTTACCTTCCACAAACCAACCTAGTCCTATCCACCTTAATGATCATGAAGCTGAACATCTTTCATCTCAACCTGAACCCACAACTAATGAATTGGAAACAAATGTTGAGATCAATTCAGGGATGGATACTAAAGGAGATGAAGAGTCCAGAGTACAAGCCAACGATGAATTAAACACTGGTAGAACTATTTCTCCCATTCAAAGGAATGATCATGACTCCAATTCGGGATTAAATCCTGAAGAATTGGGTTCGCCTATTGCATTGAGAAAAGGGGTAAGATCTTGTACTTAGCATCCAATTCAACGTTTTGTCTCATATGGTAATCTATATGCAAAAATGCAAAGCTTTGTTGTAAATAGCGCACAGATTAAAATCCCAAGCACGTTTCAACAAGCTATAGCTGATCCAAATTAGAAAAGAGCTGCAGAAGAAGAGTTGAGGGCACTGAAAGAAAATAAAACGTGGGAGATCACAACTCTTCCCGAAGGAAAGAAACCAGTAGGATGCAGGTGGATCTTTAACCCAAAATTCAATCCTGATGGTAGTGTCAACAAATATAAGGCGAGACTTGTTGCAAAAGGATACACCCAGACATATGGAATTGATTATCAGGAGACATTTGCTCCAGTAGCCAAGCTTAATACTATCCAAGTGCTACTATCAATCGCAGTAAACTTGGATTGGTCGTTGCATCAACTAGATGTAAAGAATGTCTTTCTAAATGGAAACTTGGAAGAAGAAGTTTACATGGAGATTCCAGATGGAATTGCATCCCCCAACAACTCTGTGTGTAAACTCGACAAGTTATTGTATGGACTTAAGCAATCTCCTCGAGCATGGTTCGGTAGATTCACCAAGACAATGAAAAGACTTGGGTATACTCAGGGACAAGCAGATGACACATTGTTCATCAAACGTGGTAACGGCAAAGCCACCATTTTGATCGTTTATGTTGATGACATGGTCATTACAGGAAACGATGACGAATCAATTGCTCGTTTAAAACAGGACTTGTCAACTGAGTTCCAGGTGAAAAACCTTGGACAAATGAGGTATTTCCTAGACATGGAAGTGGCAAGAACTAAAAAGGGTATTAATGTATCTCAGCGGAAATATACCCTAGATCTGTTGCATGAAACTGGAATGCTAGGGGCACAACTTGAGGGAACACCAATGGAAGAAGGTTGTCACTTAGAAATCAAACCAAATGGTGTTCTAGTCAACACAGAACAGTACAGAAGACTTGTCGGAAAACTCATATATTTGACCCATACACGTCCAGACATTAGTTATGCAGTCGGAATAGCAAGTCAATTCATGCACCAGCCACAAGTAGAACACATGACAGCTGTATATAGAATCCTAAGCTATTTAAAGCTTAACCCTGGAAGAGGAATCTTCTTTAAGAAATGCACTACCAGGGATATCGAAATATACACTGATGCAGACCATGCAAGGGATAGAAAGACCAGAAGATCAGTCTCAGGATATTGCACATATGTGTGGGGAAATCTTGTTACATAGAGAAGCAAGAAACAAACTGTGGTGTCACCGAGTAGTGCGGAAGCCGAACTGAGAGCTGTTAATCATGGAGTACGTGAAGGACTTTGGGTCATCAGATTACTGAAGGAGTTGGGAATTCCATACGAGGGACCAATGCAAATTTGGTGCGACAATAAAGCCATCATTGAAATGGTCAAGAACCTAGTCTATCATGATAGAACAAAACATGTTGAGATAGACAAGCACTTTATTAAAGAGAAAATTGAAGCTGGCATCATAAATCTGTCCTACATCAGATTTGAAGGCCAAATTGCAGATGTACTGACAAAACCACTACGCAAAACTACATTTGAAAAATTTATGTGCAAGCTGGCTATAATTGACATATATTCTCCAACTTGAGGGGGAGTGTTAAAAGTCAGTAATGTCAGTACCAAACATTTGTGGTTAGCATGAATTTGTTGACACTCACATATGCTTCCGTCAATCACTCATACCACCTACCGTTTTGTCTCTCTTATCTGTTTTTCTCTTTGCCTATATATATTGTAATTCTCTTATCAGTTGTATAATGAATGAAATGAGAATGAGATCCTAGAGTCTCATACATTTTAAAGTCTGTAATTATTGCTGGCAGCTCACTTCTATATGCATGTATAGAACAAATCAAAAGTTGATAGATGTTGAATTTGAATCGTGAATTTGCAATTTTATAAAATCCTTTTGAAACGAAAAAGATGAAGAACAGAAGTTTATTCACGCTACGACTTCGTGATTTTCGCTTAGTTTAGAGAACTTGACTTCATAGGACTCAAAATGCTTGCAATAAAACATGTACTGTATTACATTGCAATGGGAGTGTCATCATTTGGTTTATTTTGAATTCATAAAACTAATTGGCACACCAAACCATGATCAAGCTCTAGATTTTCCATCTGGGAACCCTCATACTAAAAATAAATGGCAATAAGAAGTGATCGAGAAAGTACATGACTATGAACCAACCTTTAAATGCTTGGAAGATCTGTGACTATGCTCACAGAATAAATCCATTGAATTCGGGTGATAAGAAAAGGTTGAGATTTAGTATCCGTTTGGATTAGTAATGGACAGTCGTGATCATGATTTATATAAGTGACATCGGTAAAAGTGCTATTAGTCAATCGTAGTTAATCGTAATTTCTGTTTGGATTTTTTTTCACTAGTAACATTAAGAATTGTGATTATATTTGGATTTCATTTATTAAAAATACTTATGAGTGTATAATTACCAAAAAAGGTATGGATTTTATGAAGTTATATTTAATAAAGGAAATAAATAAATTTGAAAGTAAATACGTTATAAAACTTTATGACAAGATGCGTATGCAGTAAAAAGTAAAATTATACATGTTGGAGTATATTTCAAAAAGCTTATTACAATAGCTATCATATTTACCAGATTTAATGTCTAAATAGAAAAAAAAAATTAAAAAATGTGATAACTCATTATTTTGCTAGATTGCATCAGATTATGTAATCAAGTTTATTTTTTCAATAAAGTTGTTTACATTTTCATGATAATATATTTAATAATAATTATTATTAAATATGATTTAATAAATGACATGAATATTTAAATATTATATTTATTATATAATAATTATTATTATCATTTTATAAAAATTAAAAATTCATGCTAAGTAATGGACAAAAAAATATTTAAAATAATATTATTTAAACTACTTTAGTTGAGAAATAATAGGCAAGATATATATAGAGAATATTTGGAGAGAATTTTGAAAAAGGAATCAGAGTACAAATTGGAGAAATTATTGTTGTGGAAGTTTCATCGGGATTTTCCAATCGTATAAGCAACCCCATTGTCATTTATGTTCAATGTAACACCTTAATTTCATGTCCCGTTATTATTTATCTGAAGCACTAGTGTTATCATTATCGCTTAAGTGAATCAATAATTAACCCTCTAAATTAAAACTTTACATTTTCCTTTCTATTCTCAACTTCTCAAATGTGCAAACTCGTACTCATTCATCCTTGTATACATGCATACATCATTCATGGCATATTTATACAATTAATGAATACATGTAATAATTTATACATGACAAACTATCACATATAATTCTTCAATTTGCCATCACCCTTCCTTCTTGCATTTCTTCATGTACTCCTCTTCTGTGCTCACATACCTATATGCCTTTGAATACGATGCATCTAACTAAGATGATAATCAATCGTGGAGAAATCTCAAGGCAATCACTATTCCTCAAGTCTCCATAACCTAACCAACTTAACTTCCCAGAGGGCCATCCATCCCGAGATTATTTTTGCCTAAGCACGCTTGATCACGAAGTTCCATTGGAATCCGGGTCACATGTCAATTCGACATCAGATTCGCTGGAGCTCATACCCTTCTCTACTGGGTATTCATCACTGCTGCTCTGTTTCGTTCTCTATATACAACTCTACCTCTTCCTTTGGTAGGAAAATCTATAGTTAGCCAGTTCACCGATATACGACTCTACCCTTCCTCTACACTAGCTTGCCAATTAGTGTTCGGGAAAATTCTATTTCTCTAGGTTCATCTATTACCCCTAATTCTTAATCCTAATATCACTCAAGATTATCCAAATATCAGCACCAATACTATTCACATTAGCAAAGCATATTCAAGTCAGAATCTCCGCTCTGATACCACCACTATCAACACCTTATTTTCGTAATCGATCTAATGAGTTTTACACAGCGAATTCAAACCACTAAGCAATATTCTTTTGCAAAACTCTTTCTATTCCTAACCTTATTACAGGATTCGAACCTAAAGTTGAGTGGGTTTTTTGGAAAATTTCAAAATCTTGCGAAAGCGTATTATAGTGGTTTGCAACTTTGTTATTACGCATCGATTCTTATCTTTTCTTTTAATTAAATTAGAGTGATTCTCTGCTCATGCCATTCTGGTCCTATTTATAAGTCCTTTTTTACTAAAAATTTAGTCTTATTTATAAGTTCAGTTTTAGTGTAGTACATGAGATTGTGACAATTTTGCCCCTATTTATTTTACCAATGAAAAAATAATTTAAAAATAGATAGAAAAGACAGAGTTGAAAAGACTCACTCATAAATAAAGATATAGTTGAAAATTTACCTCATAATAATTGAGTTAATTATCTCTCCTTGGTATGTGAGATTTAGTTAAAATGGACTTATAAATAGAACCAGTGTTGTACTTAGTTCATTAATTTACATACACAAACTATGTAGCCACAAAGGACTACCAAAGTGTCTAAGTCTAATACAAAAACAATAGACACACTCCCATCTTCGTTCCACCTTCATATTGCCCTCTTGTAATCCTCTTCTTTGTTCTCAATGTACCTATATGGTTGGGTGAGGAAGAGTGAAATTCGAGAGAATTTTAGTAGTAAACAATACTAACTATGCATACTAGATAATCTTAGTGTATTTCATGCTTGCTTACATAAATTCATACTAACATAATGACATTTGCATGCTCAATGTTTCATACAATACTCCTATGGCCACAGTATAAACAGAAGCAGAGCTTCATTCATTCACATAATTTCCATACAATTCATCAAAGCAATAAAGCACATCAACACACAAACATATACATATCAAATACATGCAAGTCAGGAATTTACTACCTTTTGTCTTGAAGTCCTTCTTTCGTTCCCTTTTCTTCCAACATCAGGGTTGCTTTCATTGCTTTTCTTTGTCACCCAATGGCCCTAAAAACATAACCACATGACTTGTTAGAGCCATGAAAGTTAACCATGTCTTCAATTCTCACAATTCCTTTCAAAAGTTACAAATTCGCTGGCCAACCTTAACCTTCCAGCTTTCTTTGACCAACTAATTCATAACTTTGTCTAGATACCTCTAATTGGGTTGGTTTAAAGTCCTATGTGACCCACTTTAAGCCTAGTTTAGGGTAAAATGCCTCCCACTGCTAGTTGTATGTTCACAGTTCCAGAATTCCCAATTAACCATTACTGCAACAGAATCATTCCATTTTTAAATGTCTGACTTCAATAAATTATAACTCATAATGTACAAATCCAAATGGCACAAATGACATATCAAATTAAAGCTTGCCATATCTAATTTTATTGTTGAAAATATCGTATTCATTGGACAACATTTAATTATTCAAAAATGCACCACATTCCAACTGTCCCCTAAACTAGTAGCACAATGTTAACTTCCAGTTTTCAGTGTTTTAATCCAATGATCCGGAATTTATAGTCAGAGGCTATTCCTATATAATTTTTCATGCAAAATCCATTGGTGACCTTAAATTCACCAAAATCGTACTCCTTCTTTATGCATTGTTCTGACAAAAAATCCCTTCCCAAACCATCAATTACCAAGTTTGTAAGTTTATCATGAAACTATGCTAGAATCATCATTTAACCTCATGTTCACGTTATTAATTTCACTAAAACCCCAAGGTTACTATTAAGCTAAATAGGGCAGCATGATATTGCCACAAAAACATAACCAAATTTCAAGACACTTAGGTCAGAACAAAGCTTGTGCTCACCTCTTTACTTTGTCATAGCTCTTTCTTGAATTCTCCAACTTCAACACCACTTAGTTAGCACAAAACACCTTTCTTCAAGAAAATAGAACCATAAAATTATTGCTCTTAACAAGGGGAACGATGTTTATGAAGAGATTTTGAGTATAAGAGGTAATTTAAGGGGTGAGAATTGAGCAAGAAGGCTTACCCTCAAACTTTGCTCTTCAAGCTCCTTCTTTCTCTTCCCTTTTTCTTTTTTCCTTCTTTTCTCTCTTTTTGGCTGGATGATTTGAGTAAAATGAGAGAGTGATATTGTTGATTCATTAATTCCCTCCACTTATATTAACTTGGCCGAATTTTGAGAAAGAGTTAGGAGAAGGTGAGGTGTCACAAATTTGTGGTGCCTTGAACAACCACTTGGTTGATTAACCATGTAAGGGTTAGGTTAGTTGGATGATATTTCTCTTTCCCTCTCTCCTCCTCTCTTGAACCGACTTTATTGTCCAAAAGTGAAGGAAGTTATGTTGACCAATCTTTCTCTCTTGTCTTGACATTCCTTGGCCAACTTAAGTTAAATAAGAATGAGAACATGTTGACTGTTCCTCCTCTCTTCATTTCTTCGTGTTTGGCCGAATTAAATGCATAAAGGAGAAGGAAATATTTGATTCAATTTTCTGTCTTGCTTTCTTTATCGTCTTGGCCGAATTCTTTAAACCAGGGGGGTGTTCACCAACACATATAAGTGTATAAGTATAAGTTTGACCTAAGTTTTCTTATAAAAAGGGGTGACACTTTGACCAAACCCTTCTTCCTTCCTTCTTTGCCCCTTTGGACATTTTTTAACCATGTGTTAGGTGGTTTAAATTTGCTTTTTATCCTTGTTGAGATTGAAGAAACATATTGAAGCACAGAAAAAATACTAGTATTATTAATCATTGAGAATAAAAGAGAGTATGGAGGTCTTTATATAGGTAATGATAAACTAATTCTAACCCTAAAATCTATTATAATTCAATCAAATCAAATCATAATAACTTAAAGATATATTCCTAAAATATAATATTCATATCTAATCCTAATAAATACTAAATGATATTCCTAATAATAATAATAATTAATTAATATGTCTAAATTTGATATTCTCAACACCCCTTCAAGCAGGAAGGGGCTTGCACATATAGCAACTTATCTTCAAGAAAATAATGATTCATAGCCTAAAACTCAAACAACAAAGGTTGAGGTAATAATCCACCGGTTTCACCAGGAGCTCAAACAAAAAAGACCGAAGTAGAAGCTGCAACAAACGGTCTCAGAAGGGACCAAACCAACAAGCAGTATCACAAGGGATCAAAGCAACAACGAACGTCTCACAAGGGACCAACAACGAACGGTCTCACAAGGGACCAAAGCAACAATGAACGTCTCACCGGGGACAAACACCAAACTGTCCAATACTCCAAACGTCTCACTAGGGACACCAAAGGTCTCACCAGGGACTAAAATCAAAAGAAAGAACTTGTCTCTGATACCATGTTGAGATTGAAGGATCACATTGAAGCACAGAGAAAATACTAGTATTATTGATCCTTGAGAATAAAAGAGAGTACACGGAAGCCTTTATATAGGCAATGATAGACTAACTCTAACCCAAAAATATATCATAATTCAATCTAATCAAATCAAATATAATATCTTAAAGATATATTCCTAAAATATAATATTCATATCTAATTCTAATAAATACCAAGCGATATCCCTAATAATAATAATTAATTAATATTTCTAAACTTTATATTCTCAACAATCCTTCAAGATTACTCTTGTTTCTCAAGAGCAAATCCTAGCCCTTCATTTTGGTTTTCAATTCTATCATCAAGATCAAATGACAAATGTCTCTTTTGCCTTTGATTATAGTAACATTAACTAAGTTGCCATTAGTTATTTCTTTTGTTTTCTTCTTCCTCTTCCAATATGTCATTCCCTCTCATTTTGGATCCAAGTTAGGTTTTAGATCATATTTGACTTTAGATAAAGGAGTTGGGTATTTCCTTTGACTAATTTGAATTAATCTCATACTTAATTCCAAATTCATCTCTAAAAATCATTATGGCTCTTGGACATTCTTAAGATTCTTACCAAACCCGGGACTAGTAGCCTGCTTGACTCATACTTGTTCTCAAGCTTCTAGGCCCAAAATTTAAGAAATTACATTCAACTTGCGGTTGGAGAGTGAAATCACAATTTATCGAGGTTGATTGGGATTTTTTAACAATTACCCAAACAAGACAAATGGGATTTATAAGAACTTTTTTGAATTCAATCAGGCTTTTAGATTTGGGTGAATTGGCACGATTTGGAGGGGTTGAGTTTCTTTCATTGTCTTCTTTCTTTCTTTTTTCTCATAATCTCATTCAAGGTTAGATTAAAAAAATAAATGGTTCAGATTCAATCTTTTATAAAATTATTATTATAAATGTAACATCCCAAATTTTTATTCACCAAAAATATATTGTAATTAATTGAGAAAATGGGCAAATTAATTCAAGGAAGGAATTAAATTACAAAGGTGATAGCAAAATCATAATTTTGCAAATTTATCCCAAGATTAATTGTTTTCTAATTAATTGAAGTTAATTTCAATTAATAAGGGAAAATAAAGGAAAATGTATAATTGGATTATCCTTGATGGAATAAATTAAGAATTGTGAGATTAGAGGGAATTATACATAATTCATTTAAGTGAATTATGGAATTATTGAAACACATTTTTCCTTCCCTTCTCTTCCATATTTTTGTCCAACACATGAAAATAAAGAGGAGATTAGATGATGATTTAATTTCATGAGCACATATCCAAAATGCTACAAGAAAAGAATAATGATGACAATGATAAGGTGGTTATGACATGAAGTATGGACATGATGATCATGATAGGGTGATGGTAAGAGGGCAAGTAAGTTAAATTATGAGGAAGTATGGTATAAAGTGAAAGCATGGAGGGAGACATGGTGAAAGCAAGGAGGGAGGTATGGTGCAAGAATGGTGTTGCAATCTCAACCATTGATGAAATCAAGGGCTAGAATGAAAGAAGAGAGATTTCATAAAACACATCCCTTTCCTTTCCCCTTCCTCATTTTCTTCCAACACAAGAAGAGAGGAGAGAGCTCTCAAGTTCTAGAAAGAAGGAAGAAGATCAAGATAAGAGTTGTCTCTTAAGCTTTTTCTTGTCAATATGCATGAAAGATCCTTCTCTAAACTCCTTTTCTTCATGCATCCATGATCTTGAAGACACCATTCTTAGCTCAAGAAGAGAGAGAGGAGATGTCTAGAGAGAGAAGATTCAAGATCTCAAGAGGCAACCTCACAAACCTTAGATCTAAACTAGTATGTTGTTGTTAAGGTTTGTGTTTGGTTTTGGTGATTTTTGTCAAGTTTGTAAATTTGCAAAGTCCTAACCCTAATGGGAGGTGCTGTCCAAATTTAGTCTAATCATATTTATAATGTGATTAAGTGGTTAATCAAGTGATTAAAGGTCATAAGAAGGTGTTTCTTGAATTGAAATCATAAAAACTCCATTTTCTCCAATTATTAAAGAATTTCGTCCAGATCTGTGTTGGACAGTGTTGGGACTGGATTTTTGTGTTTTTGATGATTCCATTGTGTTTACTGTTTAGAATGGAAAATTGTGTAGGGGTCATATTGGGTGCGAAGTGAGAAAAGCCCTAGAAAGTAAAATGACAACAATAGCCTTAAAACCCTCATATAGGGGCTGTCAAGGGTAAATATGTAATTGGAGCTGGATTTTCATAAAATAGATGGTTCCATTAGATTCAGTGGGTAAAAATAAGTGGGGTTACAGTTGGTCACTTTTTCAGAAAATGCCGAAAAAGCATAATTACGAAAACGCCCCTAAAACCCCAAATCGGGGCTATCAAGGGTATTTTCGTAATTTGAAAGTGAATTTAGTTATTTCGAGCCCAGAAATGGATTCTTTTGGTGAAAATACGTCAGAATAGCTCTAGTCAACATTTTAGGAAAACGTGCTATCGGGCCGGACCGGAGACTCGGGGGCATTTTGGTAAAATTTCACCATAGACTAATATAATCACCAGAAACACTATGGAAGTGTCTAAACAGTACGTTTGAAGTTTTAGGACCAAGTAGAGAGCCCGAGGGATTGGCACGTAAATCGAGGCATGTTATTCGAAGATCAGGGTAGGGCGATTAAGGTAGGGAACTTACCTCTCCTGCATATATTTGATATTTGTGCTGGTGTATTGATGCATGTTATTGCTTTGCCTGATGATGTGAAACATATATGAATAATTGAAGCTTTGTTTCTATTTATGCTATGGCCATACGTATATTGATTGAAACATTGAGCATGCAGATATGTCATTGTGTGAGCATGAGTTATGTAATGCAAGCATATCATGCATTAAGCACTTATCTTGTATACATATTGGTATTACTTTCCTACTGAGATTCCCCAGAATCTCACCCTCTCCTACCAACAATTTAGACAGGAAAAGGCATAACGTATACTGGGAACAAAGAAGAGAACCGTACGAGGGGATTGCAATGGTAGAACGAAGACGGGAAGATGTCTTCATTTCACTGGGATGGATTTAGACACCCACGTAGCGCTGCGAGGCTACATTAATTGTAATTATCAAGTACGAACCCCTATGAGGAATTTCCGTAATCGTGCACATAATATCAGTGTATTTATGTTATTCCTGTGTTGCCCATCAAACTATGTATCATTTTCCGCAAATACTTTGAAATAGGTGAAAATAAAATGAGGGTGTAACAATAAACATAAATAAGTAAATTTAAACTCTTAAAATCCAATTTATATCGCTCATAACTGTAATACAGAAAAAATAAATAAATTTTAATTTATAAAATATTATAATAATAATTTTATAAAATATTAAATCTAAACCATCCATTTCATAATCTAAAGGTGGAGATGAGATTATGAGAAGATAATGGGAAAAAAAAAGACAATAAGAGTACCCTCTTCTAAATTTGGAGAGATGGGTGCATTATTTGAGCGATGTTTGTGTAAAGGATTAAAAGATGTTGGCTTATCTGAGAGATGCTATAATGTTGGTTAGTTTGGCAGAGGATCCAAAATTTGCAATATAAACGGTTTTGCAGAAGTAGGCAGTGTGGATAATAGTGGTGCAATTGCTCTTTCTTTATTATTATTATTTTTTTGAATTAAACAGACAATAACGGTTTAAAATTATAAATCGGATCAAACTTACAACCTCCCATTTCCAAAGAGCTCTTATACTCAGTGTATTAAAAATCGGACCGGATCTGCCGATTCAGACCAGAAACCAGTGAACCGAACGCCGGACCGATCTGATTCGGGTCAAAAAACCGAGGTCTAACTGATCCAGGGTAACCCGGGGGTGACCCATGGTGAACCAGTTTGCCCCTCTTTTTTATTTTTTTTTATTTTTTAAAATTTTTTATTAGAGCTGGGAATCAGGGCCGGCCCTTTTAGGCCCTAGGCAAGAAAAATTGCTATTTTTCAAAGCCCGGCCAGAAATCATAAGGGCCAGGGCTGGCCCGCAGGACCTGAAGCCATTTTCACAAAATTGAACAAATTGTATTTTTTTTCTGTTTTTTTTTAAATTACAACAATAAAATTCCTAATTTAACACATAAATATTGTCAAAATTAGAGTGTAAACAGTATGCATCATGCAACAAACAAATATGACCATTAAGTCATAATCAAAGGTAAACTATTGTCTGCATGCCACAATTACAAAAAATTAATGAGAAGACTTAACAAAATTAAAAATACATCTTCTAAATATGTCTTAAAAAGTGTAAGTAGTCAATAAAATGAACAACAGAAGATATAAATAAAACAATCACAAGAAAATAAGTCAAAAAATACAAAATTGGTAAGAATACTTATGAAATAAAAAATATTTTTTATAAGTTTTAAATTTTTAGGATTAATAACGCAAGATATTCTTATGAAACTTAATTCTAAAAAAGTTAATATCAATTAAATATTTGTGACATCATTAACAAAATATAAAAAATCAATAATAATATTATCATATAAATAATTAAAAAAAACCATACAGGACTTAAAGGGTCGGCCCGTGGCCCTACAAGGCCGGCTCTTTTAAGCCCTTAGCCCTACAGGGCTGGCCCTTTTAGGCCCGTTTTTCATTTTTGAGGCAAAAATTTGAGGCCCGACCCTTGTAAATTCAGGGCCTAAAAGGGCCAACCCGACGGGCTCAGCTCGTTTTCCCGGTTCTGTTTTTTATACCCCAAACGACATTATTTTGTCTTTTTGTAAAATTATTTCTCTGAAAATTTTTTTATTTACAAGGAGTTTTAAAAGTATTGTGGAATATTTTTGCTGTTTTGCATTGGTTGAAGAAAAATTCTTATACACTTAATGATACTTTTGTAGATATTAGGCTTGGGAGGTTATATTTGACTATTGATTGAGAAAAAAAAAATTCTTATGTAGTTTTTTAAATGGTATACATGAACATTTAAATTTTTTTAATTGACCCCGGTCTGACTCCCGATCTGACCCCCCGGTTGACCCTGGTCTGTACCACTGACCTTTAACCTAATGTCTTGATAGATTCAATGTCCGGTCCGGTTTTCAGTACCTTTCTTATACTCTACTTTTTTTTCCATAATTGAGGAACTTCCATACTCTTATCTCGGCCCTTGGTTTATTCTACAGTGGAGAATTAAAAAGGGAGTGAGAGATCATTAAACTAAGTGCTCGTTTGGAAGAGCTTATTTTTGGGCAATAAGTGCTTATAATTCGTGATTCACGGTATACGAGGTAAGTATGTAAGAGGAGTTTTTTCTCGGCTTGCGTAATAAGGACTTATAATCGTGTTTTTTATTTTTTTTTTGTTTTTTGTGAAGTTGTCCGCTGGATGCGAATATGAGGTTTATAGTCTGCAACAAGCATTTCCTCTCCCGCGCGTTGCACGGGGAGCGATACTTCCATCTACATTTTCCCTTAATTAATCAATTACACATTCATTAACATGATTAGTTTAATTTGACTATCAACACAAGTGACCAACATCAATAAATATGTTTCATCATGTGGAACATATATGTCATTGTACAACACACAAAAAATCAAAAATGGGGATTTCTAAAAATCACCTTGTATACTATATTTGTTGTAGTTCTTCGACCATCATTTCCTTTGCTTGGCACATATATCTTCAACCCATCAATGCTTCTAACTCTGGATAGTGTAGGTGGCCTTGTACTAATTTGAGTTCTAGGAGATAACAAAATTATCAATGAAATAAGTCTTCCCTTCAACTAAATCTTAGCGAAGTGTTTCATTGGAATTCTTGGTCATGATATTTGCTTGGATCTTAGTTTTGTGCTCAACAATGAAAAGCAGCATACATTTTAATGAGCAGAATAGAAATACAATAATTAACTATTGACTTACCTCTGCATCAAGTAAGATCATGGTAGTACAGAATAATTCTGAAGGGGAAGCCTTTTGAATTGAGCACAGTTTCATTATGTTATTTCACACTGAAACAGAGAAGGTAAAACTGGAAGATGATGGCTATTTGGTGGATATGCTGGGTCTGACCAGTAGTATTATAGAGGGGTAGAAATTTTGAATTTGGATGTTGGCGGTTAAAAATTCATAACTTTCATATTGATACTCATAATTAAATCTCCTCTTTCTTTGATCAAGAAGCAGTGGGATAATAACTGTTATGAGATCATTAAATAATGGTAATTGTACTAATATTAGAATTGGTATTAGGATAACTTTCCCATATTATGGTTATCATTAAGACATACAAGTATAAAACATGTATGTTTTCACACACATTGTATGAGGTATCGGATGTGGTTAAAATTATCCATTGTACCTACAAGTTAACCTTTACACTCCAAAAGGAGGCAGAGTTGAAGTAATGAGGAATAGGGTAAGTAGTGCGTAAAGCAAAAATAGTGGAAATTTGATAGTGTATCGAGCCTCACAATAACAGCATACATTGGGGCATGTTAGGTATGAAAAGCAACAATACTATACAGGAATGCATGTTGCAGAGTAGTGATGAAGAAGTAGTGCCAAATAAGTAAAAGCCAGTGCTGCTAGAAGAACAGGAAAATGCAAGAGCTGTTTTGAACAAAGAGAATGATGAACTTGCTGAATATAAACATTGTGCAATGTTTCAATAGGAGTAGTCCTTTTCACTTAACAATTACCTTTGACAGCTTTTTAAAAGGACATATTTGTTTGGAAACTATAACATGAACGATGTTTGAAATGAAGGAGGAAAGCTTAAAGCATGAAAGAATATTCTGTTATTTCAAATCATAGACAAAAAGCAAGTATGACAGCCTACTAATCCTCTAGACTGAGCTTACAAAACATGTTCAATAACAGTGAATGACAATTGAAAATCATTGAAAATAATACAATAAATTAAGAAATAGGCTGATGCATTAGAAACCATAGATATATTATTAAAAGTTTACTGATGCAAGAGGAAGGGCATTGCTAAGTGTACAGATTCCTAATGAGTCTCCATAAATATCGTTAATCTGTATCAGAGTCAAGCATGCGCATAGGTTGACGAAGAGGTAATGTATTAACTATATAAAATCAATTACCATTTGAGTGTGAATTTGATAGCAACCAGATGATGAGTAAAAAATAGAGCTTCCCAATGTACATTCTTTATTTAGTATTGCACTAAGAGCCAAGGCTAGGCTACATCTATGGACCAAAAATATTAAGAAATAAAAATGTGGATAGATGACCTTATCATTTCTTCTCGTGGCTATTAGCACTTTCTGATGTTATACCTACTCCAGCTGTTGTCTCCAAGGAGCTTTGTTGTTGATTCCGAGAATGTGCGAGGTCAACCACATTAAACTATCTACAACTTAAGAGCCCCCTAAATGGAGAAACTTGAACCTACAACAAACTCTTAAGGTAAGTGTTTTATACTTTACTCTATGGTTAACAACCAGAACGTTTATACAGAAAAATACATAAACATGAATTAAAAAATAAATAGTCAAGCATTATGTTGTGTAGCAAACCTTTATCTCAAACCAGAATATGTTTTGTAAGGATTCGCCCAATTAAGATTTGAATTACTATTGATGTTTACACATGTATCATTTATCTGCACATACAACTTCTTGTAGTGTCAAAATTGCATCAACAACATTTTGAAGATTACAAACTTTAAAGACTTCTCTATTATATATATTAGAAAATATGTGGGTATACATAATATGTAAAAGCTGCTGCTACTTTGAAAAAGAAGAAACAGAATGCCTAAAAGCACAATATATAATCATGCTAATTCTTCTTCTAGGATGTATAAATGAAAAAAGATTGAAAGCTCGTCAAATTAGAGCAACAATATATTTTATTATTATTAATTTTTTCTGAATTCAATGGCTGAAGGTTGAAAAGGGCATGGCAAATTTTAAAACTTAAAGCATCAAATTCTCATCAGTTTCAATCGTGAAAAGAAAATGAATAACAATAAATTTACTGAAGTTTATCTTCCCAAAAATGTACTGAAGTAAGTCAAAACAACATTTAGAAATTGACTACATACTACCAGCTGCATAAGCATTATGTAAAGGAAAACAGAACATGCCCTAGAATAATTTCTCACCATCTACTTTTGCCTTTTCACTATAAGAAAATTCTATAGTACCATAGCATCATGTCAAGTGACTTATGTAACGCCCCAAATTTTCAATTAAAGGCTAATGATAGTATTGAGGATAATCATGGAGTTAAAGTGAAATAATTATGTGTTATATGGCAATTTTAATTAATATGCCATAATTGTTGGGAAAATTGAAAGAATGACTCTAAATTAGTGATTAATGGAAGAGATTAATTACTAATTAAGAGGGTATGAGATGTGAAATTAAAATGGCTAATGGAGGGATTAGAGTAACTAATTTGGTTACTTACTTTATGAGAGCCAATAGATTTCAGACACTTGCAAGCTTATATGATGATGGGAGTTGTTAGAAAAGTCAAATGGTCATTGTTTATTATTTTCTCTCCCTCTCCCTCTCTTTTGTACGCATAGAATGGGCTAGGGGGCAGAATTTTCTGTGCTTCATCATCATCACTCTCATCTCTCTCTTCTCTCTTCATTTTTGCCATTGTTGAAGGAAATGAAGGAAGGAAAGCTTGTGAAAAAGGTATGATCATGACCTTTAATGTCAAAACTTCCTTCTATAAAGTTGTTCCTTGGAGTGAGAGCTTCAATTTGATGGTTGTAGTTTCTCCATTGGTGGTGATTTGAGAAATCAAAAAAATCTACAAGTTGGAGAATCATGAAGTGCCTTTGGGAAAGTTGTTGAGGTAAGTGAAAGCTTCATTTTTATATAAGTTTTGTGGCCATTGGTTGGGCCTTGAATTTCTGGAATTTTTGCCCTAATTTTCGTGATTTAGGATGATGGGGGAGTATGGTATGTTATTGTTATGGAAATGGTGCCTTGTTTAGTGTTTTGAATTGATAGAATTGCATTGAAGCTTAAATGTGAAGTTTGGCACCTTTCATGTTGGTTTTGTGCTTTGGTCAAATAAGGCATGTTGATAGGTTGTAATTTTGGTCATTTTGAGGTTACCATTGTGTTCTTTGTGAAAATTTATTTGGGAATAGGCTTGATTGTTAATTTTGGAGCAATGGGACACTTTGGTAGAAAATTGGAAAATCTGTCCCTTGGAACTCTGTTCTAGGCAGTTTATTTGTGTGGAATTTTTGAATGACCAAATGATTTCAGAAAATTGTGAAAATTTCCAGTCTTAAATTTCACATCCCAAGCTTCAAAATGGACATATATTTTGTGTCATTTCGTTTAGTATTTTGTGAGATATGGTTGTCTAAAATTTGGGATTGAATCAAAACTCTGTTTTGGGGCAGTGATGAGTTTTGTGTAATTCTAGAATTGTGTAGTAATTTCTAGTAATGGTCCATATTTTTCCAGTAAATAGGACTTAAATATCTTTCATTTGGCTTTAGAATCACCTCATTTCAATTTTTCTAGAATTAGTTATGATTTTTGGAAGTTCAGCCAGGAAACAGAATTTTCTTGGCCGCGGCCAGAGGTTATGAACTGTGGCCCAAGACCTTCTGTGCATCTATTGGCCGCGGCCCATGGGTAGGCTGGCCGCGGCCAACCCCCAAAAATCAACATTTTAGACTTTTAAAAGGTAAGGTCAAGTGTTTCCCAAGCCTTTAGGTATGTGTTTAGGCTTTGATTAGCCACCTAAAGGTCATGAATGGTAACCAACTTTAAGTGTTATGAAAATGAGAATTTGGGAAAAGAAAATGATCCTATGTCCTTGATTTGGTTATAGGGTTGGTATTCGCCCTGATCATGGTTTGATATCTGCTCGGATCGCGAGTAGCCGATGCTGGAGCATACGTGGAAAGAATAAGTGTAGGAAACTTACCTCTCCTGCATGTATTGATATTTGTGTTTGTGTATTGATGCATGTTATTGCTTTGCTTGATTATGTGAAACATATATGAATGATTGAAGCTCTGTTTCTATTTATGCTATGGCCATGAGTATGTTGTTGAAACATTGAGCATGCGGATATATCATTATGTGAGCACGAGTTATTGTGATGCAAGCATGTCATGCATTCAACACTTCTCTTGCATGCATATTGGTATCTGTTTCCTGCTGAGATTCTCTAGAATCTCACCCTCCCCTACCAACATTTTAGACAGGACAAGTGGCTTGAGGAAGGAGCAAGCAATTAAGGGCGGTGAGAATCCCTTATGGGCATTTGGACTTGGTAGTTGGTTATCATTGCTATTTGGGATAATGGTAGTGGATTTGGATGTATTTAGAGTTGTATATGTTAGGATGGGTATATGGTTGTATATGTTGTGGATGTGTATTTGGATATGTATTTGGAATGAAATTTGTGTAATCCCCATTTGAGAAATTGTAAAGGGTGCATGTGCCCTATGAATCTTTAATGAAGGTATGAATCCGGGTTTGCTGGTATTATTATTGTGCACTCTGATATTTATATAAATGTGATTTATCTTCATAAAGTAATTGTATTCGAAATATGAATGTGAGACCAGGTTAAAGTGTTTGTGAAATGTATTTGTGAAAATCCTATCTTAAGGATGGGAATGTAAATGAATTTTGATTATTATTGGTCTCTATTTCACTCTAATGTTGTATTTCGGATATAATTACGAAGGGGGTTACAACTTACAGAGTAATCGAAGTTGTACATTAGATTTTATTGTCCTGGATTACATTATTCTCAAGTACAAACACCAAAACTTCAATATGACAAAAAATTTCTGAACTTCTATTAGACCAATCATTTTAACATGGTCATCACATGGGTTTAAGTTAAAAACAGTACTAAACTACAGGGCAAGAATCATCCCCAAATACCCAAGACTCTCAAAGTTTCCAAGCAAGAGATCAATTAAAGACATGCTAGAAAGGTAACAAATGTTAGCCAAAAGAGCCCAAATGTCATAGAAGCTAATTTTATTCGAATCAACTTGCCAGAGTGACAAAGATGAGCTCAAGAATGAAACTCAGATGGACACAAACACATTTAGCCCATATAATTCAAGAACAGAAAAGGATAAATCAAAAAGGGATTACCAATATAATGACTTGGAGATACGTGGTAGAAGAAAATCAGAGGTTCCTCCTGTTCCTAAGGCATTGTGATTCCTCCCATTCCTTCTATGGTGCCGTTTCTTTCTTTCATTTCTTGTAATCTATCTCCCTCTTGATTTATTTCCTTTTTTCAATTGAACCCTTCTTACACCTGAGGCAGCAACTCTGGGTGTGACATGAGCTAAGATAAAATGTGAACTTTGAAATTCAAATTTAGATATAAAAAGAAGCGGGGAAAAAACAATAATGAGTGTGCCTGCAATGGAAGCCTTTCATTCTGCGCCGCGTGTGTGCATGCCTCTAGTATTAACTTTTGACAGTCCAGCAATTCGCAGATCTGTTCGTGTTCATCTTCTGATATCCATGGGTGTGCCTGCAAGCAATGAAAGAGAAGTGAATTTTTTGCCTCAAAGATGTTTGTGAAAATGACATATAGAAAATCACAATAGTTTTAACCAAAGGAAACATCCACATGACAAGTGGTCAGTCCTTATTGCTACCTTGAGATAAATATCTATGGCACAGTATAGACTGTCATCGAAGAGTCTGGCTTGTTCAGGGAGAGAGTAAGTGTCATCCTAGAACCTTTCTGGTTTGAGATTTACGTTAGAAGCTAGCTCGGAAAGAGAGCCATTGATTTGTTTACCCACATGCGTTAATGTCGGCGACTTGCCAACGGTTATGGCGGCATCGTTTATTTCTTCTATACCCTCTAAGAAACGACCTAACATTCTCTCGACACAATCAACTCCATATTACATCGTTCAAATACGAGTAGTTTGGTATGAGGAGGTCGTTCAGCGTAACTTCTTCTAGTTGTGAACTTATCTTCTTCTCCAATTCATCTCTGCAAACTTCGGATGCATTCAATATATTCGCTGTTAGCAATAATCCAAACAGAATCCTCATCGCTATGGAGGATTTGGAACTGCCCTTCAATGGAATATTCAGTATAACAGTCTCTAATAACTCTTTCTGCTGAGCCTCTGAAATTGCTGTCGAAGATGAGGTTAACAACTTCTAATTCGACCTTGATACACTAGGAATATGTTTCTTTGCATAATAGAGAAGACAACTCTCTATTATCTCCGATCTCGTGTCCATCTTTTTCATGGCAAATATGAGTTGATTGAAAACACGAAAACTCAAGCGTGCCAGATCCTCAAGCCATGAGTCTCTTCTTGCAACGCCCCTGCTCACGCCCTCTCTTCTTCCTCTAGTCTCAATCGCATTCCACAAGATCTGCTTTGAGTCAGAATCTTGAGTTGTTGCATCATTGGCTCCAGTATCACTTAGCGACCAACCAATCAATGCCAGATTTGATGATGAAGTGCTGAAAACAGCGAGAATCGCCCAATGAATGATGTAATATGGAGGGATATAGGTTCAGATGCGAAGGCCCCTAATATGAAGCACATAAGCAATTAGAAAATGCTGGTTTAGGCGGGAGGTTTCAGATTGAATTTGAAATTTTGAAATACCTCAATATTTTGAATTAGCACCAAAAGGTCTAATATTCTAGTGAAGGAGGGAATCAATTATTAGTGAGAATTCCTTGTGAACAATGTTAGGTGGAAGAGTATTATATTATATATTGATTGCATGTGGGTTTTCACTTTTTGGCTCCACTACCTCCTGACGCAGCTATTTTCTAGTACTCATTTTGTGTTTTTGTCTAGATTTCCGGCCGGTTTGGCCTCGAAATAGGTAAATCGGTCACTAATTTGATTCGATCCGGGAATCAATTCGGTTTAATTTTTTAATCGATTTTGTTTTAAAATTTTATATCAATCACCCTGAAATTTTCACTTTCTTATCATTTGATCTTAGGTTAGCTCCAATTTTATTTTGATATGACCTATTAACCTTAACCTAATACTTCGATTGATTCAGTCACCCGTCAAGACTTAATTACTTTGTTTTTGGTAATTGTTTTTGTCTTTGACCCGTCTTTCTCGTTGGACCAAAATAAAACGATAAAAGCTTTAATTTTCTTCCTTTTCTTCGTATAGTCCAACATAATTACTTTTTTATGTGAAGACCCAAAAAAGTATAATTAATTTTTTATGTGATTTTATTTCAACGCAGTT
Source organism: Inga laurina (assembly GCA_963855925.1). Classification (NCBI taxonomy): domain Eukaryota; kingdom Viridiplantae; phylum Streptophyta; class Magnoliopsida; order Fabales; family Fabaceae; genus Inga; species Inga laurina. The sequence goes on from OY979712.1 coordinate 46,974,772, forward strand.
ACCTTCAATTACAAACATAATCCAAAATTAAAATTAAAATTGACCATAATTTCTTGCAAATTATATATTACTTTATTTAAAGAGCATCTTAATATAAGTTTTTTAATCGGTAAATTTTAAAATATGAAAGAAATTAAATTTAACTTTATAATAATAACACAAAAGTATATGTATTTTTAAACTAACCACTTTTCCCAAAATCTCCCTCCCCAGCAACTTAAATCCTGGATCCGTCTCTATTGCAGGCTATTGATGATCCCGGAGTTTACGGCACTAACACTAATCAAGCACGTTCCTGCAATTAATCATTTGTTCATTTTGGTCAAAATACAGAGCAGATTCTTGATTGCCCAGAATGGCAAACCAAGTTATCTTCCTCACAAAAAGAACAAGACGTAAAAGAACTATGGAAAATTGTACTCAAGAACTGGTTGAGTTCTAGTCACATCAGCTGAAGGCATTTTACTAGTTCCCACCCATCTACTCTGAAGAACCAAATCTTCATCGGCTTGTCTCTCCATAGCCCTAATCCTCTTAGCCTTCAAAAGCCTCACCAATGAAACTCCCACATAAGTCATGACTGAAATCAAAACCAAGAATCCAACCACAGAACCAATCACCCACACATACCATCGCCGCCGCCGCCGCTTTTTCTCCGACGGAACAACGATTGAGAAATGACCCTCCTCTCTCGAATGACACACATTTTGGTTCATCATCTCGCTAAGATAATAAGTTCCATTGGCACTGAAACTTACACATCTTGCCGTCGATTTCACGCCGATCATTAACGCAGTATTTGGGAATTGAACAGATATGGGTTGCCCCGTGGTGGTAAGAGTCAGATTTCTGATCCTTGAATCTGACACATTAGACGCATCAAAAGCCACAAAACCAACCACAGAAGTGACGAGTGAGTAACCTGACAAATTGTAGTAATGAGAAGACCAATTGCCCAAATTTTGATACACAATGGCCACTCTTCTTACGTGAGGAATGGTGATGGTTCTCGGTGGGATTTGGAAGTAGCTGAAATTAGCGCCTCGATACCACAGTCGCCGGCTCCGAAGACAAACCACTGAAACATCCATGCCTGAAAGATTCTGGGGAAGCATAGCATCGTACAGAGCACCGGTATGAGGCCGGTGTTTGAGCACCGTTCTGTAGGCATATTCTTGAACAAAAGAGTTCAACGATTGGGTTGCAGATTCCTCCTCCGAGCCGTGTGCAAGAGAACAACAGAAAAGCAAAGTGAAAAAAACCAAGGAGACGAAGAAATCCGGCCAGCTCATGTTGGATCCCATTAACACCAAAGAAGAATGTGGAAAGTTCGTTGAATCAAGTGGTAAAGTTTTGTTGATTTTGTGTGCGCGTGAAATAAAAAAAAGCAGTAATGGAGGTGTTTGTGTTTGTTATGATTCAAATGATGCAGAGTTTCAACAAAGAAGGAAGCATGCTTGAGGATGGGACCCAAAAAAGGAGGACTCAAAAGTCGCAATTGACTTGGGCAATTTTGTGATGAGTGATGACTAGGAAGAGACTTAAAATTAAATCACTTGCTTGGTGTGTGAAAGTGAGAGAGAATCTCTCTGGTTACGATGCAAGGAGCTACTTAAGTGGGAAGCAATTAAAGCAAATGGGAAGAGATCATATCATGGTGATGGTGATGATGGTGATGAGTCCAACTCGACAACCGTAAAAAAGAAAAGAAGACAGGAAAAATGAAATGGCAAGACGAGTGAGAGACATGTAGGCCCGGCCCATTCCATGACCAACCTCCGACCATCAGAAACAAAATGAAAAACTGAAAAAGTCTACATTGAGTCAATTTTACTCATCCCAAAGGGGAGACTAAGGTTTCTTCTTTGTTTCTTGACAGCTATTAAAATTTGGGCTGGCAACAGAAAGTCCAGTGGGCCGATAAAGTGGGCAAGTCTATTGGGCTTAGATTTCTGCATATTGTCGATCTTAATTACCATGATGAAATAGGAGTGATGACCCTTGAGCTAAGAACCAAAATAAGGATGACTATTATGAGTCACACGTTAGGGAGCCTCACAAATGGAGTGAGATTTTATAAGTTCAATGGGTTCTTCCTCTTAATAGACTGGTCTATTAGTATGGCCCTCCCTTTGAGTTTGTACTTATCACGTGCTTTCGTTGAGAATCCGATGATATTAAAAAAAACTATCCACATGGGAGATGTTCCTCATCACAAGTGGAGTGAGTGGTTAATCTTTTGAAATAGACTCTCCATTTGGGTCTTTGATCATCACATTGATTGTCATGAGTTTCATATGGGGTGGGTTTCTTTAAAAAAATGACACCTTGAATTCCACAACTTCAATAGCTAATTTTTGAGGTATGGTTCTCTCAAAGACATATACCCATCATGATAACCTAAAGGTAATGCCTAAGTAAGTTCTTTGCCTTTTATTTATTGTTCAGAACTTCTGATATAGGAATCTACGTATAAAGAACTGAATCGGCTTTGTGCATTGCACGAAACTTGAGGATTACATATTTCATGTATTTTATATAGTACGGTTGGCTATAAGTTTTCATATAGATATATTTTGTGTCACGCACCCTACCAATATTAGTGCATCTTTATAACTGTGTTAGAAAAATTGTTTTGCTGAAGATATATACGAAATCTCTTTGGGTAATATTAACTAGTCCAAACTGAATTGGGTGGATCACATGAGGACATAATATTAAGGGAGAATGACAGAAAAATACTTCAAACATTTGAAAATGATAGATGAGTGATTTCATAAATCTAGAAGTTGGAAATTCCATATCACGTTTTGATATTTCCTAATCATTTTTTGATAAAAAAATTCATCTATCATTTTCAAATATTTGAAGCATTTTTCTGTTATTTTTCCTAATATTAATTGATTGCCAATTTGCTATGTATATATATAAGTTAAGAATGTGGGATTCCTTATTTATTTATTTATTTTTGAAGTCTGGGTGACAGAAAATTGGCAGATCTGATTGATGAAGGCGTGAAGAATTAAAAAACAATATTGGCCCCATTAAAGGTTAGATTCTGACATGACAATTGAGATAAAACAACACAAAGGGGAGATGATGTTCATGTTCGCGTGACTTCTGAGTGCTTTGTCCTTGCTTGCTCTGATTCTTTCGGATATTGAATAATAAAGGAGAGGAGTGATCGATGCCTTTTGTAAGGACTAGCACTTGAAAACACGAGAGAGGTGCCAGTGATAAGAGACTGAGAGTAAGTACTCTTCTTAATTAGTGTACTATTGTACTACTATTAGCTGTTATCTTTTCGAGTTGAAGAGGTAACTATTAATGGTATATGTTATAGGTGGCTTCAAACCCACGACCCTCCTCAGTTACAATAAAGCATTCATGCCACCAGGTGAACAACTTACAAGGCCATTGGCTGTAAACTACTACAAGCTAGTTGTTGAGCCTGCAATACCATGTGAAATATCTTGGAATGGATTGGATCTTATTGGTTGCAGAGTACCTCAATGACAGTAAAATACCACACCTTAACAGACATATCAAACTTAACATGGTGTTTGAATTAACTCTTTTTAATAGCTTTTACGATTTACACGTGTGTGAGAGGAGTTTTATTTCAGGTTACGCAAACCATAGTTTGGGATGTTGCTAAACATACACAAGTTTATTTTAAGTGATTTTTATGTTATATAAAATAAATATATATAAGATGAGTTTTGTTTCTTAAAAGTAAAAATAAATGATTTTTGATAGTGTTTCCAAACATCCCCCTTAAAAGCGGTGTTCAGGGTCACATTATACTCACATAATGAAGTCATGTCACTAAAGTTGTAAAAGTTATTCTTTCTGGCCATTTATTCCAAGCACTGTAAATAGAAGTGGTGAAAACGGGTGAATAAGAATAAGTATATACCTTGTCTCTCAAAAGGAGTGATTATGACTTTCTTTAAAGTTGATTAACCTTGAATTAGTGACAACTTTGTGAACACCCGTTCTTGAAACTCGAGATTTTAAGGATTTGTTTGGTATAATGGGAGGGGAAGAAAAGTAAATAGAGGCAAACAAATTTTTGACTTGGATTTTAAAAAAAATGAAAGAAATGCAGTTCAAAATTTTTAATTAATTTTTTTTATTTTTTCATCTTATATCTTTTCTTTATTAAAATTTTATAACTTTATTTCTCTAATTTTCTGAAATCTGATTTATAAAAATTTTCCCTTCCCTCCTTCCAAATCCCTCCTACCAAAGACATCATGAGAGGTAGACTAGTACCATCCTATATTCACAATTTTGCCAACTATGTATATGTCAGTTAATCATATATACTATGTGTTTGGGAAGTTTTCAAATTGAGATTTGCATAACCTGAGATAAAACTCATTTCACACATTTATTTCATAAATCATGAAAATTATTCTCAAAAATTAATACAAACACATATATATAGAGATTATACTGCAAATTCCTTTGTTTTTTAATTTAGAAAAAGTTTCATATACTTTTGGATATTGTCCTGAACATTGATTATGCATGCGTACGTGACTTGTCAGATAATAAGTTTCTCTAAATAGTATATATAAATAAACTTGAAAATAAACCCACTATATGAAGTTCATAATATAACGTGCGCTAAATGCGATCGAGCGTTGCATTGATTCTTTTTAATCTGTTCAATCTCCATATTGTCATCTCATGTTGCAGAACGAATCTCAGGCTTCGTAATCCGTGCATGTAACTCTTCTTTGTCATTTTAGGGATGTACTTTTTTTTCCTTACCCACAAATATGAGATCTCTAATATCTAAAACATTATAACATATCTTAGATCTAATTAAGTGTTTGTTTAAAATAGTGATTGGAATCTTTAAAAATAATTTTTTATTTGTGATTTATAGTATATGAGGTAAATTGGTGAAAAAAATATTATCTCGATTTACATATATAAATATTTTTAGAATTTCTAATTATAATCTCAGTCCTGCTGTAATTAATAAAAATAGAAGACGTGAAACACATGAGTGAGGCCAAAGACATGATATGATGAGTCCTCCAATAACTGGCCCAAAAAAAAAAAAAAAGAGTCCTCTAATAGCCCTATGCTTCCCTTTACTTATTTGCCATTCTGCTATATCACAGCCTTGATATGACCCTTCATCTCTCTAGTCACACCTCGATTCTTTTGTCATCATTTCTTGCAGTGTTTCATGTCTATATTCTATTTCAAACTGCGTAAAATACAGATATATATTCTAATGCAAATTAGTAATTTCCATCTGTGAAAGAATGCAATAAATATTGATTAATTGTGTGTTCGGATAGAATAAAAAAGTATTTTTAAGACTAAAACCTTGGTCTTGGAAAAAAAGTCCTGAATACCCAACAATTTTGAACAATCCCCTTTTTAAGGAAACCATGGTTTCAATAACAAAACCATGATTTCACCAATAAGCTATTTACCTTCATTATTTCCACAGATGAAGAAATATATTTGGAGGGAAACTGACATCTTCGCTGTTATCCAAGCTGAGGCGCATTTATTAATATACAATTTATTAATTTTTAAAATATAATTTTATTTTTTATCTGTAATTATCATAAAAGTTAACGTCCTTCTTAATAATTTGACCATAAAAAAAGTTATTCTCATCACAATACCCAAACACTCTCATTTTATCAAAACCACTTTTTTCTCATAATCTATTCTACTCAAAATTTATTTTTCAGAAGCTATTCTCCATTTTTTTTCTAGAAGCTATTTTCCAAAAGTTAATCCAAACACACCCTAATATTGAGTTGCATTTGGCTGGTACTTTATTAAATTCATGGCTAGATATTGCCCTAAACTAGCCTTCTTTTGCTTATATTGGAGAGGACCTGGCTTCCCTCTGCTGGCATGTCCGTCCGTTGCCCCTCTTTTTCTTAAAACTAAATTATTTTGGTGTAGTTTTGACAAAATGATGGGGTTGAATTATTTTTTTCTAAAAAAATTTTATCTAATATTTTAAAATATTTTTTTGGACGTATTTAGTATTTTAAAATACTTCCTTAGGTCATATTTATAAACAAATTTCTCTCTCATGTGTTTGGTCCTTTTTATAAGCAACTTTCACTTTTTGTCTGAAAATTTAAGCTACTTTTTCTTATTTTACCCTTATTAAATACTCATTCTTTCTCATATCTTATGCTCATTATCTCTCATACTTTTATCTATTTTCTCTCCTATACTCTTTTAATAAATAGGGGCATATATGGAAAAAACATGACATTTTTTACACACTTGTTGCTTTTAACTACCAGTTCATTTTACGCAGTCAATAGGAAAGTTTCTTATAAATAGGATCGGAGGGAGTATTTTTTTTAAGTAGCATGCAGTATCATAAAATAATTTTTAGTGCTTTTGATTGTTTAAAATATTTTTTCAGTTGTACCCAGTGTGTTAGCGGATTAATTACAATTTTACCCTTAATGTATTTTTTTAAGCTTCAAAAATTACTTTAAAATATTTTTGGTACTTTTAACCCTTTAAAATATTTTTTCAGTTGTACCCAGTGTCTTAGAAAACTTACTACAATTTTACCGTGAATGTATTTTTTTTTAGTTATAATGAGCACCCAAAACTTAGGATACTGGTTTATTGATTTTCACCCATTTTAAAATATTTTTCTAATAGCACCTAATATTTTAAAGCAATTTTTAGAGTTGAAAAAATACATTCACGGTAAAATTACAATCAGTATGCTAACACATTGGATATAACTGAAAAAATATTTTTAAGGGGTTAAAAATATTAAAAATTATTTTAGAATATTATATGTTACTTAATAAATATTTTAAAATATTATATATGTCCAAAAAAATATTTTAAAATATTATATACTATTTATTTAAAAAAAAAAGATTCAGCCCCTCTTTTATCTCAAAATTACACTAAAACGGTGTAATTTTAAAAAGAAGGGGTGCACCATCTGTACCTGATGGCGGGAGGGAAGCCAAGTCCATGTTGGGGAAGCTCCGGTGGTAAGCACATTTCTGACATATAATTAAAATATACTCCTCTAAAAAATTTGAATGTTGCCATCAAACTTTAGACACCCCAGAGACACAGAAAGGCTACGGTAGGTCTTGTCAAAATAGCTAGGGTTATTCCTGTTGTCTAAACTCTAAAGCGGGTCATTTCATCTGGTAAACTCAAACCCTACCAAGAACATCAGGTTTTCTCTTGGAATCTCTAGGGGTTTCAAATGTCTTCTCATCACTTTTTTCTGATTGATAAATTCTAAAAATAATAATATACATTCGGAAGCACATATGCTTCATATGTCTCCTTTGCATTTTTAACGAATAAATTAATCTTGTTAATCAAAAGCTGGCTAAAAGAAAATAAACAGCTGAAAGAATCCTCTTTTTTCCCACTATAGATGGCAGTGGACAGTATTTAGGTAACGACAATAGATATGAATAGATATAGCTACAGAGACTGAGAGAATATATAGCACAATATAATCTGAGAAAAGCAGAGACCCGCCATGTCGCCGTACAAGTGCATGTTTGTTATAAGCTGGATTATATTAAAGAAAGAAGACTAAATAAATCTATCGCATCATTACATAAATCTAGAGCACATTATAATTCGAATCAAAAGTTAATTTAGTCTGGCATTTGTGATTTGATGTTTGCCCATAGTTAGGTAATTACGTAAGGCTACTAGTATCTGTATCCAAGCTTTAAGCTGGTCACTGTTATTCAAAATTACTGGTCTTCCGTTCCGTTCTTTGATTAATAATTAAATATTAAAATATTCAAAACTGCCATACATATAGATGCTATTATTTGTCATCGTTACCAAAAATAACTGGCAGGGGGGTCTATAGCATTCGAACGAGGGGGATAATTAAGTGTGTTGGACTTTGGGTCCGCACTAGATTCACTTTGCTCTTTGATTAAGAAAAATTAGAAAATTTCTTAATCAAGTGAGAGAGATAAATCAGTATGCAGTTATTGTTAAAAGAGAATTAAGGTATAAGTAATATCATATTGAAAAATTAATCAGCAATTAATTTTTTGATCATTATTTAGAGGGCAAGTAAGGAGTAATTACACCTTTTATTATATTATAACCAAATAAATAAGAGGTGTTCCATTTTGTTGCTTCTCGTCTTAGTGTGTGTCTGAGATCATGGTTTTAAAAATATTTTTTCATAAGTCGAGACAATCTCTTTTCATATACTTACCTCATTTTTTTTTTTGCCAAACATATACTTACCTCATAAATCATAAAAACTATTCTCTAAAAGTTAATCCGAACACACATTTAGCCACTTGAGTTTTTTTGGCTCTCTCTTCTCTACAGTAATCTGGTGTGGAACTCAAGTTTAGACTCTCATAGAGTCTAAACTTTACGTGACCATCAGTTGGTTCGAGTTACGGTGCTTTGACCCAAATATGGTCGTATCCACCCTGATACTCGAGTGTCTTGTTCCCTCTCCTTATTTTATATATCAAAGTGCAATATGAATAACCTTGTCTCCTTGGGCTATTTATTTATAACATAAAATTGTTCAATCTTTGTCACTACTCGTATATTGTTTATTATACTTTTTTAAACGTTGAGCTGAGCTGAAGTGTGAGGATGAACCCAGAAGTCGTCTCTCTCGGCCTTGTATATATAAAGCCCGTGGTTCAAGGGAAGGCTCATCAGTGAGGTTGTGCGTATAGTGAAAGGAAGAGTACAGTAAGAGAGCTTCCTTCGGTCCACTCACGGGAGACTGTAGGGTTTAATTAGCTGCCGACTCATTCATTCAAATACTGAGTCAACAGAAGAAGACACATACTCACTCAGTAAATGTGTGAATGATGCGGGAGATCATTTTAATCTTACGTTTCCTCTACTTGGACTGAAGGGAGCTCCCTTATGTTCTTTCTTTTGTTTTTGTTTTCATTATTAATTGCTGCTAAACTTTATGCATAGTAAAAGGCATAACATGCTCGATCCCTCAGTGCAGTTTTCTTTTGCAGGTTAATTAAACCTTTGCAATTGTCCTTGTTTGCTGGTGAAATATTAGGTTAAGGTTTTTTTCTGGTTGAAGCTTCAATTTGTTCAGCAACATGCAACATCATCAAGATGCTGTGGATGAGATGTGGTAATAATCTATTTTAATTTAAACCATTTCATGTCATTGATCTCTTCCTTGTCTATAGGAAAGGCTGGGGTATGGCTTTTCTTGAAGTTTTTCTTGTGCTCTTTGTTGCTTCTCTTAACTTACTAATTCCATCAAGTTCAAACTGTGAAGGCAACGGATGAGAGATACAAGAGAACTCATACTCTCAACGACAATAATCTCGGCCTTCCTTTGCAACCAGGTCCTAGGCATGCATGCCTCTAATTAATATACTGCCTCCGATTTTTAATATAAGATTTTGTTCATAGTGTAAGAACTGGAGGTAGTGTGCATCATCGCATGTGGCTCCACTAACTCAGCTCCAACAGATAGAATTTGATTGTCGGATCAAGAATTTCGCGACCTTAACCAGCTATGTCATGTTATGAAATATAACCGACCATGTAATTTATTTTTTATAAATCAATCTATGTGACGTTGTTTTCGCTTTCTTTTTACAGGTTTTTTAAACTAATGCCGAATGAATTGTTGTTTATTATTGATCTAGCTCTTGATTTGATTTATAATTTCGTCCAATCATGCATGAATATGTACACACTGTACGTATGGTAAAATTTTCCAGTGTAAGTAACATTATTCAACACATGGATTTGGCGAGGCTTTAACCAAGGGGAAAGTGACGCAACTTTTAAATTAACCAAGAGTTTTATTTTTTATTTTTTTGGACAGAAAACCAAGAAGTAATTGAGAGGTTTGAAAATCTCTCATGATGGTTGCTTATAATAATCACAAATTAAAAGTTTTATTATAATTTTAGTTTCACATGTTTCCTTCTTAGCTAGAGATGTATTCTCATGTATTAGATGAAACACTAAAGTATTATTTCATTCTATGTTGGAAGGTCCACACATAATAAATAATTCATCTTTGACATTGAGTTTTTTTCTAACAAAAAAATAAAGAACGAATTAATGTAAAAAGTTTATATATTGCTTAAACAGCCACCGTACATTGGGTTCAACTTCCTAAAGAATAAAGGAGATGGCAACTGCTAAGAACTGTCCTGTAAGAATTCAAAATCTAAATAGCTCTATAATTTGAATGTCCATTTCAATTATGGACGCTCGCCTTTGTTAACTTTATTGGAATCTGTAAATTTCATTTGCTATGCAATAATCAATTATATAGTGGCCTACCTCGTGGCTGATTAAATGGGGCTGCAGATTTGATCATTAATTTTGAATTAATACAGCGTTTGATAATGGAATTTTATAATGCCTCGTGTTTGATTTCCCTTTATTCACTGGGTCCACATGTTCCAATCCATTTGGAAAAAGGGATATATTTTTAGTGATGTGATTCCTGTAATCCATTTGATAAAAAAGGTGCTAATTACTCCTAGATCATAACTTATTAGGAACATTAAGGACAATAAAAATTTAAACAAGTGCAGATTTACCAATGAAATTTTAAGAAAGGGGCTTGAGGTATAATTATATTTTAAAGGGGGCAAAAATACACATAAGGAATGAAAAATAAAGCATCCAGCACAAAACTGTTAAATTTGACCTAACGCCGTTATATCAAATTTAACTGTTTTATTTTTAATTACTTATGAATATTTTTATCCCCTTTAAAATATATTTGTGCCTGAAACCCTTTGTTTAAAACTTCATTAATAAATTTGTAGCTTGACCCAAAATTTAATATGGCAAACGAGAAAGAATTTGACCTTATATTTATGACTAAATCAAAATCACAAAATAAATAGACCTTATATTTAGGACAAGATAGAATATACTTTTTTCAATTAGGATGTTTTGTTTCTATTTCATACATAGTTTCAGCTATTCGGATTAATTAGCTTGAATAATTGATTTTTTCTTTTAAATTTCAGTTACTATCTTTTTAAAACTATTTGTTTAATATTTTGTTCAACTCAATAAATAACCGTGATAATCCAAAGAAATGAAGCTAATTAAAAGAGCTCAAGTTGCTTCCTCCTTCAGGAAGACGAAAAGAGAGATTATAAACTGTAGTATATGCGATGCAATGTAGATTCACTTATATATGATGTGACATCAATTAGATTATCTTCTAACCCCAAAATTTAAAAAAAGAAAAGCAAGATTAATTATTTCCTTTTCTATGGTAGTGGGGAACAGATGGAATTGAAATAGTTCATCTTTGTTGTCTTCCCCCAGCTTATAATATAATTCCTTTTTAATAATCTCATAATGGCATTTCGTATAATCTCAAAACTCAAAAGTATCCTTTTATGCTGTGCGTGAGAAAGCTACTGCAAATTTGCAATCTTTAAATTGAATTTTCTGCGAATTCGGAATTATATCCTTGCATTGTATGATCTTCAATTATTTTTTTAAGAAAAAATCTTCGCTTTAGGTGTGTCTGTGTATAGCATCGCACTAATTCATATCTGCTAATTTCATTCATGATTCTCATCGTAACTAAAAAGCAGTGCTGGCCGTGTATGATGGACCCATTGGCGAATTCCATTTACATACATATTTATATATATAAAGCATATCATAAACTCTGTCCCATTTAGATTGCATCCAATTTAATAACCGCAAAAAGATTCAAATTAATTTTTGCTTAAGATCATTGCTAGCTAGCAATAACTATTTTGCAAGCTACTGAAAACCGGACCGGGCATTGAACCGGTCGAGGCACTGGGTTAAGGGTCAGTGGTTCAGACCGGGGTCAACCCGGGGGTCAGACCGGGGTCAATTTAAAAAATATATATAATTTAAATGTTCATACATACATTTCAAAAAACTATATGAGAGTTATTTTTCAACTAATAGTATAATATAACCTCCTGAACCTAATACCTACAAAAATATCATTAAGTATATAAGAATTTTCCCCCAACCAATGCAAAAAGTATTCCACAATCCTTTTAAAGCTCCTTATAAATAAAAAACTGTTAGGAAATTTAAAAAAAAAAAAAAGCCAAAATGACTTCATTTGGAGTGTAAAAAAGTAAAAAAAAAAAAAAATCAAACCGTAACTAGTCCGGGTTAGGCCGGTTCACCCCGGTTCAGGCCGGGTCACCCCAGGTCAGACCGAGTTGACCGGTTCACCAGTTTTTCCCCCTCACCCGGACCGGACCAGTGACCGGTTCACCGGTTTCTGGTCTGAACCGGCCGGTCCGGTCCAGTTTTCCATACATTGCTATTTTAGACTCACATCGACAAAAAGTATGTGCTCTCAATTCTTTTTTGTTTGATTACATATGTGCTCTCAATTCTCAAAGATGAGTAATAAAGAAGCAGGCGGAGCAAGGAGACATTTGAAGTGTTAAATTAAAGGATTAAAATGCTTCTAGTATTTTAAAGTATTTTTTTAATAGCTTTCAATATCTTAAACTAATTTTTAATGCATTTAGTATTTTAAAAATATTTTTTTAATAACATTAAGAATCTTAAACTAAATTTTGTTACAATTTTGCTCATAAAGTATTTTTATCAATAGCATCGATTGCCCTGAACTTATATGATCCTGAAAAAAATACTTTATGACGTTGAATACATTAAAAATTGTTGTAGTTTAGGATTTGCTGAGTATTACCTATTACTGGAAAGAACTTAATGGTGTTAAATGTAACTTAATCTAACATTAAAATAGTAAGAACGTGTCCTTTGGGACTTTTTTTTTTCTCCCGATGACTATTTATGTTGTAGTGCATGAACGATGATAGGAGAAACTTTGAAAAGGTTGAAGTGTAACATCATATAATGTTTGTTTGGGATATTTTATTTTTTACTTATAAGTACTTATAATTCGTAATTTACGGTATACAAGGTAAGTATGTGAGAAGAGTTTTGTCTCAACTTACGTAATAAGTATTTATTTCCCAAAAATAAACTATTTCAAATACTCACATACTATTGTACTAATTGAGAGTAGGTTATTAATATAGAACACATCTTGCATTTTCTTCCCTTGGAGGTGGACGACTGAGCCAAGTGATATGATGGTGCATACCAGAAATTTAAGGCACTTTTAGTGGTATAAGAATACTCTCACCCAACAAGCTAGTCTTTTATAATACGATCTTTTTTTGAAGTTGGATTAACATCATCTTTAGTCCCTAAAGTTTGCCTTTATTTTGATTTTGATCCCTGTAGCCTCTAGTGGTAAATTAGTCCAAATTTTTATTGAGTTATAAGGATCAATATTCTAAATGAAATAAAACTTAAGAGACCAAAATCTATGGTTTGAAACTTAAACATCCAAAAGCAAAATGGAGGCAATTTTAAGGTACAAATGATTATATTAACTGTTATAATAAAGATGGTTTTACTGAGAGCCTGATGCTTTCACAATTCACAAGAGAGTGCAACTCATGAATGATTCTAACGGGCACAGTTTAGAGTGAAGTTGATTTTTGAGTCATACCACAAGGAGCTAATTAACCCTGCAAATGCCCAATGGGCAGCGATTTTGCTCCATAGAGTAAACTTTACTCGACCACTAATCAGACAGTGTCCTATATTTTACCACTTGTCCGCATTGGTGCAAGGAGATTTGGGATAAGATTATATTGACGAAAAATAGTAATAATGATGCAACAAGATCAAATCGACAAATAAGAGGACAAGATAATTCGAGCTCTCTGCTCACATAACAGAAGCAGAAATGGGATGCTCCTCCTTCAACAGAGACGAAGAACTTGAGATTTTCCAAGTGGGACCTTGCGATAATGCTTACCAAATGGGTTTCTCTATAGGCCTCAGATTTTCCCATCAGATAAAAAGTAGAGTCGCTAATGACCTCATTCTTCAAAATCAGCTCATTCCCTTTGCTCAAACCCCTCAATCTCACTCTCTTCTTCAATCCCTCTTTCACAACAATCGCTCCAAATTTGCCACTTACTGGGATGAGCTTCTGGGAACTGCACAAGGAAGCGGTGTTCCCTTTCTTCATGTAAGTTTCACCTTCCTGTAAATTTCACATTACTTATAGCTTCTGGTAATAGCTATTAGCAAATTTACTGCAGATACTACTCATCAACTTTAGGAAGGAGATTCTTGCTTTTATTCCCAAAGGAGATATTACTGCCGATAGTTCAAATGGGGATGTGGATACCTCCGATGACTGCTCTGATGTTCTTGTTGTTGGTGAATCTATGGCCATTGCAGCCCACAATGAGGATGCAAATGTTGCATTGCTTGGCCATACGTAAGCTTAGTTATATGCTGCTTAATATATACAAGTAGCTTCGAAATGTAAATGGAATGGCTTTGCTATCTAGTGTTTTCCTCTGTGGGCTTGCAGCTACTTGATCAAAGGAATCCTGCCAAATGGAACATTCTTTGTAGCTTACACATATGCTGGAGAGCTCCCAAGCTGTGCCTTTGGGTTCAATAGCCATGGACTGGTAAAAATTTTCATGCATCATGATTATCAAATCAGGATCTAGCTACCCAATAGAATACTTTTGTGCCTCAATCAGGAAAATGTGATACTTGGATCCTTTATATAAGAGCTAAATAGGTAATTTGTGGAGATTGAGAAAGTTAGTTAAATTAGTTATTTGTAATAAATATGTGTTGGCTTGCATAAAACATTCTTTCTAATTATATACATTGTAATTGCTCTTGATGAAAACATCCTTCCTATGTGCAAGCAATAGGGATACTTTGGGGAGAAATTTATAAATTTGGGGGGCAAATGGATTGAGGTCTTATATTTATGATCAAAGTAAAAACCTTTTGTCTAACTCTTATATTTAGAACTGGAAGTAAGTAGGTGGCATTATTTTTTAGTTTTTTTATTGAGATTATTCATTGTCGATCCCATTCGAAGTGCACAATTTGCTATATGTTGTTTAGGTATTCACACTAAATTCAGTTCCCCCTTTGGAAGAGGAGATTGTGGCTGGTGGAATCGGCCGCAACTTTGTTTCTCGGGACATTCTTGAAGCTACAAGCATAGATGATGCCTTGAGTGTTAGAAATTTCTACTTCTTTCTCTCATTATAAATTATTGGTGATTGATGAATTTGAAATCAATGTTTTCATACTATCACCTTGTTTCATATTAGAAAATCCATTCATCAGAGGTTTCAGTGGGGCATAGTTATAACCTGATTGAAGCAAGTACAAGCAGGATTTTAAATGTTGAGACTGCCTCTAGGAAGCGAGTTTCAGTCTATGAAGTGGGCAAAACACCTTTCTTCCATGCAAATATGTATCTCCATTTGCATATCAATCAGGCAAGTGAACAAAAGTATCTTGTTTTCACAAAAAAGTCAAGTAAGCAAGTCCTATTGCCATTTCCTACACTGAACTTGTTATTGCATTCAGCGTAATTATTATAAGACTTTTTTATGATTACATTTCTTTCCTGGAACCTCGTTGATTTTCTTGACTTTGTATTCAGTAAACTGCTGCTATTATACGCCTAGCCATGTACCACCACAAGAGACTTGTCTCAATACTTCATCTGTGACTCTTTTTCAAACAAATCTTAAGATATTGGTACATAACAAGATGAATCACTAAACGTGAAGCTTTACTTTGAAGGTACAAGATGAGAACTCAATCAGCAGGCAGCAGCGAGCAGCTGCCCTGGCCAAAGAATCAAAGGAGGATTTCCTTTCACTTCTTGGAGATACAGAGAACAGAAAATACCCCATCTACATGACAGGTAATATGGAGATGTTATTTTTTCTCTTCTTCAATAATCTTCCCTTGATTGTTCTCATTTTTGCGCTATTCTCAGGTCCAGTACTTCACACGCTCTGTACTGCCGTTGTAGATCTGGATGAACAAACACTATCAATAATTTCAGGGAATCCCAGGGAAGGAAATGTTTCACATGTTTTCTCCATTTCCCAAACCAGCTCGAGTAGCCATTCCAACGAGTCTGACATTAACTAAGAATGCCACGATCAAAGAAACTGTTGCCGAAGTTCCAATCTTGCTGGACACAGAATAGCTTCAACCTAAGGACCAGCTAATTTTATGGTTCATACCATCTTAGTGCGTGTTTAGATTAGCTTTTAAGAATAACTTTTACGATTTATGAGGTCAGTATGTGAGAGGAGTTTTGTCTCGGGTTGCGCAAACCTAGGTTTGAAACTTAGGTTTGGGATCTTCCCAAACACTCACTTAAGCTATGAAGATATCAACTTTTATATGTTTAACGAAGCATTAACCTTTCATTGGTCCCCTATTTTAAAGGACCGTCTAGTTCAGCTCCTAATATGCCATTAATTTAGTTCATCTGTATAACGTGTTCACTATAAATTTAATGGCGAGTGAAGCCTAGCCTACCATTAAATCCCCCCCTTCTTCTGACAATTTATGGTGTTCATTGATCATTGACTGGGCAATTCGTACTTTTGGAGGACACTTATATGCCAACTCATGCTAGAATTAAATATAATATCGATTTCTGCGTTGTCATAAATTCCCTACTCATCAGTTGATCACTACGGTGGTGTCATGTTGGTCTCAATTCTCAAAATGGACTCTCCGTTTGCCACAGAATACATATTACTTCTAGTCAATTGGACTTATTTAAGGAAAAAAACCCCAAGTTGCAAGTTGCATTTCAGATACAGTAGATTGTACATTTTTCTCTGTTCTTTAAAGTTGATCTGATTCTTTCAGCTATAAGACAACATCTATACTATTATTACAACGCAACAAGTTACAGATAGATACAGTAAGAAAACATCAAAACTCTTGAGCTGAAAGGAGGCAGCAGAGGTGCAATAAGTAATACCCAAAAAGATTAAAATTCATCGGCCAACTCAGAACTTAGCAGAACTATCCAACTCAACTCCTCATGCAATCACAATTCACATTCCTTTTTAAAGGGCAACCCCCTTCAAGGCTTTCAAACGCGACCGTCCCTTGGTCCTTGCTTCAAGAAGCTTCGCTTTCAATGTATTCTCCTTTGAACCTGGAGGCACTTTTGAAGACTCAGTGATTTCTGGGTTTTGGGATGGAAGTCTTGCCATCCACTGCCGCACCGTACTTGCTTGATTCCTCCATCCAGCATTGCTACAGGAGGCTTCCCCATAACTAGTCTCAGCATGTATATCTCCACTTTCTGATGCCAAAAGTTGGCTTCTGATGAGATTATCCATTATGTGATTTTTATTAGAGCTTTGCAATTCAAGGGGGCTATTCTTTCTGTCAAAATTATTACTGTCTTCCCTTGCTTCACTCTGTTCAAACTTCCCAGTTAAACTTCCTTCAACTGCCTTTGTGTCTCGGGTCTTCTGTTCTCCTTCTGCATCAATTGATTGGGACTTCTTATTAGAGTTACTAGGCATGGCCCAAGCCATCTGTTCTTCAAGCTTTACTTGCAAGCTAGAAGGACTGTGACTTTTTATCCTTTCGTGACTTATTGCCTTTTTCCTTGTTTGCTTGGTTTTTATTGACTCTTCAACAGCAGGGTCTACAATGTCATCTTCATGCGCTATAGGTCCCCTGTTTCTCGGTTTGTTCAACTCGAAACAATTTGAATCACTGCCTACAGAATCATCATCGCCCACCTCTTGTGGTGCACTCACAGCATCATGCAGGGGAACAGATTCAAGAGAATTCCTTCTATCCCTTGCTACCAGATTCTCTGTGCTCCTATTATTGTGTTTGGCTTTAAGGAAGGTCTCTATTTCAAGGCTTAGTTTATCCACGATTGACTTCTCGTCAGAAAAACCATTCTGCGCTGCTTCTAGTTGCATCTGCATCCGTTCATCTATCCATGATTCAGATATGTGGAGGATTAAATTATCATGATCGGCCCTTTCAGCCCAATCCTTGTCATATTTCTGCTTTAGAGAATGCACTTCTTGTTCATACTCTTTGATTCCCCTGGCAAACTCATCGCAGAGGTCCTCCAATAATCCCCTAGTCTTTCTCTCTCTCTCCGACTCTTTCAGAACATTAGTAAGAGAGGACTTCACCTCAGACAGCTCTCGGGCTAACTTCCTGTGCAGGCTCTCTGACCGTTTTCGCAGTTTCCTCTCATCCTCTAGTTCATCCCTCACAGATTGAACAGCAGCATGTAGTCGGTCCTGTTCCTTACTCTTTCTTGCCAGCTTATCTTCTGCAATTTGCTTCATCAGCTCATCAATCTCATGTCGATCTGCTTGCCGATCTCGATGCAACTCCTTGATTCTGAGACGTGCATGGTCCAGCTCTGTTTTAAGAGCTTTTATTAGAGAAACATTAGACGCATGCTGTTCTTCCAAGCTCCAGATTCTGTTCAACACTTTAAGGAGTTCAGTGGATGTTTTGAGACTATAATGTTGATCCCCAACCCTTCCCTTAAATTCTAAGGAGCTTGTAGGAGTAACCGCAGGATTATAAGGTGCCATCTGCAAGAAAACGGCAGCAACAAAAGGCAACACTTATTGCAGTACAAAATAGACCATCATCCTCAAGCAATGATAGCATATTCAGTATTATTTTATTAAATACTAAAAGCATGTTGTTCAATAAGTAAAAGCTTGCCAATATGTAATCATTAACATCATCAATGTAAAATATAAAATCCATAACAAGCTGTTCTTTTTTTTTTTTTTTTGGGCCAACTACAAGCTGTTCTAATTAAATCTGATATGTGTTATCATCATCATCAATAAAATCACAGAATTTCTAGACAGATGTCACCTTCATTTGTAATTCAACAAAACAAAATTAGAGGAGACTGTTGTAAATATCCTAAATCCTGATAAGTCATTTACATGGCAGCTTTAACAATCAGTCCATCAGCATTATCGAAGAACATAAACAGGGAAAGCCAACTGATGCTTACCTCCATGGAACTACCATAACTTGCCGGAGATACAGGTTGCAATGCATGATTGTTTCTTTCAAGCGCTCGGTGATGCTTCATCAGAGATGCTGCAACATGCCTCCTTAAACTGCTTGCACTAGCTGGCTGATGGGAAAACACCGAAACATCAGTTGAAGAACAGCTTTAAAGGTATTTTTATTTTTTAATGGTTGAAAAGGTCAATGAGCAATGCAAGCTCAACTACATGCACATTCAGGAACAATACTAGGTGTGTGTTCGAATTAGCTTTTGGAGAATAGCTTTTACAGTTTACGAGGTAAGTATGTGAGAGGAGTTTTGTCTCGATTTGCGAAAACGGGATTCTAAAACCATGGTTTTTGGGGTGGCCGAACACACACCGTCGTAATTTTCAGTTACTGAGACCAAGGTGATCATCAGTTGATCTTCAAGCAGGACTGGCTGCTTCCTTAAAAATAATTTTCTCTAAATAATGCAATGTATCAGCATTTAGAGTTAATGCAACATATCAGCGTTTAGTGTAAACTACACCATTATGCTTGGTTTAGAAATTCCTCACCAACTTAAGGATTTGAAATTTGACTAGAATAACAGGAAAATACCCTAAACTGCATTAAATTCGAACATGACCTAACATGCAGTCAGTTTCAAGGCCAATCTCAATGAATATAATATTAGCGGAATGGGAAAGCCTTGCCATGCTTTGAACAGGCAAACTGAAGGCTTGGGGAAGCCACATTTCAGTATCAATCAAAGAGAAAAAAGATATTTCTTAATACAATTCCACAAACATACAAACAAAAACAGTAACATAAATCTGGGAGATACAAATAATTAATATACAGATTCATCCCCTGGCAACTCGGCTCCAATACAAGGTTGGAGCCAGTGGAAAGGGTCCATCAGATAAAGCAGGTCCAAAACCTCAGAAACGAAAATCACAGAGCACTGTGTAAACCCAGAAAGAAAACCAAAATAAGGGAATCAAGGACAGAGAAGGCGTGCCTGATCGGGGGAACTGGGAGAAGCATCAGGCAGAAAGGA
Source organism: Inga laurina (assembly GCA_963855925.1). Lineage (NCBI taxonomy): Eukaryota > Viridiplantae > Streptophyta > Magnoliopsida > Fabales > Fabaceae > Inga > Inga laurina. The sequence goes on from OY979712.1 coordinate 46,994,744, forward strand.
GGAAAGGTGAGTAGGAGGGTTGTCCTTGTGGAGATGGTAGTGATGGTGGCGGCGAAGTCTAGGATCAGAAGAAGCACCATTGTTGGAAGGGCGATGCATTGGAAAATAGTGTTGGTGAAATTCCCAGAGAGCGGCGGCGAGCTTTCTGGCGGAGACGGAGGAGGAAGGTTGAAGACGATGATGATGATGATAGAGCCGGAGATGGCGATCCTGCTTAATGATGGTATCGTGCGAAAACCAAAGTCTCCAAGAGAGCACTGGAGTAACAGGGCCCGCTCTCTTGCCTGCTAATACCCCTCTTCTCAACTTTCCTCCTAATTTGTCCTCCTTTTCCGCTTCCCCTTCCCCACCTTTTTCCGCCTTTTTCATCTCCCTCTCTCTCTCTCTTCCAGTCTCAAACTTTCTGAATTTTCCTACTTAAATTAACCCTCTCTCTCTCTCATTCTCTCTCTTATCATCATCATCATCAGCTCCTATTTGGGATTTCTCTTTTTCGTTTTTTTCTTTTTTCCTTTACTTGTGGGTGGTGAGTGAAATTTCTGTGCTGTGTGCGTATCCTATGATATGAATTCTTACTGTTTTGTTTTGATCGTCTTGTCCGAGTCCTTGATCGCCGTGGCCATGCCTTCACGACAAGAGGCTTGATCGCCTCTCTGTCCCGCATTTAACCATTTTGGTGCGTTTTCAAGTTTTATGATTTTTAATTTTATCTCCTAAATATTAGATATTATTCAGCTTAAATTTGCTATTATCTCCCCCAACATGTTTAATTTTATAAAAATTTAATTAAATCACGCTTAACCTTTTTTTAACATTTCAAATATTTCGGCACCAAAAATTTAAAAAGGTAATTTTCATGCCGGATACCATTTTCTATGGGAACTTTCCTCATTTTTTGCTTCGTTTTCAAAACAAATTAACTTTTTATATTGTATAAAGATAATTTTCTCGGCAACAAAATAAATAAAAATACTCAGGGCAATTTCCTTTATTCATTATGTTAAATGATTATATATCCTATTTTTAAAATATTATCATTTAATTATAGACTGACATGAAAAAAATAGTGTATACGGCCTGGTGTAATTAAAAAAGTTGATAATAAATAAAAGGAGCTTAATTTAAATATGATTCAAAAATAAATTGATGGATTAAAGCTTTGTTATTATTGTTGTTATTGTTATTGAGCAATAAAAAGTTTTAAATGAGTTTTTCACTGTATGGTACAAGTTTTGACGATAGTTAAGTAGTTGATTTCTTCTGATATAAAAAATATACTTAAATACTTGAGTTTTTTCGGTAGAAAAGAAAAGTTTTTTTTATAAATAAAAAAGAAACTGCTAGAAAAATAGGAAAATCGTATTTAAATACCATTTGAATTCTCAAAACCCAAAAAAGTCTATTAAGAAATTAAAATGACATAGAGGTAATTGAGAGGAATCTAGGATATGAAAATTTAATTATTCTTACCAAAACATCCCCATCCTCTTTCTCTCTCCTCTCTTCCTCTTCATCTCTTTAAAATTGTCAACAAATGTGTTAGAGTGCGGGCTCAAAATTGTCAGCATCCACCCCTTTTGGGCTCACACTCTAACACATTTGTGATGATGTCTTTTGGCATTCATATTGTCCAATTTGTTAAAACCATTACTGAATTTGTCAATATCATTACAACATTTGTCAGTTCCCCTCTCTCGGCCAACAACACATTGATGACGTAATGCATTATTTATCATTCCCATTAGTCTTTTTGTCAAAATCAATTATGACTTTGTGAATACCATTGACGACTTTGTCAATCCCATTATTCTTTTTGTCAAAATCAATAATAAGTTTGTGAAAACCACATGAATTTGTCAATCTCATTATCCTTTTTGTTAAAACCATTACAGAATTTGTCAATCTCATTATCCTTTTTGTCAAGACCTATTATAAGTTTGTGAAAACCACTGATGAATTTGTCAGTCCTATTATCCTTTTTATCAAAATTATTAACGACTTTGTTAAAACCATTAGTGAAATTGTCAATCACATTATCCTTTTTGTCAAAACCAATTGAGTTTGTGAAACCACCGATGATTTTGTCAGTCCCATTATCCTTTTTGTCAAAACCAATTATGAGTAAACTATTCTATTACCAAGCTGAGTAAATGCGTTGACTAATTGTGTTAATGGTATTGATAAGTTTAGTAATGTCAATGACAAGTATAATGATGGAGTTGACAAAAAACCAGAAATGTTCATGATAGCAACTTCTTCAACCTAGTAATGCCAAATTTGCAATCCAATCTCAGAAATAAAAGCCTCATCACATTCATTTATCACCCAATCACCCTCAGAAAAACCATTTTCGTCATTATCACCACTACAAAACATATCAGCAAAGGGGTATAAATCCTCCAAAGATGTCGAAGGATTTGAGCTTATGGGCGTCTTCGGCAGGCGTTGCAGTGAGGGAGGGCACACTTGCAGTGAACAAAATGACTAGATTCAGGATTAATAGGGAGAGGCCGAAGAGTTGGGATTTGAGATCTAAAGTGAGGGAAAGAGATGACGGGAAGAGGAAGAGAGGGAAGAGGAAGAGGGGGTGAGTTTTGATTTAAGGGGCATTTGGGTCATTTGGTACAAACATGAAAAACCCAGATTCCCCTTCAATCCCTCATTGTCATTTATAAGTGTTAATAGACTTTTCTGGGTTTTGACAATTCACATAATATTTATGTGTCTTTTTCCCTAGAAAAATTTTGTTGCATGAGAAGCTTTTAGAAGCATAAATGTGTGTTTGGGATAGCGGTAGTAAAAATGATTTATTATGATTCCGACTTATTAAAAATGACTTAATAAAAAATTTAATTTTTGTAATATGATTTATGTTTGGATGAGCAATTGAATAAGTGATTTTTTATAAGTCAAAATTTGTTTGGATTGGTGATTGTATAAGTGCTTTTTTTTAAAAGTAAAAACTTGTTTGGATTAACGATTACATGAGTGCTTTTGTATTAATAATAACAAAACAAGATGTTTGAAATTAAAAATTAGTGGAAAATTGAAGTTAGAAAATGTGATGCCAAAATACATAATTTCACATAAAATTATTACATAACTAATTAGATCATATATCCCGTAAATTTAAAAACATGGTAGACTTTTTTGTTGTTTTGCTAACAGGGTAGACTTATATTTAGGATAAAAAAATGTTATCTATTGAATTTAACCAAACTCGTAGCCTTTTTGTCTTCTATGATCCTCTCAATACATTGTATCCGAAAAAAAAAAAAACAGTTAATCACTATAGTGTCGTTATGTGACAATAAGGATAATTAAAAAAATTTGGACACCTTGTTGACAGATTTAACACAACATTTGTTGAGAAGTAAGCAGATGGGACTTTCGACCCAAAAAAAAAAAACCTGATGCTTTTTTTCAAAAATAAGTTAGCAGCTAGGACTTATTCAAAAAGCTAGTTATCGGGCTTATAATTTTTTTGTAAAAAGTCGTGTCAAACACTGTAAAAACGGGTTACATTTTTATTTAGGCTTATTGCTCAAAAAAATCGGCTTATTAGACTAAAAAAATTATACCAGACATTCACTAAAACTTACAGATGTTCGTAGGTTACTTGCAAATCCAACCATTCATTATTGAACAATTTTGGTCTTCAGTTTGAGTTAAATTATAGGAAGACTATATGGGCAGTATTTTTCTTTTTCATGTTATATAATATATATGCCATACAATCAACAGAAATGTTACGTGTATCAATTGTCTGAAGTTGCTTATTATAAGTTTGTTTGTGCAAGCCGTCAACTCTAAACAAAACTCCTCTCTCTTATATGCTTAACCCATACATTATAATTATAGATCATAATTAAAAAATTATTTTTGAAGCTCTAATTGTCATTTCAAATTTACCAAGGCTACAGACTGAAACGCACAACTTCTCATAGTATTTCAAGACAATTTCAACTAATTAATAGTACTTAATTAAGGAATGACAATTAAATCATTAAACAAGTTTAAAATCAATATAATTTTCAACCTTGCTCTTATTAATAAAGTTTTGAAGGAGTGAAGAGCTACATTCAAATATTAATTATAAGGACAAAATTAATAAACAAACATTTATCTTTCTCTATATAACTTAGATTAAAGACCAACTAATCTTTTTAAACACAATTATGGACAAAACAAAGATATTCAATTTTTATACAGAAAATAATTTGAAAAAATTAAATAAAAAATAGGGCTAGTAGGCTTTTGTGGTAGGGGGCAGGGAGCAGGAGGGAGTCGTATATGGTTTAATTGGGAGCAGTGTTTAAAAGATAGGTAGCGTGCCTGCCATATCTTGCTTTACGTCTTGCTCCAATCTGCAGGTTTCTATGCTTGGGCAAATTTTATAATTCATTCTTTCACTTATTTTATATGCCAACCAAATAATAAAAGACATTCAAAAGCAAATCACCTTGTAGCCTATCAGCGTGAAACTTTTCTACAAGGAAGAGGTTTGCTAGACACATGTATTCTTTTATTTTTGGCAATCATATTTAAAGTACTATTGGGTATTAAATATGGGCACCATTTTTAATGGGGATTTAAACTTTAGGGCTTGTTTGGTCTGAGGGGAGGAGAGGGAAAGTAGGCGAAGGGAAAAATTTTTTTAGTTGAATTTAAAAAAATTAGAGAAGTGGGGTTAAAAATTTTTAATAAATTTTTCTTACTCTTTTATCTTATATATTCTCTTTATTAAAATTTTTTTGCCTCATTTTTTCAATCTTATAAAATTCAACTCATAAAAATTTTTCCTCCCCTCCAAATCCCTCACACCAAACAGACCCTTAGTCTATCATCTTTTAAAAGATTAACAACTTTTGTTAGTTCGATATATCGTTAGATTAAAAATAAAAAGGCATAGAGAGGTCCAAACAATTAAAATCCATCATGTAGGTCAGGCCCATCATGATGAGGGCATCAGCCGGCCAGGTCTGGTCTGGATCCGTACTCTTCTGGACTGAACCCAATTTCAGGATTTGGATTTGGTCTGGGTTCTAACCCAACTTAGTTGGGCCACTCTTGGATTAATTTACCCCAAATTTCACTTATTAGGAACAGAATCAATATTATCAGATTAATTAATTACTCTATCCAGTCCTTAATATATGACATATTTATCTAATTTGATTAGATTAAGGAAGTTGGTTAATATCATTGTTCCCAGAACCGGACCGGACCGGCCGGTCCGGCCCGGGAACCGCCGAACCGGTCATCAGACCGGTTCGGTCCGGTCTGGGTTTTTTATTTTTTAAAAATCAATTTTTTTAATTTTTCCTTTAGAATTTCATACTAATAAGTTTAAAATTTTCAATTTCTCACCGGTTTGGCCCGGGTTGAGCTCCGGTTTGGCTCCGGTCTGACCCACTGACCCTTAACCCAGTACCTCAACCGGTTCAATACCCGGTCCGAGTTTTAATACCTTGGTTAATATATTTAATATAAGATGTATTTTCTAAAACAACCGAATCATCTTTCTTAATTCACTTATTATCTCTCCTCCTTAATTATTGTTCATGGAATACCAATAGGGTAAATTAGAAAAAAATTGATAAATATAAAAAATATATCTTATATTAAGGATAGGAGGAAGTAATTTTTTAATAAGAAAGTTGAAGATTAGTCATACGTGACGAGTGGATTATGAATTTTCTTTTTTATTTTCCGGTCAAAACGTGTGGATGTGGGTGTTTATCAATGTCGACTTATGCTTATCCTACGCGGCATTGAAAAATCGAAATTATGATAAAAAATATTTCATTCCTCGGACTGGAACCAATCAAAATCATGCATTCATGCATATTGAGCGTATATAAGTATGTTACACCGAGGGAGAAGATTTATCTCATTTTTTATTTATTACTGTGTGGACTTTATTTTCTTGGGTATAATATATATTAAATAAGAGTAAAATTTTTTTTAAAAAAATTAAATTTTAAAATTAAAGTAAATGGGTTTAACGTTTTTCTTAATCATGGTTAAACATATTGAAAATGACTTTTAAATTGCATTATATGAGTATATAATTACTATTGTGTCACGTAATTGATCTTATATAGAATTTTCGCTAACATGGTGCATTGACTTTACTGCTGAATCTCCGGACTCTTCTTTTGCAGCATCCAGATGCTCTTCTTTTGCGTCATTGTAATTAATACTCGTAGTCCACTTGTTATATCGCCCAAATATTGCCCAATACTAATCAAGTCCAATTATTGCCGAACATTTTTTTTTTTTGAGTTTTCGGCCAAAGTCACAGTTTGAAGTTTGATTGTTTCTTCAGGTCAAAAAAAAAAAAAAAAAGTTTGATTGTTTCAAGTTTAAGGCATGCGTGTAAAACTCCACTAGGTTGGGATGTTTTTAAGAAAAAGCACAGCAAGAGTTGTGAAAAGAATCAGAATATCAAATTCTACACTCAATTTAAAATCCATATTATTGTCCTTCTTACGTAATATGAAAACATTAACAATTGTCTGAGCAAAAAAAAAAACATTATTGCATGAATCACGTTGAAACCGGGTGACTCTGACTATATTATATAATTTTTCAAAAATATTTACTTGCATCTATTTGAAGTTACTCAGTGATTGTTTGTGATAACTTAATTTTAGTTTATAAATGTTTTTTAATCGTGATTTACGGTATACGGGATAAGTATATAAGAGGAGTTTTATCTCGATTTACATAAAAAGCACTTATAAGTGTTTTTTAAGCTATCCCAAACAAAGACTTACACATGTACTATTGTATAGGATTATGACTTCAGAGCTGATCGTTTGGCATTTGCAAGGAAAAAATGGATAAAAAGGAGTGTTTAATATATAATGCAACGCACGCAATGTAATAATTATTATCCAATTTTGTTCACTCAACTATGTAATTAAGAGTTATTGAGCTTGGAAGATGATATTGCAATTGCAGTGATGATGGCCAACTAGAAAATGAAGGGTAAAAAGGGTAATTAATCTGTTAATCTTTATATTTTTAATTAATTCTCTACAGGTTTTTAATTAGGTTCTTGCAAATTTTCTTCTTTTTATAAGATCCTTATAGTTTACTGAATCTTTAATTAATAAGTTGTGGTTTCGAGGGCCGATAAAAGTTTGAAAAAAACAAATATAAGCCCTAATTAATGATAGGTGATCAACTATGAGCACCATATAAAAAATCTACAGGGACTTGATTAAAAATCAATTAAAACCCTAGAGATTCACATATTATAATACTAATAACAGTAGCAATAAAGCCTTAACCTACTAAGTGGAGTCAATTATATGGATTTCACGATGCCATTGTACTATATTAAAAATCAGATCTTTGAACAAATTATTAACCAAAAGATTCAGCTTTATAACTTCATTAAGTGTTCACTTAGGTCTTCCTCTACCTCTTTTTAGAGGACTTCATAGTGCTTGATCGACTTTTCTCATCGACGCATCCAATGACCTTCTTTGAATATATTCAAATCACTTCAAATGATTTTGTACCATTTTTCTTTCAATAGATGTCATTTCAACTCATTCGCATATATAATCATTATAAATTTTATATTTTCTTGTATCTTATCATCATCTCAGTTAACCTCACTTTATGTTCATGATGTCTCTTTAAAGTATAATATTCACTACCATATAGCATTAATGATCATATAGTAGTGTGATAATAAAAAATTTTCCTTTTATTTTGTTAAGTACTTTTTTATCACAAATAATTTCGATAGCTTTTCTCCATTCATACCATTGAGTTTGAATTTTATGATTAACATTTCCATCAATTTCATGAACACAGAGATTTGCATATTAATCAACCCAAAAAATGAAATGCAATTTAGTCTTTTTTGTCGAGAATATCAACTTTACCATTTGTACGCGATCCCAATTTCCTTAAATTATTTTCCTTTAAGTTTTTTGGCTATAGACTGACGTATAAATATTTCTAAGTAATGCATTTTGACTTTTACAAAAGAAAAAAGTAATTCCAATTTTAAAAGTAGGGATGATTACAATATCTTTTTTTTTTTGAATTACAATGACCAGATAAACTCTGGGTGTAACAGCCAGACCTAGGCTACATTACAGGGGAAAGAAACCCAATGTTCGCTCATATCAGCCAACATTTGGGTCGAACAGAAATCTGGGGGTTAATGCAAAAGGGTAAGATCACTGTTCGAGTCAAGGGCCATTTTAGCCATGTAATCAGCACATCGAAGTGCTTCTCTGTGGGAATGGTGTATCTCTAAGTCCCAGTCCTGATAAATGAACTCCCTAACTTCATCAATCACATCTTGTAGTGGGTGAAAATGACCAGCTGGTTGAAGTAGCAACTGAAGAGCCTCCATTGAGTCCGAATATAATTGAATGCTTGCAAAGTTTAGAGATTTGCAAAGTTTTAGACCAGTTTGGATAGCATGAACCTCTGCAGCTGTTGAGCCAAATGAAATGCCAATATTCTGTTGGAACCCGCAGATCCAATGTCCTGAACTGTCGCGAATCACTCCTCCTACTGCGGAATTTCTGAACTTGTCTAATGCAGCATTGACGTCGATCCGAATGAAACCATCAGGTGGGGCGATCCATCTTTCCGAGATTCTGTCTGGAACTTTGAAAATCTTATGCCGTAGATGGCCTTCCACGATTTCTTCCTGGAGGAAATGGATGCCTTTGTGAAGAATTTGTTGGGGCCGGTCGCTAGATCCTTCAAAGGCTTTTTTACACCTATTTTTCCAGATTAGCCAGCAGAGTGAACCGAAGACTCTTAACCAGGACCACTTGGACACTGAACGGCCACCAGGTGAATGTTTCATGTTCCATCTGAGCCATACCTGCAAATCACCAGAGAAAAAAGCAGAACAGTATAAAGGGTTAATATAAGAAAGCCACACACTGCTTGCAGACTCACAATCTCTCATGATATGGAGTGGTGTTTCCTCACAAGAGCACTCGAAAGGGCACAAAGAGTTTATTCTCACATCCCTCTTCGCTCGGACAGAATTTGTAGGAATTCTCTCTTGAAGCAATTGCCACATGAAGTATTTGACTTTCTCTGGAAGAGGCCATCTCCAGATGTTCTGCCAGATAGGGTCCGGAGGATTCGAAAGTGATGAATAGATCATAGAGTAAGCAGATTTTACACTGAAATTCCCGTCAGGTGATTTCCTCCACCAAACTGTATCATTCCCCGAAAGTGACGGAGGATTTATTTCCCGAATCTTTTCAATTACCCACCTGGGCAAAAACAAACCCCACTTGTTTAGATCCCATGAACCATCAGGGCCAACAAAGTGATTAACCCTAGCATCCGGATCAAGCGATTCATGGTTTTGATCAACATAATGCATAAGCGGATGATCAAGGGTAGTCCATAGATCCCACCAGGCGTTTGTTGAATTTCCGCTACGAAGTCTGCTGCCAACGGCACTCCTAAAGGAATCCCAGACTGAGGTAATTGCACTCCACACCGATGATTGGTTCCTTTTCCTATCCACATTGGGGAAGATGCCATTCCCACAGTCATACTTTGATCTAAGTACTTGCACCCATAGGGCATTGGGCCTGGTAATTAGATTCCAGCATAATTTCATAATGAGAGCTTGATTATGGCTAGATAAATCTCTAATGCCCAGACCACCCTCTTTCTTGTCCTTTTTGATTCTATCCCAAGCCACAAGGTGCATTTTCCTGCCCTCACGACCCTGGTTCCAGAAGAAATTCCTATTGGTTTTGTCAAGTTCCTAAATCACCCCTTTGGGAAGCATGGTGGTTTGCATCTGATAGGATGAAAGGGTTGAGAGAACAGCGTTAATCAGGACAGATCTCCCAGCCATACTCAAGTGTTTCCCCTTCCAGGTAGAGAGCTTCTTTCAAACTCTAGAAAGGAGAGGTGCATAGGTGCGCTTGGTAACCCTCTTGTGAAGCAGAGGAACACCTAAGTACTTGCCCAGATCAGCAGAAATACCAATACCTAAGGATTGGCCCAACTCCACAGCGGTGTGAAAGTGGACATTTCGTGAGACAAAGTATTTAGATTTCTGAAGACTGATTCGATGACCAGACACACTACAGAAATAAGCCATCAAGTCTCTTATCAACTCCATCTGACTTGAGGAAGCTTCGCTGAAAAGAAGAAGGTCATCAGCAAAGAAGAGGTGCGATAGCTTAGGGCCTAACTGGCTATGTTTAAGCGGCTTCCATCTTCCTTCTTCCACTTCCCTATTTATCAATTGGCTAAGTCTTTCCATGCAGAGGATGAAAAAATAGGGACTCAATGGATCGCCTTGCCTGACTCCTCTGGTTGGATGAAACGAATCCGATGTAGAGCCGTTCCAGACAACTCTCATAGAACTGGAGGAGACGCATGTCATCAGGAGCGTCACAAAATGGTCGCTTAGACCCAGAGAATGCAAGTTAAATTCCAAGAAATCCCAGTCCAGGCGATCAAACGCTTTTTCCATATCCACCTTGATCGCGACGAAGCCTTTCTTCCTTCTCGTGGATCTCATGGAGTGAATAGCTTCCTGCGCCAAGATGATATTATCGCAGCTTTATCTGCCTCGTATGAAGCTGCACTGAGTAGGGTGGATCAGAAAATCCATAACAGGACGCAGTCTATTGGCGAGCACCTTACTCAAGATTTTGTAACTTACGTTATAAAGCGAGATAGGACGAAAGTCCTTGAGAGATGAAGGGTTCTCTACCTTTGGAATCAGTATGATGTGAGTTTGATTTATATCCTTGATTCTGTTTGGATCTCTAAAGATGGAAACAATGAGATCACAGATCTTCGGTCCCACAACCTCCCACTGAGATTGAAAGAAATGAGGTTGCAAACCATCAGGCCCCGGCGCTTTGAACGCCCCCATTTCAAAAGCAGCATTTTTTATTTCTACAGCAGACACATCTTTTTGCATGGATGACAGTTGCATATCGTTAAGAGCAGGAAAATCCACTGGCCACTCAGAAACCCTAGTCACCGATAGCTCCGAGGAATACAGGTCTTTGAAATAATTTAGAGCTAAATTTTTTAGAACATCCTGATCAGAAATCCACTCTCCCTGAGCGTTTTGAAGAGCTTCGATGGTGCTTTTCTTTTTATTGATCGCCGCCATAGAATGAAAAAAGCTAGAGTTTTTATCCCCAAACTTGAGCCACTTGCATCTTGCTTTTTGGTACCACAGCAATTCTTCTTGATTTACAACCTTTAGGTAGTCCTTCCATAATTTTGATTCAAGCTTATAAAGACCCGCGTGAGGATTTGAAGCCAACTGCCGATCAATGCCCTCAAGACGCTTGAGCAAGATCCGCTTCTTTTTGGGGAGGCTCCCAATTACGTTCGAATTCCACCCTGATGCTTTCTTTTGAAATTCCTCATATCCCATCGCCCAATCATTATTTAGCCACGCAGAGCTAACCAAATCAGGGAAATCATCCTCAAGGCACCACGCCGCTTGGTATTTGAAATGATTTGAGAAGGGATTGAACTGCGTGAAACCAGGGGAGACCACCAGCACTCTGTGATCTGATTTATACCGGAGGTGGTGGAAGTTTTTGTGATGGGGATGTCTCAATTCCCAACTTAGGCTGCAAAAAGCCCAATCAAGCCTCTCTTTAGTAGCCTTTCTGGACCAGGTGAATTTATCACCGACCACAGGAATTTCGAGCAGCTCGCAATCTTGAACCCAAGAACGAAAAGGAGAAAGGGAATGGTCATGGACCGGGGCACCTCCCGCCTTATCAGAAGGATTCAGGAAGGAGTTGAAATCACCTAGAACTAGCCATTTGGAAGATGAATTATCGACTAAACCCCAGAGAGAAGGCCACAACTCTTGTCTTTGACCCCAGCTAGGGTCACCATAAACAAATGTGGCACAAGTACATCATACATCACACCTTACAAACCTGCACGCACATGAGATCATGGGGAGGAGGACGCGCGGGAAATTAACGGTACAAGTACAAAAGAAGCCTTCAATTCAAGTTTGATCAGTTGTAGTATTAATACTGATGAAAGGAATTTACAACATTAGCATGTACTCCCTCGGTTCTATTTATAAATAGTTTTTTTATAGGATTTATCCATTTTATAAATAATTTTTATTTTTTTGTCTGAAAATATAAGTTTTTTTTTCCTATTTTACCCTTATTAAATACCATTCTCTCTCATATATTATACTTATTATCTCTCATACTTTTTATCTATTCTCTCTCATATACTCTTTTCATAAATATGGGCATATATGGAAGAAACATGACATTTTTGACATAATTATTGTTTTTAACTACCAGTTTGTTTTGCACGATTAAGAAGAAAGTTACTTATAAATAAGACCGGAGGGAGTATATGATCATTAAATCCGGATCGGTCACTAAATTAGTTGGAGTATTGGTTTAAATATCAGTGGGTCATATTGAAGTCAAACCAGAATTCATCCGAAATTAAGAAAGTGAAGATTTTATGTTATTAATATTATATTCTGAAAAAACTTTAAGAAAATCATTTTTTTTTAAAGAAAAAAGTGACTCAGGTCAATGGCCGAACTGGATAGATTGATTGTTCAATTCCTCGGTTTTCGAGTCAAACCTCCTAATCCGGTCTAAGTTTAACAACCTTTGGCAGGAGCCATGAGGTGTGGCCTCGCTGAAAAGTCAGATGTGGAGTAAGAGTCTCAAATTTGACCTTTACGGCAGTGAGGAAAGTGGAGGCAAGAATAATGGTGAGGTCTGTGGCTGCGAGTGGGGCAAGGGAGAAAAGGACAAGGGAAAGAACGACCTTTTCCTTGGCGGGATATTATTTTTTCCAAGTTTGTGGTTGCGCATTGAAGTACTCCACTACGACCTTGCCTCTCGTTTTAATTTATTTTATACCAAAATATTAAATGCACAATAATTTGAATCCAAAGTCAACAAACGGGCAATAATTATTTCATCTAATCCTTAATATAAGATTTATTTAGAAAGCTGATCTTGATCATAAATATAAAATATATTTTTTATATTTATTAGTCTTTTACTAATTAACCCTATTGATTGATGCTTCATCAACAATAATAAGAAAAGAGATGACTAATTAAATATATGTAAAATCAACACATTAAATCTAGTAAGTGCTCAAATAGGTTTTTGTACAGAATACAAAGTGTAATAGATTATAGCAAGGAAATTCATGTGCGGATTGGCTGGCTAATTGGAGTCTGTCAAACAGCATAGGCTTTTCAGGTGTTTTGTGAACCTCCTGAAGGTTTGCAAATGTTTTTGAGAAGAGATGTACTCGGGTGTTATACCCCAAGGCCGGTATTGATGAATAGATGAGTTGATTGGGAGTTTTGCCCCCTTTCTAATTATATATATAGATATATATAAAATCAAGTGTCTACCAATAAAGAGTTGGTTTAGTGGTGTAAGGCCCCGTTAGATCCTTCTAAGCATCGAGTTCGAATCTTAGAGGAAATACATGTGTTAGGAGAAGCAATTACAAACCTTGAATCGGATACCAAATTATAATATCAAAACAAAAAAAATCATGTATCTATATCTCACTCTTCGAACTGGTATTTCTTTTTTATTTTTTTGGGGTTTTGAGGAGTAATGAACTTAGGATACCTGTATAGAAAAAAAGGTTAAAGGACAAAAATACTCACGAACTTTTTTCAAAAATGCACTCACCATCATAAATTTTTTTTTTTTGCACAAAAGTTACCACGCAGTTAATAACATCAAACGTCCGTCACTATTTATGGTGGACCCCGTGCTATTAAGAAAAAATAAAAATGCTTGAGTTTTTGAATCTCCTTTACTAACCCTTGCCTTTATCTCTTTCTTTCTTCTCTCCCGCACTATCTCTAATCCCTTCATCGGTGGTTCCTCCCCCTATCTCCAAATTATCTTCTCAGATGTTGATGAGCCCGACGGTGGTGAATCCCAACCTGATTCATGCCCAGAGCATTCTCGCCAAAACCCTGCTTCAGTCCTTTTCCTTCCTTAGACTGTTGGATTGAGATCTCAACAGTCCATATTTAATATAGTTTTATAATAATATTTTTAATATATTAATATAATAATAATATTTTATAATATATTAAATATGGACAGTTGAGATCTCAATTCAAAAGTCCAAGACCGGAAAAGGACTAAAGCCGGGCTCTTCTCGCCGGGCTTGGCTTCCAAGTGGTGCTCATGGGCTTGGTTGAACGCAACGACCTCTACTTTGGCGGTCGGTACTTTGACCCTCTTGACTTGGTCGATGACCCTATCACTCTCAGCCTGGTAGAGAGCAGATAAGGTGGCAAGATTGAAGGCATGATAGATTTGTAAGGAAACAAATCAATTTTGCTGATTCTATGAGAACTTGATCGTTCGTTTGCATGATTAAAAACAAATTAAAATTGTAATAATGCGTATTATACTTACCAAGAATCAGCTTGGCATATGTGAGGGCACCAATATTAGGTAGAAACAAGCCACCAACGATCCCGGGGCCCAAGATCTCAAGCAACAACTCGCTGCCATCAGACAAATAGGGAGTAGCATTGTACGTGAGGAAGGCATAGACAATTATAAGGAACAAGTTTCTGACTACAGAGGTAAATCCAACTGATTTAGATTGTGTGTTAAAAATATTTGAACCTAATCAATGGGTTGTGATGATGTTAGGGTTTTTATTAATAAAAACTCCACCAGATTTTCTTGCTGTATGATCGTTGGCCTTCCTCTATCTGAACCTCTTGAGCAGATTTTCCGACCAGATTTTCATTTGTCATTGAGTTTAGTGATGAATTTCCGACCAGATTTTTTCTTTGTGTGAGGGGTATTTTGGTACTTTTACATCGCACTAAAAGTCCGTTTTCTGAATTTAACAGAAATGTCACTTTTGCACATGAAAAATACTTAAAAATATGGAAAGTGATATCGTAATCTCGCGATGAGTTTTTTTTTTAAATTAAAACAATAATTAATGACTATCAATATTAACATTAATGAGATTTTTTTTCCAATGATAATGTGTTTGGATCCAGAAAGAAGTGTCTTCACTAACCCTTCTCTACACTTCATCTCCGCTTAATTTCTCTTCCATTGGATTAACTTGTAATGATTGGGATTTTATACTATATCAAAAATATTATTATAATATTAATATTAAATGATAATAATAATTTTATAAAATAAATCTCAATCATTAAAAGCCAATCTCATGATGAAGAAATTGAGTGGAGAGAGGGGTTGGCAAAGACACTCTTTACCCATTTGGATCCATGATTGGATGTGCTTAATTTGCTAAAACAAGCTTTTCAATGCTTTTAAGAAAACTTGAGATTGGGATGTTTGGATCAACTTTTAGCCCACTTAAATTAATTATTGCTCTAGTAATTAATTATTGTTTTAAATGCCCTTAACGAATAAAAAGATTGGGTAAATATTAGATAAAGTTAAGAAAACAATGAGTATTAATTGATAGTAAAATTGAACTCAAATTTGAGTTTTCAACTACTTAAGTAATTAGTAATTTTTTCTTGTAAAATAACATAGGGAATAGTAATTCTTGATCATCACTTGCAAAAAAATTTAAGGGAGAGAATAAAAAATATAATAGTTTTCTTTCCTATGTTGTTACTCCTTGTTTTAATCAACAACTATCTAAATTACACAAAACAAACTAGCTACTGGTTAAAATAGTTAAAAGCAATGAAGGTGTAAGAGATATAATATTTTTTTCAAACATAATCTTATTTATGAAGATGATGAATGAGAGAGAATGAGTGAGAGAGAAAAAAAAAAGATGAGATAGAGAATGGGAAAAAGGCAAAAAGGGTTGAGAAACAATTGATGTAGGACCAAGTCCATTAGTGAGAATTACGCTTATAAGTAGGATTGGAGGACACGGTATGTCTGCATTATCAACTTCTCGATTAATATTCCAATAATATTTTAATTAAAAATTAGACTTTATAATTATACTCAAATATAGTCAAAGTTTTTAATATTACCAAACATTATTCCTACATTATCAATATATCATCTACAACGATCTTAATTAAAATTGACTATAATTTCAGTGAGCAATTAAAAGAATTATAAATAGTTTGAATATAATTAATTAAAACTCTCACTATCGAAACCTATGTGTTCTCTAGATTAACAAAAAATATTCAATACTCCATCTAGACTACAATATAAATCACTTATAGAAGAATGCATTAATGCACAATATACTACTCTATGCCTAAATATAAGTCACCTATAATAAAAAAGTTTCATTTAAAATATAAGTCATTTTTAGGTTAATTAATGATGTTTTTGTCAAATTTAACCCTATTTAATTTAATTCCTATTGTAAAGAGAGAGATCCATATTAGGAAGATCCAAGCTGAAGAAAAACCTCTGTTGAGAGACTGGTACCAGCTCCTGCCATGAAGACTGCGTTTCAGGACAATCCCACAACACATGCATTAGACTCTCCTCATGCCTCTTGCACCACGTACAAGTAGCATCCTCACACATGCCTCGTCTCGCGCGTTCCATATTAGTAAGCAGTCTATGGTGTAGAGCTAGCCATATAAATGACCTACAACGTTGGAGTGTGTTTAATTGCCACACCCTCTGCCGCACAGACCCATTATCAACAGACTCGTTAGAAAGAGTTTTATAAGCAGATCGGACCGTGAAATCTCCACTTCTCTCGTGACGCCATCTAACCTGCAGACTCGAGTCAAGTTAATTTCACATCCATCCAAAACATGCTTCCACGAATTCCTTATACCTGTCCAAGTATTAGAACCAGCCAGTTCTGGATTAACTACTGGAATTAAATCCCCTCCACATTTATATTTACTACGGATCACTTTCACCCACAAAACGTCACGACGATGGATGAGTTTCCAGCCAAGCTTCGTCATGTACGCTTGGTTTTTCTCATGTGCTTTAAACCCAAACCACCGCCCTTCTTAGTTTTACACAGTGTCCCAATCCACCAAATGAGTACGCCTTTTATCTGCCATTGAAATCTTGAGAAATTGCCTGTTACTTGGAATGCGAAAATGTAGTATAAGTGACTTATATTTAGGCATATGGCAGTAAATCGTTTTAAAAGCAATTAATGTTTTTGTCAATTTTACCCATACAATTTATGTTTAAATGTGACTTGTTGTGTTTTTTTCTCTCATTTAAAATATAATTTGAAAAAAGTAAAGTTGAAAAACTAATCAATTCAAGATATATTTAATGAATTAACTATCATTTATTAATTCTGACGAATTAATTAAAAATGACTTATATTATTAATTATAAATGGTATTTAGGAAGTTTGACATCGAGAAACAAAACCTAGAAGTCCATATAAGTGCAAGAACCTTGCAACATCTTATAGCATGATATTAAAATCCAAACTGGGACCCATAAATCGTTATCAGCATACTTAATAATAAATGGTAGTGTATATAAACGTATGGACTCAAGAACAAGGTAATTAAATCAGGACCGGTTGGGGTACCGGGTCAAGGGTTAGTGGGTCAGACCGGAGCTAAACCAGGATCAAATCGGTGAGAAATCGAATATTTTAGGTTTATAGTATGAAATTCTAAAGAAAAAATTAGAAAGAAAAAAAAGATTTTAAAAATTTGACCCAAACCGGACCGGTTTAGAGGTTGGGTCGCCGGTTTTCAGTCCGGTCCGGGTTAGATAACCTTGCTCAGGACACACTAGCTACTTTTGAACCAACTTTATTACTTTAATTAACTACTCGTAATTAAAAGGGAAGAGTATGGTATGCTTATTTTTATTCAATACAATTTAAACACAAACTAAAAAAAATAATGGATTAACGACGAAATTTGACGATGAGGTGCACTGTCAATTAATCTTGATTCGCCGGGGGATTTCACCTACATGTGCTTTTGAATTTTCTTTATCCTTTTCTTTATTCAAGAAAAATTGAGATCACTTATGACTTATTTGGTTCATGAAAGTGGTAAAATGTAATATGATAAGGATAACGTAAATTTATTTGGTATAATATTTTAAAAGCTAAAATATACGCTCGGTTCTTTAAATTTACTTCAAATTTCAATTTGATTCTTTACATTTAAAAAGTACACTTTTAGTTCTTTAATCTTAATATCGTTAGTCCTATGTAACGGAAAATGCTAATTTAGCACATTTAAATGATGATTTTACAATTAAATGCTGATAAATCATATTTAAATTTTAAAATATAAAAATAATTAAATCAAATTATCAAAATTTGGGCATATTCCATCAACATTTAATTACAAAAACACCATTTAAATTTGTTATGTTATCATTTTTCGTTAAATTAAACCAACGCTATTAAGGAGGCTGCGTGACTAAAAGTACATTTTTAAACTTAACAAACCAAACTGAAACTTTTTTTTTTTTGGCCAACATACTAAAATGAAAGTTGATATAAACTTAAAAGATCAAATGCATTCTTTAACTGTTTTAAAATATGAGAATCAAATATATTATTTATATTTTATTAAATTGATTTATAAATTAAAATTCGTTTTTATAAAAAGCAACAACGAATGGGGGAGTTGAGTGCGGGAGAACTATGGGTGATAATTTTTTATCAGTTAAAAGATATTTTTGGTCCTTTAAGCTTGTATATAAGGTTTATTTTTGTTCCTTAAGTTTATAAAATGTATTCTTGATCTTTAAAATTTAACACCGTTAATATTGTTAATAAAAAATACTAACTAAACAAAGTTAAGTGATAAATGTGCAATATTGACAAAGTAAGTTTTAAATTTATGTAAAAAAAATATCAGATTTTAATTAAAATAGGAATATGAAAACTTAGTTTTTAATTCATTTTTTTGCCTCTAACGTGCTCTTCCTTCCCCATGAGAAACCCTTATCCTTCCGTCAAAATCCTCCGATTACCAGTTTGTCCAATATGACAACCTCTCTGCTGACAATTCCTCTCACCGCTTAAAAGATCAAATGAAAGTTGATATAAACTTAAAAGATCAAATGCATTCTTTAACTGTTTTAAAATATGAGAATCAAATATATTATTTATATTTTATTAAATTGATTTATAAATTAAAATTCGTTTTTATAAAAAGCAACAACGAATGGGGGCGTTGAGTGCGGGAGAACTATGGGTGATAATTTTTTATCAGTTAAAAGATATTTTTGGTCCTTTAAGCTTGTATATAAGGTTTATTTTTGTTCCTTAAGTTTATAAAATGTATTCTTGATCTTTAAAATTTAACACCGTTAATATTGTTAATAAAAAATGCTAACTAAACAAAGTTAAGTGATAAATGTGCAATATTGACAAAGTAAGTTTTAAATTTATGTAAAAAAAATATCAGATTTTAATTAAAATAGGAATATGAAAACTTAGTTTTAAATTCATTTTTTTGCCTCTAACGTGCTCTTCCTTCCCCATGAGAAACCCTTATCCTTCCGTCAAAATCCTCCGATTACCAGTTTGTCCAATATGACAACCTCTCTGCTGACAATTCCTCTCACCGCTTCGTTGACAAATTTTATCGCCCTTCTCTGTTATTATGTAACAAATACACACACTATTACAAAAAAATACAAACTATGGCGCTTAATTTAGATAATACTATGGCGCTTAGGAAGCTAAGCGCTATAGCTTCCAGCGCTATTAAAATAAACTACAACATTTTTTTTAACCATCACATTTAACCCGTATTCAATCCACAGCAATTTATATTTTACAAATCCACAGCAGCAAAAACCCAAGCCAAAATCACACTAGGCCAAATTAGAATGAAATAACTGGAATCAAAATAATTAATTAATAAAACTAGTAATAATGTAATTTGATTATAACGTAACAAATAAGAACAACTAATTGTAAGTACCTTTGTATGTAGAATGTAGGCAAAAAATAATTTTAATGTACAACTAATTCATATACAACCAAGATGAATATGCAAGAAATAGTCTACGAATATACCTAAATATTAGTTAATTCCTTGACCATATATTCACACCATTCTTCAATGATTTTGTCTATTTGTTGCTCAGTCAATTGATCACAACATTGATTTTCATAATACTACATAAAAAGCATGCACAAAAAAAATTAAAATTACTACAAATCAATTAACTTAGACACTTGTCAATTAAGTTTAAAACACAATAGCTGCAAGTAAAAAGAACTTACTTGTGTAGGAACATAAATGTTATCATGAGTAACTACATCTTTCATAAATTGCATGATATAATAACAACAATAATTGTTGTTTGGTTGGAATGGGCACTGACAATACAATGAAATAGTTAAGTAAACATTTGAAGAAATATTTTTTAATAACAAAATTGGAGTAATTTTCATATATATAAGTACCGCAATCTTCCTCCAGGGATATCTACTAGCTGAGTCTTTGCATGTAGAATAGGACAATCCAACATTGCTTTGGTAAGCGGTCAATGCACTAACAAAACAAGTAGTGACTGATTAATTTTGGTAATTCAGTAATGACAAATATTTATACATACACCCATGCACTTACTTATTGATTATAATCTTAGGACCTGGGAAACTTGTTGTATAAGGCTGAGACAAAGCAAAGAACATGTGGGTAACCGAGCTTTGTACTATAAGGGAAGTGCAGTGATAAAAAATTTTCGAAGAAATGTGCACGCAGAGACAAGAAAAAACAAACAGTGGGACCAACGAAGCTTCCAATAGTAGGCATCAAAGAGAGGAGGGCATAGGGACAATGGATAAGGAGAGGTAGAGTGTGGACCAATTAGATATGAAAAATGGAGTGCCGGAGGATGCAAGAGAAAGACAAAAGATGACGATAATGGCGGGGGCAGCAAATTTGTATACCTTGTATGACACTTTTACCTTAAACAGCATAGAAGGTATATAGAAGCTATGGTGCTTGATGTACCAAGCACTGTAGCATCCCTTCAATATATTAAAAAAAATAAATGGTGAACGGAGCTATGGCGCTTGCTGTACAAGCACCATTGCATCCTAAATATTTACTTCACTCTATCTTAGACGCCTTGTTATTATTAGCCTTCAAACGTAACCTTAATTAATATAAAGTAACCATTATTATTATTATTAAGTCAGACAAATGAAAAGTAAGACTAGAAAGTACAGTTTATATTATTGTTTCCATTATTCACGTGAAAGCTAAGTGAAGAAATAAATGGTGATAATGAAACTACCAACTTCTTAGCTTGTACTTAAACGAAAAAAAATTAGATAAGTTAAAATAATAAAAAAATTATCTAAATTCTCCATATTGAAATAATTCTAAGGAAAATTAAATCATTAGCAAATTAAATGGAAGTAAAGATAATAAGACAATTAATGCCAAAACCATGTAAATTAAATAAGGAAAGAAGGATACTGGCAAAATAAATAAATAAGGAAAGAATGTGCTGAAGTTTACCTTAATTAACGGGGTACCTTAGCTAATAACCAGCTTGTATGTCCTTAGCATATGAAGGAGGAATGAAGGTGATGATCGAAGCTCGATCGCTTTCTATGATCTCTCCGCTATGGTGGTAGTAGCTCTTAAGTCTTAACTGATCTCACTCTCAGTCTCTATAAGCACGGTGTCATCTCTCGCTCTCTCATTAGTCTATATAAAATAACTTTTGTACATGCGACAAGGCTGCAACCTTAGCAGCTTTTCAAGGTTGCAACATATAAAAAAAAGATGCTATAGGAGTGTCGGCAAGCCTTGGCTGGCGCTTGCCCCACCAAGCTCTGGCTAAGGTTTATTGACTAAACCTTAGCCAGCGCTTGGTGGGGCAAGCACCGGCTAAGGCGATACACCAGCTCTAGCGCTTTCCCCACCAAGCATCGGCAAAGGGGGGCTAACAAAAAAAATTGATACCGCCGGGCTTAATAAAAAAAACATTAAAAGCAATGGGCCTTGGCCAGCACTTGCCCTACCAAGCGCCGGCCAAGGGGGTTAACACAAAAAAAACTGATAGATTCGAGCTTAATAAAAAAGAAAAAGAAAAGCAATGGGCCTTGGCAGGAGCTTAATGGGGCAAGCGCCGACCAAGGAGTCACAAGTCTATAGTGGCCTTGGCAAAACGCTAAGGCCGACTGTAGCCACCATGTGCCTGCCTAGGCTAAGCACTGTGGCCTTGGCAGGCACACCAAGGGGGGAATAACATATCTATGCATGCCTGAAGTGACATTCCATTCATCCATGAAGCAATCAAACAACATAAGAAACATACCTAAAGTAGAGATTAGGCATGTGTTATAAGTGAAGAATTTAGGGGGGAAATGTGAGGACACAATGAGATATTCAGTAATAAACCATATGAAAAAAGGATGGACAAAGAACTATAAGTTCTCTATTAATCGAGAAGGAATTTACAGAGCCAAAAGCTTGTGGCTCCAAAAAAATAAAGCCTAGCTATGCGCTCTTCAACGACGGCTACTTGTGTCCTTTGATGGTGGTATAAAGATCTAGAACGTGGAAGGAGAGAGAAGAAGGGAGTCTAATGGTGGTCTGAGCGGAAATCGACGGTGGTGATCAAGTGATGGTGAAGCTCGTCTATGGTGGTGTGTACCTCGTCCGATTCCTGTTCTCCCTCCTCTATTTTTCAAGTTCGAAAGCCCTAGCTCCTTCTCCCTATGTTTGAGCGTCGGTCTGTGGTGGTGGAATGAGAGAGGAAAAACTCCAGCGGTGTTGGTGTAGGAAGATACTGGCTGTGGTGTAGGATATTTGGTGTAGGAAGATGCTTTCTTAAAAAAGCGCATAGTTGGGACTTTCATTTTTCTTTTTTTCTTATGAATGTTTTGTGTGGCGCTTGTTAAAGAGAGTACCATATAAGCCTAATACAAGCTATGACACTTATTATATAAAGCGTCGTAGCTTCTTAACTTAGGTTTTTTTTTTGTTAAACAATTATCTATAGCGCTTCTTTAAAAAAGTGTCATATAAGGGACGCCACTAAATCCTTATTTTGTAATAGTGACAGTGAGGGGTTCTTCTTTTTGTTCTAATAATTGGAGTCTTTATTTACTACTTGCAATGAGTTGATTCAATTGATTGCAAGGAACATATTGAGAAGGATACAATAATCGATCAGTTCATGAGAAGCTGCCATGTCAAATGATCTCAAATTTGATCAATTGACATCTTCAAGAAGCAAAAGGTAATGCTCGTCAATTTAATCTTTTCTGTCCTTTTTTCATTGCCATTAAATTTAACATGGTTTTTCTATTCTCTGTAGGTATTGTTCTTCTTCCATTGTTTGGGAAGTAATTTTCTTCATATATGCTTCATGATGGTTCTGTAAGCCGATCATGACGAAACCAAGGCCGACCAATCCTGAGAAAGGCATTGACAATATAAAAATAATTAAGCTCTTGTTTGGTGTTCAGCAGCTGAGATTTATGAAGCAAGAAGGATTTTGACGGTAAGATAAGGGTTTCTCATGGGGAATTGAAGAGCACACAGGAGGCGAAAAAAAAATTAAAAACTGAATATTGTTGTTGTTATTGTTTGAGTTAATATAATCTTTAGTCTTTATAGCCTGCCCTCATTTTGATTTTAATCCCTATAATTTCAAACTATAAGTTTTGGTCCCTCAAGTTTCCTTTCATATAAAACGTTAGTTCCTATAGTTTAATAAAGACCTTGACGGTGTTAAATATGGTGATGTGGCACTAACACAGTCAATTATGCTTATGTGGCTTGATGACTGGGCAAGCTGGCTATGATTATTTTAGCTTATATGGCTGTGACTAAGTGGGACACTACTACAAAAAAAGGCTTTTTGTAACATTTTCTTTGTAACACTTGTTCTACTAAGTGCTACAATTATAAGGGAGCAAACATATTATAGCACTTAGTAATTTAAGCGTTATAATAGGCTAATATCTACCATAGCTCTTACCTAAGAGAGCACTACATGTTCTTGCTTTAAATAATAATTTGTACACTATAGCGCTTTATTAAATAAGGGCTACAATAGATTTGATTATTTTTTTAAAAAAATAAATTATTTTTTAAATGCAATCATGTATTTTAAGAGAGATCTTGGGCAAGCACTACAATGTGTTTTTAATATTTTTAAATAATTAAAATAAAATGACCTAATGTAGCGTTTTTATGGGAAAGCGCATCAATAGGTTCAATTATTTTTTTTAAAGAAAATCCATTCTTTTTTTTTAAAAAAAAACCTATATTTTTTTTAAAAAAATCTTGTGCAAGTACTGCCATATGTTTTTAATATTTTAAAAAAAATTAAAATAAAATGATCTAATGTAGCATTTGTTTAGAAATGAGCTACAATACTTTTTTTTAATATTTAAAATGATCTATTGTAGCTTTTTCTTGGGAAAGAGCTGCAATAGCATTTTTTTTAATATTTTAATGAACTCTAACTTTATCCCACTAATCTCACTATCAGCCCCACTTGCTCAATCAGCTGAAACATTCCCTCTTCTTCGGTTAAACTCTGTTCTTCTTCCTTGACATCGGCAACGCAAAATCCCTCTTTTATATTTATCTTCTACTTCTTTGACGTGCATTTGTCAAAGTTTTGCGTCTAATTCAAGTAAGCTTTTTTTCAATTATCTGCTCCTGTGATATATTACTCACTCTTGCAATTCAAAATCCCTTTGGTCACCTACGATAAGGATATAGATCATTTTGTTTACGGTATCTTCTACCTAGTTGCCCACCCTATACAAGTTCCTCACAATGCCTGATGCTACGAATTGAAGTCTGCATTTCTTAGAAACCTGCAAAATTAAAATCTTCCTTTGTTAGGTATTATCATAGTAGTCCTTTAACATTTTGTTTGTTTTCTACCTTCTCCACTTTGTATATACTAATATATGTTTTTAATTTCCAGTGAGATTTGATTCAACCACAATGGGTTGCCTCCTTGATCGTCCATTTTTTGCTTTCTTTTCTTTTCACTATTATTCATCTATTTTTTAGTTTGATGTTTTTTTTTTTTTTTTGCTCTCAGAGAAGGAGAAGTATAGGTGACAATCATACTTTTAATATTCAGTCATACCAATATCAGGATAAATTCATTATTCTAATTTGCTTTATAATCCTACCAACTTTTGTTATTTTAGATTATATTCAGATATTATGTAGACCCAAAATTGCTACAGGTTTTTTCCCGAAAACATTGGTGATACATTTATTATTATTTAATCATTTAACTCTTCATCAAGAAGTAAGGGCTTCTGGACATTAAAATTTTTTTCTATTTTATCTCATCGTTGTACCTCACTATAATGCTCTTTTCCCCTATGACCCCCCCAAACACTAAATGACAAGAACATAATTTTTTTGAGCTAATTGTAATGATTTAAAGTTATCTATTAAATCTATTACTTTTCTAAATCTTGTATTTATTTTTTGGGTTTTTCAGTATAATCATTTAAAGTTGATCACTTGTTGGAGGTTTTGTTGTGTAACACTCATTCTCATTTTTAGCTTATCACTTGTTTTGCAAAATTCTTTATTAACAGATGAATTTGTGTTTTTGTATATGGGGTGAGACAATGGATATTACCAAATTTTAACGACAAATTATTATACCTTAGGATTAGTATTCTTGTTTGTTGGGGTCGAAGTTTTAGTAGTGAGTACCAATTGGAGGTCACAAACTAATAGTCTTGTTTAATTTTTCATTGCAAATAATGTTGGGTCAAACCAGGCTGTTTGTAGGAGAACTTCACTGAATGGTAAGAGGCTAGATGAAGATACAGAGAATCTAACTCGTGAGTGCATATACATAGTTGCATTCACTTCCATATCATGAAGATACTGAATGCTAAAATATATATATCTCTTGATATATTAATGATGGTCTCATTTACGTTATATACTGAGTTTGATTTCGGGCCATTCAAATTCAAGTCATGGAAAACAATTTTAGTTTGGTACTAAATTTGGACTTTGTTAAGTAAAGTAGTGTATTATCTTTGGGATGTGCTTTTAAGCTTAGTCTCAATTTCTTCTTTGCCTAGATAAAACTACAATATTTTTTGTTTAAGTGTTCTAAATCTTGTGTTTAATGTCTTCCAATTTTAGTTATGATAGATATCTTGGTAAAAAAGAGTTATATTTTGTTATGTGCTATAGAAAATCAATGAGATATGTTATTTAGAATATTTTATTAAGATTATGATTGATTATCTTATTAAGATTTGGATATTAGATGTTTATCTTATTAGGATTTGGATTAAATATTATCTATCTTAGTAAGATTTGAGTTAGATATTTAAGGATTTGATTTTGATATTTGATAAGACTAAATAGAGTCATATTGTTTGCAGAACTAGATATTTATGGGCTGTAGAAAATCATTAAGATATGTATTATAATTTTGGAATTGATTATTTGCTATAAATTTATTAGATATGGTGGTGGAAAAATTAATATATAAAATTGTAGTTAATTTATTTTTATTTTTTTGAAAAAAATTTACCTTCTATAACGCTCCCTCAATGAATAATTTTTTTTAAATAAAAAATCTTTTAATATAGCACTTTTCTAACAAAGAGCTATAAAATGACCCACTTCTTATAGCGCTTTTTTATTGTGGCTTTAGTTTTTGTAACGCTTCAAAAAAGGTTACAAAAAGTAAAAAATAAATATTACAAATTATATTTTTTTTTGTAGTGGGAAAAAAAAAAAGGAATCCGGGAGAGAGAACGCCATATCATCAATCTTCCACTATTCATCATCATCGTCATCCAGAGTGAGAGACATAATGCCATGGGGAAGCCGACTGCTACTGTTGATAGTCTTCTACCCTTGAACCAGAAGAGACACTGTTCTGACCGTCAGCGATGCAACTGGACGGTGACTGGAT